>OX104119.1:35025203-35625203 GCA_944474755.1 Limnoperna fortunei
TTGGAATTCTTATATTTGCTTTTTCGGGGAGTTGTCATGTCAAGAAACTTTAATGGCATCACAAATCAATTAAACAAAACTATAAAAATTGATTAAAATTCCTAGTTATCGTTTTTGTACCTTAAAATGTCTGTTTTCGTTCAAATATCACGAAATTCATTGCAACATATTCGATGTCTATGAAGAGCTTAAAACGTTTTATTACTTGGCTAATGTTAAACACTAAAAAGACGTAAGATCAAATAATAAGTCACCAAATATCAGACGGTGTAACAATAAAATTCCGGACTAACTGTAGATTTTACCATTAATTAGTTATTTAATATTTGATTGTGTTACCGTATCCCCATTGATTGTATGTTAAATTGTTCCCGTCCTGAATATGGGTGAAATACTGCTCGCGGAGGACGTATTTAACAAACATCAATCAATCAATCAAGTAAATCAATTTAATCAATAAATCAATCAAGATCAATCAACCAATCAATCAATGGTTCAGTGTTAATTTACTTTTTTATAGGAGATAACTTAATTATAAACAGAACAGCGGTTACTTCAGTCAGGATTTGGGTTAAGTATCATTTTCAATGCTTCTTTTCTATTTAATTTTTTGTCTCAGAAGGAGGCTTGACAGCGGTAGCTATATATGTAAAGAGGAATGACTGTACAAAATAAATAATAAAAAAGCTAATTGTACAGTTAAATTACGGGGATATGTCGATGTACCATATGCATTTGTTTTTGTGAATAAACTGTATCATTTCCAAAGCATAGCTCGTTCATATGTACGGCCATGACGGTATAGGTAACTGATATCAATCAAACAAAATACACGGTAAACGATAGGGATAATAAAGAAAAAAACAGTAGTCACACAAACCTTTGGATGAGAACACTGTTCGGAAATAAATAAAAACAAGTAAGTACGGTTGTACCTGGCCAGCGCTTAGTTATCCCAATACAGGGCTACCAAAAGAAATTCAGTAGTTGTAGTCAGTAGAAACGCAACGTCACTAACATATAACGTCATTGGCACCAAGTTCTGTAGTAGACGCGTTTATATGGTCAAAATCTCTCACTGGGAAATGCATCTTTTTACACGTATGCGGGTTAAAGCAAACGCATAATACAGTATAACTAAAAGAACAATTTTTAAAGAACAAAATACAAATATACATGAATGTAATAAATGAATATAGGCGCAGACTAAATGCGAGCATCGCACGTTGTTAATTTTACTTCATGCATAGGCCGAATTTTACTGCTGTTATAATCTGGTTATTTTTGTGATTTGTCTGATTAACCTCGCCAAAAAAAACTTTAAAAAATCGAGTTTATGATTATTCGTTCTTGTTGCTTCAGAGCATCCTAACAGTGCCTTTGTATTCCATTCGAGACGTGACGTCCTTCTCTTATGTGTTTGTGACACCAAAACTGTCAATTTAAAATTACATGTAAATACATCGTTTAAGATTCAAAAAATTGTCCGACATTATTATAGTTATTTAAAAACTAAATACTTTAACTTTTTATGATTTTGAAATCATTTTTGTCTACTTTAAATTAATGTTAGTGCTCAATTTTACATTATTTTATTCGGATAGCTTAGCTACCATCTGAAATGGGAAATTTGTTTATATGGATCACGCGACTTGTTACACACACCAGAGACATATAATTATATGTCTCTGCACACACGCATGTAACCGTTTAGTTCGCATCTGCGATGCTCGCTGTTAATAGTTTCAGCGACTGCTTTCTCAAATCGAATCTGTCTATCTGGATTTAAAATTACACGACAATGACAAAATAGACACATGATTGCAACGAAACTTGCATAAAGGATCGTAGCCCGCTGATCTTAATGGTTTTTTTTTATTTTAAGCGTTTAAAAAAATCACTTTTTAACATTTTCTTTATTGCAAAATCTGCCATCTACACAAACCTAATAATAACAAAATAATTTGTTTGCTTTTAGTCGGAATAAAATATCCGATTGGAGTGAAATGTCATACTGCAGAGTGCCGACGTAAAACAGTGGCGGATCTAGCATTTTCCAGAATTTGTCATTTAGGGCTGCTCTGCAAATTTAAGGGTCGGGGCTTCCCCTTCCCCATAAAGCTAGAAACATACTTTTATGGTACGTCCCTATAGCTTCTTATTTATTACCGGATTTTGAACTGAGCTGCGGGGCAACTCTGAGTTTTTTTAATGAGTTTGTGTTATTCAATTTCTTGTTGTGTTTCGTTGTTTCCCTCTCTTTTTAATCGTGGTTTAGTCTGTCATTGAGTTATCACGTCATGAAACACTCCTTGCTACTTCCGATTATTTTTTCTTACTCATCAATTGGTAAAAATAAAAATTGACTGCTATGATCAATATAAAGTTTCTGATTTGCCGAATATTTACGAATTCTTCTTGGAAACTACAAGACCAAAGGAATTGTAAGTTTGAGTTATAAAATATTTACGGTCTAAATTGTCTTGCCAAAGATGGCAGCAACATAATTCTCCAATGAGGAATCCTGGTTTCTGGTTGGTTAAAATTTAAAAAATCTTTTACTCCAATGAAGAATCCTGTTTTTGATTGGTTGAAATTTAAAGTCTTTTTAAACTACCACCCAAAAGTGATCTTGAGTTTGAGTCCTCAATTTATTCTTATGGTGTTATTTAGAAGAAATAATGCATGAAAAACACTCTAAAAATGCTTGCCAAGACAATTATATTGTTTTGGAGTGGTTTGCTTTAGGATCTCTTGTCCTTCACCTACATCTGAAAAGAACCTAAATGTAAACAAATATTCCCATGAACATCTGACAAGAACCTAAATGTAAAAAAATATCCCATGAGCATCTGACAAGAGCTTAAATGTAAAAAATTATCCCCATAAACATTTGAATAGAAACCAAAAGGTAAACAAATATCCCCATGAACACCTGACAGGTATAATGTAAACAAATATCCCAATGAACATCTGCCAAGAACCTAAATGTAAACAAATATCCCCATGAACATCTGACAAGAACCTAATTGTAAACAAATATCCGAATAAACATCTGACAAGGACCTAAATGTTAAAAAATATCCCATGAATATTTTACAAACATAAATGTAAACAAATATCCCAATGACCATCGGACAAGAACCTAAATGTAAAAAAAGTATCTCCATGACCATCTGACAAGAACCTAAATGTAAACAAATATCCCCATGAATATCTGACAAGAACCAAAATGTAAAAAAATATCTCCATGACCATCTGACAAGAACCTAAATGTAAACAAATATCCCCATGGAACATCTGTCAAGAACCTAAATGTAAACAAATATCTCCATGAATATTTTACAAGAACATCAATGTGAATAAATATCCCAATGAACATCTGACAAGAACCTAAATGTAAACAAATATATCCCCATGGAACATCTGACAGGAACATAAATTTAAACCAATATCGATTAACATCTGACAAGAACCTAATGCAAACAAATATCCCAATGAACATCTGACAAGAACCTAAATGTAAATAAATATCCCCATGAACATCTGACAAGAACCTAAATGTAAATAAATATCCCCATGAACATCTGCCAAGAAACCTAAATGTAAACAAATATCCCCATGAACATCTGCCAAGAAACCTAAATGTAAACAAATATCCCCATGAACATCTGACAAGAACCTAAATGTAAACAAATATCCCATGAGCATCTGACAAGAACATAAAATAAACCAATATCCATTAACATCTGACAAGAACCAAAATGTTAACAAAAATATCACCATGAACTACTGACAAGAACCTTAATGTAAACAAGTATCCCCATGAATATTTTACAAGAACCTAAATGTAAACACATATTCTCAAGATCATCTGACAAGAACCTAAATGTAAACACATCATCCCAAATAAATATATGCCAAGAACCTTAATGTAAACAAATATCCCAATGAACATCTGACAAGAACCTAAATGTAACAAATATCCCCATGAACATCTGACAAGATACAAAATGTAAAAAACTATCCCCATGAACATCTGACAAGAACCTAAATGTAAACAAATATCCCATGAACATCTGACAAGAACCAAAATGTAAAAAACTATCACCATGAACATCTGACAAGAACCAAAATGTTAACAAAAATATCACTATGAACTACTGACAAGAACCTAAATGTAAACAAGTATCCCCATGAACATCTGACAAGAATCTAAATGTAAATAAATATCCCCATGAACATCTCTCAAGGAACCTTAATGTAAACAAATATCCCGACGAACATTTCACAAGAATCTGCCATAAAAAGTTTCGTTGGAAGCTTAAATGTGTTGAATGGTAGGTTCTCCAATAGTCGGCTGGTCCAAACTAAGTTTTTTCTTCAAGCATGACAAATGTCTAATCTAATTATATACTATAGAATATTAGTACAAGAAGACTTCAACAGAATATAATTGTTATTCGGGCTTCACATGGGATACGGGTTCATATTCCCTGTGAAGATCCCGAATAACATATAATATCCCCATGAATATTTTACAAGAACCTAAATGTAAACAAATATCTGACAAGAACCTAAATGTAAACAAATATCCCATGAGCATCTGACAAGAACATAAAGTAAACCAATATCCATTAACATCTGACAAGAACCAAAATGTTAACAAAAATATCACCATGAACTACTGACAAGAACCTAAATGTAAACAAGTATCCCCATGAATATTTTACAAGAACCTAAATGTAAACACATATTCCCAAGATCATCTGACAAGAACCTAAATGTAAACACATCATCCCAAATAAATATATGCCAAGAACCTTAATGTAAACAAATATCCCAATGAACATCTGACAAGAACCTAAATGTAACAAATATCCCCATGAACATCTGACAAGATACAAAATGGAATTAAATACCTCCATAAATATCTTACAAGAGTTTAAATGTAAGCAAATATCCCAATGAACATCTGACAAGAACCTAAATGCTAACAAATATCTCATGAACATCTTACAAGAACCTAAATTAAAAAAATATCCCCATGAACATCTGAATAGAAACCAAAATTTCAACAAATATCCCCATGAACATCTGACAAGAACCTAAATGTAAACAAATATCCCATGAGCATCTGACAAGAACCTTAATTAAAAAAAATATCCCCATGAACATCTGAATAGAAACCAAAATGTAAACAAATATCCCCATGAACATCTGACAAGAACCTAATGTTTACAAATATCACTATAACATCTGAAAAATAAACCAAAATGTAAAAAACCATCCCCATGAACATCTGACAAGAACCTAAATGTAAACAAATATCCCCATGAACATCTGACAAGAACCTAAATGTAAATAAATATCCCCATGAACATCTGACAAGAACCAAAATGTAAAAAACTATCCCCATGAACATCTGACAAGAACCTAAATGTAAACAAATATCCCATGAACATCTGACAAGAACCAAAATGTAAAAAACTATCACCATGAACATCTGACAAGAACCAAAATGTTAACAAAAATATCACTATGAACTACTGACAAGAACCTAAATGTAAACAAGTATCCCCATGAACATCTGACAAGAATCTAAATGTAAATAAATATCCCCATGAACATCTCTCAAGGAACCTTAATGTAAACAAATATCCCGACGAACATTTCACAAGAAACTGCCATAAAAAGTTTCGTTGGAAGCTTAAATGTGTTGAATGGTAGGTTCTCCAATAGTCGGCTGGTCCAAACTAAGTTTTTTCTTCAAGCATGACAAATGTCTCATCTAATTATATACTATAGAATATTAGTACAAGAAGACTTCAACAGAATATAATTGTTATTCGGGCTTCACAGGGGATACGGGTTCATATTCCCTGTGAAGATCCCAAATAACATATAATATCCCCATGAATATTTTACAAGAACCTAAATGTAAACAAATATCTCCATGAACATCTGCCAAGAATCTAAATGTAAACAAATATCCCCATGAACACCGGACAAGAACCTAAATGTTAACAAATATCCCATGAACATCCGACAAGAACCTAAATGTAAACAAATATCTCCATGAACATCTGACAAGAACCTGAATGTAACAAATACCACCATGATCCTATTCTCAATAATCATTGGATTGGTAGGTTTACAAATTTCGTCAATGTCCAACGTTATGATACTGTCATGGATCCTGAATGAGTTTTTGTTTGGTTGGTACCCTTTCTTGCAAAAAAAAAGACCATGCACTGTAAACATTTTATTAAAGATTAAAAACAGCAATCCTTAATTTATATATTATTTATGTTAATACACAACTGTTAATTATTAATTACTGCATATTTTAACATCACAACAAAAATTCAACAAAAAAATAATTTAAATGCTTTTCATGTTATATCATAGATAAACTGGCACCACTGGCAAGACATCAATAAACAATCAAAATTTGAACATTAGTAAAAATTGTACCCATGATAGTCTTTTAAGAAGAAAAAATGCTTATGATGAATGTAGGTCATATCAATTATCTCACTAAAAAACGAGACAAGAAGTCTGAATAAGGGAAATTATTTTCATTAGGGCTGTTTGAGAAAAATATAGACTAGTTTTATGTTTTATTAATCAGATTATCTGAATGGGGTTTAAGCATGTATACCCAGTATAAGCCTGCTATTCTGGGAGTCAGCAACTAGCAATCCATGTTGATTCAGGTGGATTGTAGTCAGGCACCTACAATTCCATAAAGGTACTTGTATATTGTTTTCTTTAGTTGATGGCATGAAAAACCTAATTCTTAATGAGCTTAAGGTATCCGGACCACAATTGACCACATGATCATATCTCGTGTCCCAGATGTCTATTGTTTTTCAATAGAGCAGACCTTGGTAATGTTCGGCAACATCGGAAATACTATTTGAGTAACTAACTTTTTTGCTCAAAACTGTTAACATTGACTCAAAGTAAAACAATATATTTAATTTGTATCATTAAATAGTAATACTTTGATGCAATAAAGCTGTATTTCTCAGTCGAAAAATAAAAGTAAATAGTAACTTCAATTATGGGTCGGATACCTTAAGGTAAAAAATTCTACAGATATAATTAAATTGAATACAAACACCCCATAGATATTTTTGTTATAACAGCCCTAATCAAATATTGAAATTCCTTTTATATAATGGTAATTCTACAATGGTAAACAATGCTGATGATCAGATGTTAGGAAATTCAATGCACAAAACATTCCTCCTCTTGGGTGACAACTATATTAAGAACATGGCACAAGCAAAATGTAGCACTTAAACTTTTGAAAATAAGTTTACATATTTAGCAAAAATTATGCAGGTAGTACTTTTTTACCTTAAAATTTGGACTGAAATTTTACCCGTATCCAGTGCCATAATGATATAAAAAAAAATTTTTATATTCCAAAAATGTTTGTAAAATAATTATTGTATAAGAATTAATACAAAAACTCTTTACAGCCTAATCGTTAAAAGTCATTAAAATGCTTTACATCACATTGGCCATGAAAAAGTGCCAAATTCACATAAGATCCATAATGCTTGACTTTAATTAATGGCCTCTCTCAACTTTCATAATAAAACTCCTAAATAAAATGGCACAGGCATCTTTCAGATCTAAAAAACACGGCCTTCGAGAATATGGATAAAGTTATATATATTAAACAATTTTTTAAATTTTGCAAAATTATCTCCCTTAGATATTGTAACCAACATATTAATTTTATTAATAGTTTAATTAAAAAATTCTTTTCATTACATGTTAAATTAAAAAAAAAAGTTTGAAGATTTTAAAGAGCATCCATCTCGTAAAGTTAACAAAAATTACACAAACTGTTTAAAGGGTTTGAAAATTAGTTACACATATTTATACATCGTCAGAAATCCACATTCGGTCCCGTTCTCCCTTTGCTACCACTTACCGACCGTGGGAACACATTCTCGTTTTCATGAATATTCATAAAATTTAATTAGCCAATGCAAATGACGTTTATTGGATAAAACTATTTTGATTAATTTAAAGGCTTCACCGGAAGTACCTGCATCTTATTACCATAGGACATCTAATATTCATGAAAACAAGAAAATATCTACAAGTGTGCCCACGGTCAGTAAGTGGTAGCAAAGCGAGAATGTGACCGGACGTGGGTTTCTGACAATGATCTTTATAGTGCTCAAAACAACAAATGCAAAAGCTTTTTAATAAATACATCCCTGCAAGTCAATAAAAATATATAATATACATTCACTTCAAATACACCTGAAAGAATTTTAAAAGCGCTTTAAAATAGATTGAAATTTCTGAATGATTAAATAAAAGGTTTCATGTCTATTTTACTGCTTTTTAGTGTCATATTCACAATTATTTTCAAAACACTGCTGACTAGAAAAATTGTATATGTTTATGCTATCATCCCCATATTTGATCAATTGTGGAAGACATAAAGGAGCATAAGACACAAAATATAAATGGTTATTGTTAAATACATACAATTGTTAGGCAAATAAATGCTTCATTGTAATAACCAATCTACTAGAAATAGTTTAGAAACAAAAGTATACATAATAAAAATTTTTTTGATTACCCATTGTAAAATTTATATTCATAATTGTAATAAAAAAAACAGCAGTTTATTAACACTTAAAGCTATGCAAAAAAAAACTAGCATAACAAACACAAATAAACAAATAAATATGGAAAACACTCTATATATGTTAGATAACGCACATTCCATTAGAAAAATATAAATAGTGAAAAAATGTATACATGTAAAAAATTAACAATCTTTGGA
Organism: Limnoperna fortunei; assembly: GCA_944474755.1. NCBI lineage: Eukaryota > Metazoa > Mollusca > Bivalvia > Mytilida > Modiolidae > Limnoperna > Limnoperna fortunei. The sequence goes on from OX104119.1 coordinate 35,034,028, forward strand.
CATCACATCTCATCTCAGAGAAAACATTAGAAAATTGTTAGTTGCATGTCGATTAAGTTTTTAAGTAAGAGTTATGTCCCTTTTGGGTATGAGTTAGGTCCCTTTTGCTAAGGTATTGTAGTAAAATAAAAAAACATAATTATGTGATAACCACAGTAAAATTGTAAGAAAACACCTACCAAAAAAATACAAATCAAAATAACTAAAGAAGTCTTTGTAACACGACCTTTATCTTAATTTAGGGATTAATTTTGGTTTAGCCTTAAAAGCTTTAAAAAAAAAATTCAAGTCAATAAGTGTCGTAAAAAAAAAAGATAAAGTAAATTTATTTTAAATAATCTTAAAAAACAACTTTCAATATCAGAAAGTTTCTTGTTATGGTGTTACTTAAATTCCACCTTACATTTTATTTTTATTTTTTAAGAAATACAAGACACAAAAATAACAGTATTTTAAAGAAAACTGAAAGTGTTTCAATGATTGTACATGTTGTAGTAAAGATTTGTCTTAACCTTTTAAAAGGAAATAAAACAATATTTAGTATATAAAGTAAATGATGATTTTGTGTAGGTTTAACAAACTATGTGTGAAATTTAACAAAAATAAACGGTAAAAATTTGTAGAGGGAACATGGCACATAATACAACCAATTGTCCAGAAAATTCAAGTCAAAAATGTGACACAATGTTCAGAAGTCTGAATAAATGGAGGTCTGTAAAATGGTAAATCAGGTCTATAATGGAAACCAGGTCAGTTATGGCAACAGTTCATTTCTTGTTCTTGTTCTAATCTTTTACTTTCGTAAATGAGCTTCATCAGCAATCTGTTCCAGGAAGGCTTCTTTCCTCTACAAAAATATTAAGATGATAATGAATGTCAGACAATATCAGTATTATCTAACTACCAAATAAAATAATAAGCAACTTTTAATGACATCATTTTATTATAAAAAGGCATTTTTTGGAAAACCTACATGTTTATACATAGCTAAATAAGACCTTGTTCATGAAAACAGTGTCTTCTGGCAAACCTACAGGTTTATGTGTAGCTAAATAGATGATAAAAAGGTATTTTGGCAAACATACATGTTTGTATATAGCTAAATACAACCTCGTTCATGAAAACATAGAAATATTACTAAATTGAGGTCAAAATAACAGTCATATTAAGTGTAGTTTTATTAGCTAAACATAGTCATATTTTTCTGATAATGACATTAAATTGGAAAAAAAGCCTTAATATATCCTTAATAAAATCAATCAGACATTTAAATCTGATTCAAGAAATTTGGATTAGCAATTTTGTTAATTTAAAATACCTTTAATTGATAATAGTATAATGCCCCATATGTTTTGAACTGAGTGACAATTTTTTATTGCAAACTTTATTTAACAGAAAATAATTATGTCATTAAATTTAAGGAATTTTAAAAATCCTCTCTGTGTTGTCACTTTATCTAATAGTAATATCTTATGGTATGATTTATTTGATTTTTTCAAGAAAAATTTTTAATTCAAGAAGTTTTGACGACCTTCATGATATTTAATTAACATAAAAATATCCAATCACAGCCTTCTCTATCACGGTTGAAAGAACAAGTGTGGACACAGAAAAACGTCTCGCCTGAATTCCGCATCAGTAACGAAAATAAATTTCGTCATAAGCATTACGTAAATAGCATTAATTATGAGCAGCGGCCTGTATACCAATTATTGTCACCATACTATGCATAGTTACAGAGGAACTGTCCTAATACAAAACCTCTAACGAAGTCGCTGAACCGTTAAATTGAGGTCAAGGTCAGGTGACACCTACCAGTCAATCATTTACTATTCATCAGCAACCTATATACCAAATATTGTCATCCTACCATGCTTGGTTACAGGGGAACAGCAGTAACCTAAAAACTTTAACGTAGTCACTGGACCGTGAAATTGAGGTCAAGGTCAAATGGCACCTACCAGACAGTCATGTACTATTCATCAGCAACCTATATACCAAATATTGTCATCCTACCATATGTAGTTACAGAGGAACTGTCGTAACCCAAAAACTTTAATGTAGTCGCTGGACCGTGAAATTGAGGTCAAGATCAGGTGACACCTACCAGACAGTCATGTACTAGTCATCAGCAACCTATACACCAAATATTGTCATACTACCATGTGTAGTTACAGAGGAACTGTCATAACCCAATAACTTTAACGTAGTCGCTGGACCGTGAAATTGAGGTCAAGGTCAGGTGACACCTACCAGACAGTCATGTACTAGTCATCAGGAACCTATACACCAAATATTGTCATCCTACCATGCGTAGTTACAGAGGAACTGTCGTAACCCAAAAACTTTAACATAGTCGCTGGACCGTGAAATTGAGGTCAAGGTCAGGTGACACCTACCAGACAGTCATGTACTAGTCATCAGCAATCTATACACCAAATATTGTCATCCTACCATGCGTAGTTACAGAGGAACTGTCGTAACCCAAAAACTTTAACATAGTCGCTGGACCGTGAAATTGAGGTCAAGGTCAGGTGACACCTACCAGACAGTCATGTACTAGTCATCAGCAACCTATACACCAAATATTGTCATCCTACCATGCGTAGTTACAGAGGAACTGTCGTAACCCAAAAACTTTAACGTAGTCGCTGGACCGTGAAATTGAGGTCAAGGTCAGGTGACAGGTGACTGACTTGCAAGTACTCATCATAAGCTACCTCTGGACCAAATTTGATGGACCTAGGGCTTGGGCTTACAAAGATATGAAGCAAGATGTCAAGTGTTTACGCCGCCGCCGCCGCCGCCGGATTCCCATACATATGTCTCACCTCCAGAGACTTTCGTCGCAGGCGAGACAAAAATAGCCAGAAAATCGACTGAACCTTAAGAACCCAAAGTCAGAGGACAATAGACAAACATATACAATGCAAAAAAAATCTATCAAAGACAAAAATGGCAGAAGTTCCTTAAACAGAAAGTAGGTGAGTGAAAGACCTGAAATCGAATCCCACGTTATGGGAGGCCATGCTGATGCTGCATACAAAATTTCAAGAGGCTGCATGTGATTAGTATTTGCTGAGATAACTGTTACGAAAATATTTTCCCTGCCTGCACGCCGCATGCTTAACATTCACCATTTTAATACCCGGATTTTCATTCCGTGAAATCCGGCCAATAAACATGCAAAAACAATCAGTGAGTAACCCGAAACCAATCAAAACAATGGGTGAAAGGTCTTATTATAAAGCTTACAGTAAGACTAGGTAGACATCGTCCAAAGCACTCAAGCAGCAGACTGTCTTCATGGATGGCAGTTTCAAAATCAGCGTATGATACTCTGGTGTCGTGGTCATGATCCTGCAAAGTAAAACTTACAGTTGATTGGGTGAATGTGGTTTAAGGTCACTTTCAGCAATTTTTCTGGTACATGTATTTGGTTGTATTTGTGACAATCAAGTGTCTGAATAGATTACAGACACCCAAACACTATTCTTAACTATGTTCTGATTTGAGCTATCTTAAATTTTATCATCATGATATGTAGACAGTTCTTTGTATACATGGAACAACTATGTCAGGCATGAGAGAGCTCAACCATCAATCTGCTACCTTACTTTTGAGGGAAATTATACTTCTGTTGGTAAGTGTAAAATTCTATTCGGAATAAAGTTTTATACCACTTTCAGTGATATTTGTTCTATTCAGAATTAAGTTTTATACCACTTTCAGCGATATTTGTTATATAGAATTGCATAAATTGTTCATGACTGTCTGAAGAAGGCCAAATATCTAATGAGATCTACTGACTTTAGACAGAAAGGCTGACAACATTGGCCGCCATTGTTGGAATCGAGCAATCCTAGTCTACTCTCACACCCAATGAAAAAAATGCTTCTGATTAACAGAAGATCTGAATAAGTACCTACACCACTGTGCTACAAAATAAAGGTACCTAAAACTTTCAACAATGATTAAATTTGGCAAAAAAAACTTCTGTCTGTTCAAATATGGTTGTAGCTATATTGTGGCCACCAATTTTCATTTTTAGACAAAGCCAGAGTTTTGAGTGGCTAACAAGAACCCCAACATAATTCTTGTCAATAAAAGGTGAAGTATAGCACACTTTGAATGAAGTTGATTTCACTCACAACCCCTTGTGAAAAACAATCGTTTGAAAAAAATTTGCAAAAGAACATTTTTTATCTACTGACCAGCTTTTTTAATGCAACTTCTACCAAATCCTTAACTCCATCATCAGGATCGTCCTGCTCATTTCCAGGCTAAAAATAAGAGTAACATGAATCATTAAAAATGTAAAAACTTTAATAGTTTTATGTGTATTTTTATGCATTATAATTCTTCGTTAAATAAAAAAGGATTCCTTTGTATGGTTGCAATAATGATGTTGAAAGCACTACTTGTAAAAGGTAAGAAATTGCATTTGAGATAGATTCTCGCTACTTCCTGTTAACAGTACATGTAGATTACCCAAAATTGTCAAGTCTAATTTATTTGACCTCTATTATGTGCAAATAGTAAACATAAATGCTATCTTAATGAAAATACTGTTGGTACTGGTATCCCTAATAGAACTGGTTTCCTCATAGAACTGGTTTACCATGGATTAAACGTGAACGTTTATGTTAAGGAAAAAGAAATGTAAGGAAAACTACTACAAGGAGTAGGCTGACTAGACAGGCCAGATTTTGGCAACCTTGTGATCACTCCCAATGTGACCAGACAGAAAAGGCAAAACCCACCGGAGACCATGATGTAGTGTTCGTTACTCACTTCCTGGGCTTTTTTTTTTGCTTCTGTTTTGTATCTTTTGTTTGTTGTTTGTTTAATGGTGTTTAATGCCACTTTCAGCAATTTTTCAACTATATCATGGCGTTCAGTTTTTATTGGGGGAGGAAGCCGGAGGACCTGGAGAAAACCCCCGACCTGCGGTAGGAAAACTGGCAATCCTTGTCAATTAAGATTGGAGTCAAGTACACCCTGCCTGCATTGTATCTTTTAGTGGGTAGCTAAAATTCATACCTGACACAATAGGAATGTGAAATGATGATGAAATAATTTTAGATTGCCAAAAAAAAACAGTCATACCACAATTAAACTCTGTTTTAAGAGATGAAACATTTCTTCTCTTGAGATAAATCCATCACTGTTCATGTCATAAACATCAAAGCAGTCTGAAATGAATGGATAAATTATTTCTTTTAATCATTGAAACATAATTTATCATAAAACAGCTAGGTACCATACTATTATTGCTTTATTCAGTAACTTCCTAAACGCTTGTTATTTTTACTGAAATTGTTTTACAAGAATAATGATGACAAATCCTATGAAAAATCTAGAGAAACCAGATTTTTGCCAAATTTATAATCTATTACATGTATACTATTTTGTTTAAAATAAACTCATGGACCTATCATTACTGTCTGTTTATTTTCTCTGGTAATGAACTTCTTCACAATTTAACAAATGTCTGTTCCTATTTTTTATTTTTTTAATGAAGAGCTTAGGATAATACATCGATCCAGTTTCATTGTCTTAGCTCCGCCCCCCTTAGTTACGTCCTTGACAACGACGCAGGTCGGACATCTGAAAGTAAACATGGCGGGATGTACGAATTTGTCAGTCATTCCAAATGACCTCTCTGTTGATTATTTTAAAGGCGTCGAGTTGACCAAACGAGCAAAAGAGCGTGGCTATAATTTTTTGTAAACGGATATGTACACGGGCTTAAATTATATTCTTATGGAAATGAAACTTGCATTGACGTCGGTGCGAAGTGCTTTCGTTCAATGCGAAAGTCGGAAGCTCCACACAGTATTTCTGTTACGCTCGAGGTAAAAGAAAAAAGTATCACAGAAAGACATTGCACATGCAAAGCTGGGTATGTAATTTTCATGTAAATATATTAATTTTTATTATATCTTATAAGTATACTTGCCAAATGCCGGTAAATAATCGAGGTTGAAGTGCAATATCTATACATGAACTTAATATGGTTGAACGGGATTTTGATATCGTCTTTTGTTGACTATTTGTTCTTAATTTAACAATGGCTATAAATTATACTTTGAATTACTTACCAGATCATATTAAAGGGAGGTCCTCATTTTAAAATGAACTTGTAGGCCTAGTGACCCAAGTGAAGTGACACGATCGTATGCAAGACTTCAAATTGGTTAAACGAGTTGCGACCATTTTAAACAAAAATTTGAACCTATTTTTCTTCAATACTTCTAGGATCTGAGTAAATTTATTAGCTTTAATGAATAGAATTTGTATTCTTGAAACTTGATATTTAATTTACATTATATGCAATCAATTCATAAACTGTTCCACCAAAACTGTATAGTTATGTATTTTATCATTTGGTTCAAAAATAAACCGTACTGTTTATTTATATGTAGTTTGTTATTTCATAGAATAACTGGAACATGTAGCCATACAGTTGCTGTTATTTTCCAATTGGCCCACTATAAAAATCTAGGACTGACAGATGTTCCATCAGAGCTGGCTTGCACAAGCATGCCACAACAATGGCATAAGCCAAGAGGGCCAAAAATTGATGCAGAACCAGTATCCACTATGGTTTTTGCTAAGCCAAAACCAACACCTAGGAAGAAAAAGCCAGTTCACAGCATGCCCCTTAATTTTAGGTAAATAAATACAGAAAATTTACATTACAGCCAGTACTTGTAACCTAAATTATATATTAAACAGATTAACCACTAGAATGATTAGTTACTGAAAATCTTTGACATCATGCATCATAAATTATGTTTTTAATAATATTTTTTGTTAACAACAGTATCGAACCTTTTTTATTCAAGTGCTAGAATATAAACTGTCGTGGTAGCCATAAGCCACCTGATGAGTTCCCATGGCAGGGACGAAACAGTTTTAATAATCCTATTTGTCATTGAAAATTTAAAATAAAGTTAATTATCCTGTTTGCAGAAATTACATGGCGAGTTATCTATTAGTATGAGAGTAAGTCGTTACTTTGAAGCACATTTTAATAATCATACATGTACTAAAAATGCAAGAGGATTTTGGAAAATTGTCATCAGACAATACACAGAAATTTGATTTGTTTGTTTGATGGTGTTTAACGCCACTTTCAGCAATTTTCAGCTATATCATGGCGTCCAGATTTTATTGGGGGAGGAAGCCGGAGTACCCAGAGAAAACCCCCGACCTGCAGAAGGAAAACTGGCAGTCCATGTCAATGAAGATTGGAGTCGAGTACACCCTGCCTGCAGTAAGAATTGAACCCACAATCTCAGCGTTGACAGACCACATGATCATTAGTAGACAAACTACCTTAACCACTCGGCCAATAAGGCCCCACCACAGAAATTTGAATATGAATCTTAAATTTTCATGTAAAAGTATAAATAAAATAAATCTGCTCTTCAAAATCAATTAGATGAATTATGACTTCACAATTTTTCACAGATCACCAATATCTCTACAGGAAACAATTGTCTGGGCACAGTAAATTACAATGTACGCCTGGAACCTTAAAATACTTTTGTTGTATACTGAATTTTAGTGTACCTGATGTGACAATGGAGGATGTAAAGAAGCTAAAAACCCATCCAGCTGCAAGTGGTACTCCATTGTCTTATTTACTAACATGTAATGATCAACATTTTGAGACAAAAAAGACTGAAATAGGAAATGTTCAGTTAGGCTCCATGTTACCATTGCAGGTGAGCAATACATAAAATAAAACAAAAACACCCATCAGACATGAAATCCATTCAGCAGTTCCCAAGAAATTTTAACACAAAACTTTTACTCTTATTTTCTCAACTTGCCACTTGAAAGCATTCAGGTGTACATGCATCAAACTGGTTTAACTTCATCATAATTTATTCGTCTGTCCCATGTAAGGAATGCTACATGCATGCATGACCAACACTGAACAGGCAACAATATAATCAGTTTATATATGAACAGATGCCAAGTGAAGACTGTTCATGTGCTTTACACAGAAAAAGACATGATCACATAATTAATAAGAACATATTTTAAATGTAAAATGTTTTAATTTTTCACCAAAGTATCCTGAAAATTAGTTAATATTGCAGCATTAAACCAATGAGCATTTATACTGTGAAAAAGACTGACAGGTATTATCCGTTTTAACAGTTTGAAACATTTAATTTGGTTAATTGCTCTTTCTATGTGGATTCGGTGTGATGCAATCTTCTTTGTAAGAGTTACTTCAGCTTCTGAAAATGGTTTAGCACTTGAAGCAAATGGAGGAATATTAAGATCAATTTCTATTTCTGCTAAATCTTTCTCAATTAAGAATCCTTTGTCTGACATTACACCGTCTTTAGCATGAATAAATCCCATAGCCTTAAGATTGCGTAAATAATCTAAAAATCCACTTTGTCTAACGATCTCATTGTCTGATATGGACCCAGAAAATAAATCGGATACAAAAATAATGGAACCACGTGGATCACAAACTTTCAATGTATTTGTCGACTTGTAGTCGGAGTACAACTGGCTCTGCTGCCTCATTGATGATGGTTTCTCAGTCTTTATTTCTGTACAATCTAAAATGGCTAAGCATACAGGAAAATCTGATCTGTACTAGGCTTGAGTCATGTTTTCAATTATAACACTACGGTGTGGCCAATAGCTTATTGACCCTAATCTTGCATACATGTACTTTGCAACACCGTTAACAACTGTTGAAACTGTTGGAACTTTAACGTTAAATCTAAATGCAAGATCTTTTAAATTTAACCCATTTCGTAGTCGGCACAAATACATAAACACTTGCTCTGAAAGAGGTAATTTATCCGGTTGAATTTCTTTTCTCTTGGAGTCATAGACAATGGGATTACGATTTCCAATATCAGTAGGAAACAGGAAGGCCAAAAGCATAAGAAAACGGTAATATGTTAAGCCAGTGTAAAACTGAAATAAATTCTTGATGGATGATTGTGTCGTGTTCTCTGTGTTAAAATGAAAATTAAAATTTGTCTGGCAAGCTTCTGACGTGGTACATGTAGGTTTGGCACTTTTTCTGATAATCATATCAAGTTCTATTGTTAGTCTACAATTGTCCTTCCTCAACTGTTCATTTTCTTCCTCTAACTTCCTTATTCTTGATACGTGAGACAGCATTTCTAGTGATGAAAACACTGAAATGAAAAAATATGAAATAATAGTTAAATAGCTCACATGATCCTTTGGCAGTCTTCTAATTAAAGCAGTAGTCGGATGCATGTGGTGTGTAAAATCAAGTCTGGGTATATAAAACACATATATATGGACACTTGGTTGTTCCAAAAAAAAATAAGCAATTAATTCATTTTGATTATCAAATATCAACATAGAATGCATTATTTTTTTTACAGATATATTTGCCCGTGGTTTTAGAGTTTCTTGAATTGGCTAACACGACTGATTCGATACTTTTTCTCAGCAGATTTTCAGATTTGTTACCTTATTTCTTCAAATGGCTTGGTAGCCAAGTGTATGTAACTTGATGTCACAATATATAGGTTATCTCACCCATAGAGACATAAAGGATCTAACACTGTTCGAAGGGCAAGACGGGAAAATTTCAGACACCCATGTGAAATTCATTGCCTTTCATATCAACTAGCTCTACTCAGCTGTACTTATGTTATGTTATAATTATATTTTTTTTATTTTTTAGTTAAGACATTATAAACCAATACCAGCTGCCATAACGAACCCATCACAGTGTGGAGATATAACCTTTCCAAGAATTATTTCTGTCATTGATGCAGATACCCTACAGAAATACAGTCATTTAAATATTTTTTTTTCGACAACACAAGCTGAAGCTGTGTTTCTAGAGGGAACAACAAGACAGCAATCAAATAACCCTCTGTGGTTTAATGAAAGAAAAAGCAGAATAACTGCATCCCAATTTTTTAAAATATGCAAAAGGAAAAAGGAAATTACGTCAAAGTTTGTAGACAGTATTTTCTCTTGTTGTAATTTCCAGTCAGAGGCAACTACTTATGGAAAGAAAAATGAAAATACTGCAAAGCAGGTGTATATGGAAAAAAACCCAGATCACCACATTCATGATTGTGGGTTGGTTGTCAATCCCTCGTTTTCTTATCTGGCTGCAAGTCCTGATGGGAAAATCTGCATGAATAATGAAACAGGAGTGTTGGAGATTAAATGTCCATACTCTGCTCGAGACCTGACAATATTAGATGCTGTGCAATCAATCCCAAACTTTTGCTTAAAACTAGTTGATGGATCTCTCGCTTTGCCTAAATCTCATGAATACTTTTATCAGATTCAAGGGCAGCTTATGGTAACCGGTGCATTATTTTGCATTTTTGTACTCTATACAAAAAAAGACTTTTATGTTGAAAAAATTCCTGTAGACATAGAGTTTATTCAGCAAATGTTTGTTCAGCTATCTAAATTTTATGAAGATCACCATCCAAATTTATAAAATAGCATACAATTTTTCACCAATAGAAAATTTTTCATTTATCATCTAATTTTAATCAGGTTTATATATACAATAGTTTATCTACTTCAAGACGGCATTGTGAAATGTGGATATGTAAAATTATGAATTTCCACTATAATAGTGGACTGTTAACAATCATAATGTTAAACATGCCTGAACATGCAAAGCCATGTTCCATATAGGATAAAAGAAATTTTACAATTTTACTTACATGTTTCATCTGTCTGACAGTGAACCCCATTTTCCTCTATTGTGATTTCCTCGAAACTGAAATTTAAAAAAAAACTTAAAATTTAAACACATTTGTACATCGTTTTTATGCAGTAAAAAATACAATTTATTTTCAAATTTCGATGCATTGATCAGATTTCATGTGCAAACAATAAATAAGTAATTTAAAATATAAATATTTGGCAAAAACAGGGATGTACTTGCAGAATAAATGCAATAAAAAACACCCCCTGGTGTAGAGTTTAGTCATCAGTTTTCCCTTGAGTCTCTAATATAAATGTCTACATACAAAATAGTGTACGGGCCTCAGTGGCAGAGTGGTTAAGGTGGTTCATCTACTATTGATCATGTGGTATGTCAACAGTGAGATTGCAGGTTCGATTCTCACTGCAGGCAGTGTGGACTCGAATCCAATCTTAATTGACAATGATTGCCAGTTTTCCTACAACAGGTCAGAAGTTTTCTCTGGGTACTCAGGCTGTCCCCTAATAAAAACTGGACACCATGATCTAGCTGAAAATTGCTGTTAGTGGCATTAAAACAACATACAAACAAACATAGTAGTATACATTTGGCAAATTGTCATACTTGGACATCAAATGTTGATCAACACTTCCAGTACATCCAATTGTAGGTAATCTGGATACTTGTCTTCTGGCCTGCTTCAGCTCACCATTCAGAGCATCACAAGGGTCTGGGTATTCCCCTGTGGGGCCCTCTAAACTGATGAAATGCTGCAATAATTAAGGAGCTTTATGTATTACAGAAAATACATACTGAGCAAGCCATTAACATTAAATAACAAATATTACAATATTTCACACGAGCCTGGCTTATCATTTGCATTAAGTCTGTAACACTTTTTCAGTACAGTAAAAGCACAATGTCACAGGGTTCTCATTAATCATCATACCTTTAATCAAGATGATTTAAGTCCATTTCTAAGCTCATTTCCATCGATACCCTTACATTCGGACATTTCGCTTTCATTTTGAACAAAAAGTCACGTGACAACAATGTGACTAAAATCAAGTGCTTAAATTAGCTTGATTCAAGGTATGATGATTATATTCATAGAGAAAAATATCTTAAGAAGCGAATTATATATAGTTTAACTGTATAGTAGTACACTCGAATTTCAGCGATGAAAGTATGTCTGTTAACGGACATTAATTTTGTTGAAATGCACTGTACTTTATTATTCAAGAGTCATTTGATTATACTATAGAGCAATAAATGCACGATATTTTGAAAGTAATTTAGCCTTGGGTTAATTGTTTACATGGCTTAAATTGAATGAAGGAAACTCGCCGAAATTCGAGTATGGACGAAATTTGAGTGTGTGGCCATATATAGACAATAGACAATATTTATTAGCGAAACACTTTTACAATAAATGGTCATTGCCAAAATAGTAAACTAAAAGCTACAAAAGACAATCAATAATAGCGCAAGTAAATCAATTTTTACGAGCCCCTGTGGCAAGAGCATGTGATGAGAAGCCTCCCCCCCCCCCCCCCCACCCCTACCCAAGGCCGACCTCGGGTAAACAATTGATTTGATTTAAAACTGTCTTACCACTCATCGTGTATTGCATTCGTCTCAAGCCCTTTTTGTTTTTATATACGTCATTGCATGACGGGTTTACATATTTTTGTTATTTTCATGTGGTAGACTTTTGTGCAAGTTACAGCGTTGCACGGCAGACGATTCTTGGACAAAGAAAATACAAGTTAAAAACTTCATAAACTTAAAATTCAATTGTGAAACTTACCTTACTACAAATATATGTGTGTTTGGTGATTTTCTCGACATTAAGTTGTGTATGAGGCCTGCGACACAGAGAAATCCAGCGTAAACATTTGTTCAGGTCGGTCTTGGGCTTCACAAATGGAATAAATCTGGCTCCTTGCAATTTAGCTGGATATCGACTATCCGATTTACACGTCCCATGTGAACAGTGTTTAACCATTATTTTGATGTAAATAAGTCTATATTCCACAAAATATCACGAAATTCCCTCCGTTTGGTTAGCTTGAAAAATCGCCATTTTGTCGGAGTTTGTCCGACCATGCGGTGTTACGTTTGTGCCAATAAATAAAAGCGATCTGATTGGTCAAAAGTATCTGTCAATCAAAATCTATGGATCGATGTATTGCTACAATGTAACGCTCCCAGCAGTGTACTCATAGTAGCAGAAAGTACACAATCAAACCATTTATCTAAATTATTTACCTTCCCAATTCATCCAGTGTGCATATAAACAATTCAGACATCAGTATTATCCATTTTGTGAGATTGTGTAAGTCAGGATGTGATATAAAACATTCATGGTAACACATGTACATTTCATAATTCATTCAGTGTACCTCTCAAAAATACTGACATCCCTAGAATCTCTTTCAAGAGATTTCATGAGATACTATCTCATGCTGTGAGTAAACATGTATGGAAACAATACATTACATAATTCATTCAGTGTACCTGTCAAAAATATTGACATCCCTAGAATCTATTTCATGACATTCCAAGACATTATCTCAAGCAGTGAAATACAACTGTATTGTCTCAAGCTGTGAGATATCACATGTACAGAAACACTTACATTTACATAATTCATCCAGTGTACCTCTCAAAAATACTGACATTCCTAGAATCCATTCTTCTTCATTTAGATGGGAATCATTGTCTTTATCGAATGCTTTAAAAACTGCAAATAGTAATACATGTAGTAAAATATCTGTGACCTCTGTAAATCAAACAAACCTCAAATTATTATTCTTTACTATGGTAATGATCAGTACTAAAATAAACAAGTATTGACTGTGAGCAAGCTTACAAAGTGATACCCCTCTTAGCTTTCAAGTCCAATTATCTCCCCTTAATGATATCCGAGGTCAATAAAAGTCCTTCATGCTCATCTACATATAATGTACTTCCTTTATGCTAAGTTTCATTAAATTTTATCAAGCATTTTAGGAGGAGTTGTGCTTACAAGGGATATGGACAGACGGACAGACAGGGTGATTCCTATACACCCCCCAAACAAGATTGCGGGGGGTATAATTAGATGTTTGGAGCAATACAGATATATTATGAAATACCTCTGTCCATGATAAAATCCTCTGTTATAGCAAATGTATTATGGAGGAGGTCTCGAAACCTTGATCTGTCAATTTTGTTACCTCTGACACTCAACTTTTTCTGCATTTCTAATAATTTTTCTATTTCCAGCTTGCTGACTGAAAAAAAATGAGGAAAAAGGCCTGCATTATTAATATACCTTACTGCTGAGGTAGTTTTTGGTTTCTCCATCTGTCTGTGGCAGAAACAGGTCAAAACACACCCATCAAAAATGTCCCCACTCTTGGATTATTCCATGCAACCTAATTACCAAAATTTCTCTAGGGAAAAAATGGTCACCATCAAGCATGTATGACCCATAAAAATAAAAAAAATAGAAACCTGTCATTTTTATGTTGATAAATTCTAATAATTTTCAATTTATTTTATATTTAATTATATTTCATAATAATTATATTAAAATTTATAACAAGTTTAAATGATATTTATAAAACTTTCTTTGTTTTCTAATTTCCACAAAAATCATGCAATTATGGATTGATAATTAACTTTACATCATGTAGACATAAACAGACAGACAGTGGAAACCCAACATACAATCAACACAATTTAAAAAAAAGAAGATATAATTTTCCAAAGAAAAACAAACTGCAGTAAGATTAATTGGTGTCAGAAATATACTGCTATATAATTGCTTATAAGCCTTGTTTAACATGTTTAAATAATTATGATTTTACAAAACATGTAAAATGAAGATTTTATTGTGCATCTACTGCTTCAACTATACAAATTACCCTTTGAATAAAGAAAAGCTTTATTTGTAAATAATGACGTCAGCTCCTGGTACCATTGTAATAATTACTTCTAAAGACGTTTATCATTCTGTTCTGTTTTACGACATGTTGCTAATTATGAGATTCGTTTCTAATGTCAGGGTATTACTAGAACATGCTTAAAATATTTCAGCTTTAAAAACAGAAAGAAATATGAACCTCTGCCTGACATTTCTTTCTTGTTTCATGACGAATACAAAAAAAATTTATATATTTTCCGACAATGTATGAATATTGATTGATTGATTGATTAAATGTCTGCTTAACGTCCAGCGAGCAGTATTTCAGCTAAATTCAGGATGGGAACAAGTTAACAAACAATAAATCAACGGAAAATGGAGGTGGGATAGGTCACAGGGAATACAATTTTGACTGCCACTGGAAAAGTATGGCGTTTTGTGTAGGGGCAGGAAATTTAGCCTTTTGTAGTGACTAAAATGAGCCTTCTCTTTTTCGAAATCTACAAAAGGGGTCTTTATCGTGCAAGGAGAGTGGCACTCTCCAAACACATTACCCACTATGGTCCGCGGTCAGGCCTGACAACCCCCCAACATTGTTTATCTAGCCTAATTTTACTTTAGGAGACCCTTAATCATTTAAAGAGGATCCAAATCATCATAGGGTTAGGATTATACTGTTATGGTAGTAAGGGTTAAGGCAAGTAGTAAATGTATGAATAGCTGGTGGGTACCCAAAAGTAAAATTAGGCTGTTTATCTATACTGTGGATGACTTTTGAAGTAGGCAAATTGCATCCACAACTTTTAGCTTTCTATGCAGCCAACTTCTTGGAGTAGATGTGCTGCTTGTTTCGCTATATTGCATAGAAAAAATTAGCAAGTCTGTAGATCAAACACTAGTTCTATAACTTAAAACCTCCCATGATTTCAGGTTAATTTATCATTTCCATCATTCTTTTACATTTTTTATTATTATTGCTCCCATTTCAATAAAAACATATATTATCAATATCCTATACAAAAATGTTGAAAATAAACATGAAATGGGAGGTTTTATTGATGCAACTATAGTAAGTGTTGACATAGGGTGTAGAGTGTTTTTTGTGCTACCAATGAAAACTGCTTACCGCGTATGATTTAGCTTATGCTCCTTTTGTAGATCGAGAAGGGTACTTTTTGAAATTAACAATTATTTCCTCGAGATATTCAGCATTTTGAAATGCGGAGATTTTTTATGTTCGATTCGACGATTTTCCATAAAACATGGACAGTTAACGTATCTTATTTTTTCTCTACTGGATGTTGGTAATAAAAAGGTAAAATATGGAATAATACAAAAAATGCAAGCAAACATTTTTTTCAAAGGGGGTTCGGCATTTAGTTTTTATCAATGAAGAAACTTTTGAATGAAGCCTGGAAGGTCAACTGAATTACCCCCCCCCCCTTTTTTTTCTAAACAATTCGTAGACCGCTATATTATATACGATTTGATTGTAAATATTACAGTGGCATCTTTTATGGAATATGGAATAATACAAAAAATGCAAGCAAACATTTTTTTCAAAGGGGGTTCGGCATTTAGTATAGATCAAACACCAACAGTTCGTCTCTTGTTGTGAGTCTGTGGTTTTTATCAATGAAGAAACTTTTGAATGAAGCCTGGATTCTGGAAGGTCAACTGGATTACCCCCACCCCCCTTTTTTTCTAAACAATTCGTAGACCGCTATATTATATGCGATTTGATTGTAAATATTACAGTGGCATCTTTTCTTCAGTTTCTCGACCATTTTCTGTTTATCTTGTCGGCTTCTGAATGATTGTAACCCTTTTGATGGCATTTTAAAAGAAATGAATGTTGTCGGTCGATTTGTTGACAGTGGGTTAATAAATATAGCGACTGGTAAAATAGAGAAACGAAAAGAATTTAAAGCCAGTTTGAATAAAATAATTAAGTACAAATAATAATTTTAAAATGAATTACTTAAATTATAGGGTCAATAGGATAATACAACGAGTAGTCATGTATGAAATGCATATGTTAATTTTTTTTATTAATATCATACGTTTCTAAAAATTAATACGTGGTATCTAAGGTGTAAAACGCGGGAAATATAAATATAGTTTTAACACAAGTTTTAATTAAGAAATAATTCATTGCAGCACGAATATATACTGATTTTACCACCGGTTGACCCTTAAAATGTGGGCATATAAAATAATGATTATTGATATTTGTTCACCTGAAGATTGCCGAAAGGCATGAAAGTATACAAACCTTTTTTTTACAACGTTATCTTTGAATTGCAGAGCTTGTCGGCCATTTAGGACACAAAATTGATTAAAATATGTAAAAAATCTTACAATGACGTCGCCATAATTTTTTTTAAAATAAAACAACTGTTAACTGTTTTTCAACCCTGTTTGCTGTTAATAGACAGAACACTGTTTGTTTTGCAGATTTTTTTCCCGCTGAACATTATCTGTTAATTCATTTTATATTCGCCACTTTTTTTAATATAATTCAGAGATCACATACTAGTTACTTAAGAAACACTGATTAATACAAGCATTTACTCGCCGTAGTGCCATTCGACGAGATTCTGATGTTATATGGTTTTCGATTTTAGAACTCACTGCTTTCTGTTTTCTCATGTAAATTGCTGTTATCTGTTATCATTATTTTCAATTTTTTGTTATCTGTGTTGGGAAATAAAAAAAATGTCAACCCTTTCTAGCCCCCCCCCTTTTTTTGAATAAATAGTCAGTTTTATATGGAACGCCAAATTAACATATATTCAATTAATTGTACCTATCTTCAAATATTGAAGATATCTTCAATTGAATTATACCTATCTTCAATTCAATTATAGATATCTTCAATTCAATTATACCTATCTTCAATTCAATTATACCTATCTTCAATTCAATTGTACCTAGGTACAATTCAGCACAATTGAAGATATCTTCAATTCAATTGTACCTATCTTCAATTCAATTATAGATATCTTCAATTGAATTGAACCTATCTTCAATCGAATTGAACCTATCTTCAATTGAATTAAACCTATCTTCAATTCAATTGTGCCTAGGTATCTTCAATTGCACTTAATCAAATTTGTATTATAATATAATTCATTTGAAGATAGGTTCAATTGATATGAAGATATCTTTAATTATTTGAAGATAGGTACAATTGAATTGAAGATATCTTCAATTTATTTGAAGATATCTTCAAATGATTGAAGATATCTTCAATTATTTGAAGATAGGTACAATTAATTGAATATATGTTAATTTGGCGTTCCATAGTTTTAGACCTGGCGTGTACTCAAAGCGTTTTAGACAGGTCATATTAGAATAAACATCTACGCTTACGACTGGAAGAGTGTTCTAACTAGACTTGGGGAAAAGGGGGGGGGGGGGGGGTGAAGGCTCGTGATCCATGATAGATGATTAAGAATTTAACTTTGGACCCTGACTGTTGATTTTGGTATCTAAAGCACGATGATTCACGAGAATCGTTAAATATTCCGATTTTGTTTTTATTTTCTATTAACTTTGTACATATAATGCATTAGTTTTTTTTTCTTGAACAATACACAAATCCGCTCCCGCATACCCCCCCCCCTTTTTTCAATAATCCGTTACGTAAGATTTTACAAGTATTTTTGAAGTTGTAGTAAAAAAAACCCAAAAAATTTGTAGACGAAAATTTAAAAAAAAATTCCAAAACTCCCAAAAACTATTTGAGAATTTCTGAGCCTGTATCTGAATAGATGTGTACATATATCGCTGAAAGAAAGTGGCAGTATCTATATCAATATATTGGAAACAATGAACCAAGACACCCTTTTATTGAGTATGAGGAATAATCTGGAAAAAACCAGATTTGCCAAAACATTGTGAAAGGGCTCATATCGGCTATAATTGACATTGTCGTTTTAACAAGGAGAGGTCGATGACGTCATAAAGTGACAATGGTTACCAAGTTAACAATGAAGATACGCCAAGTGAAGGGGACATAAATTATGCACCATGAGGCCACACAATAATGTCAGATGATCAGCATCTCCCTGTGTTGAAAATTCCATGTCGTGTTTTTAGAAATCCGACATATTTTACAAAGTACTTGGCAGAGAAGGAGGAACAGGAAGAAAATAGTATTCGTGAAAAGGTTCAAACACCAAAACCTAAGAAAGTGAAACTACCACCAATCTGCGGAAAAGGCGTAAAAAGTCGTGACGCTAATTCGCGTTCGAACAAATTAAGGTATGATACAGCGTATGGAAATGCATATATAGTAAAAAAGCTGATAGACAAAGATTTGCATATAAGTGATATAGCGAATGTTTACGCAAAAATGATTCCAAAGCCACCGTCACCAAATCTGCAGTACGATCCTTATAACTTCAAGCCAAAGATTAAAAGGGAATTTCCGTTATGGGAATCGCGAAAAGGAATTAAATATTACAAGGGAAACATCGATAAAAGACTTGTAGAGGCAAAACAGAGAATTAACAAATCGTGGAAAAAGGAATTTCGGGAATATTTCAGGAAGGCAAAAATAACGGAAAACATATTGTTGAAGAAAGCAGAATCGATGAATAAAGGTTTAAAAGCTTATCTTAAAACGGTGGACAAAGAACGCGAAAAGTACGAAAACGATGAAAATGTGATAAAATTGAGGAAATATAACGCAGTGGAAAATACAAAACCTAAAGCAAAGAAGGTCACACTGCCATCTGAAAGTGATTTGGGGAGTTGTCAGAGTTTGTATAGTAACGAGTCTGATTGATATTTCGAAGGCTTTATTCAAAAGCGGTGTTTTGATATTCATGTGCAGAATTTTTTTTTATAACAAAAGAATGCATTCATAATTTGGTTTTTCGATTTTATCTATGTTTGATCTTCAGCATGATTTGTAGAAATATTTTATTAGATTGCACCAAGAATTGGATCAGGCTTACTGCTTGTTACATGCTGGTATCGCAAGTTCCGTCGTGTTTATTCTGTATAATTTTTGCCATAATTAGTTGTCTCTGCAATACTGAAAAAAAGATAAAATAAATAAATAAAAATAAAACAGAAAAGAAGAAAAAACCAAACACTTAACAATCACTGTTAGCTTCTTCAAGTCTGATAATTTCCTCGTGACGGTGTTTATCAAAGAAAATAACATTAAACCTAACAAAAATTTTCTTCTAAACTAAAGTATTTTTTCGGACAACGAATGTTTGTTTATGCTGTGTCGTTTATCAAGTTAACCAATTTCAAAAAGTGAAATTAATGAAATTTGTTCTTAAATATAGTCCCTTTGTAAATAATTTGTGTAAACGAACTTTTCTTTGAACCTTTAGGTGTACATCTATTTAATCGTTAACAAATTTAACATTTGTATGATAATTGTAAACTATATATGAAAGACGTTTCTTCATTCTCTCCAAAACAACTATTATGAAAATGTAACTGTTACGTTACTTAAAATATCAATGTTTTATTATTTTGGCAGGGGGCCTCGGTGGCCGAGTGCAGGGGGCCTCGGTGGCCGAGTGGTCAAGGTAGTTCGTCTACTATTGATCACGTGGTCTGTCAACACTGAGATTGCGGGTTCGATTCTCACTGCAGGCAGGGTGTACTCGACTCCAATCTTAATTGACAAGGATTGCCAGTTTTCCTACCGCAGGTCGGGGGTTCTCTCCGGGTACTCCGGCTTCCTCCCCCAATAAAAACTGGACGCCCATGAAATAGCTGAAAAATTGCTGAAAGTGGCGTTAAAACACAATTCAAACAAACAAACCAAACATTATTTTGGCTGCATTGGTCTTTGTCGTAAAGGGTACTACAAAGATGTACCTCGGTTACATACTTGTATACAAAAATGTACCTTACCGTTTGATTTGGAGAAAAATTGTACCATGTGTAAATTTAGGTTATCCCAGATCGAACTCTTGTTGGCAGTGAACGTGTTTTTTACGTGACGATTGCGACGTAACAGATTCATAAAATAGTTCTAAATGGAGATCCCTTACGCTGAATTGTCTTATTCTTACAATTTCTCGCCAAACCAAACGGCGAGGTACATTTTTGTATACAAGTATGTATCCGAGGTACCCCATAAGGACAAAGACCAATTCAGCATAATTTTGGCACTAATTTCCACTGATAATGAATTAAAATTGGAGTTTTTACATAACTACGATAAGAATTATTTAACACAAAATAAAATATGATGAACCCACAACAAAACAATATTTTCCCTATCCCCATCCCTCCAAAAAGAAGAAAAATTATAAAATGACATTCCGTTCAAAATCCTACTTTCATGCGAATATCTAGAATTTCCTTACTTTAAGCATTGACTATATATGTTTTTTTGTATATTTTTCAAAAAGTAGGCAAAGGTTGTGATATAAAAACTTAAATACCAAAATGTGCAAAGGGCAAAAACTCTAACTAGACTATCCTTTGAAAAATGGAGGTTGGTGGGGATATGAAAGATTTAATTTTAATTAAATTGTATATAAAAGAATTGAAAGCTGGTTTGTGTCTAACCAACAGATTCTAAATAACTCTGTGCAAAAGTCCCTATGAAAGCGTTTACATAAACGTGTCATCAATTTCATAGCTTTAATAATAAGGGATGTTGTTTTCAATTTTGCTCCAACATTCTGTCAACTGAAGTAAATTTTAACAGATCCTCATCGAAACATATGTTTCCATAATATAAGATCAGCTTTATTTAAAGTCGAAATGACTCATCAAGATACAGGGGCGTAGCTAGACTAGTTACATTATGGATACACAAAATAAGTAAAGGGTTCGTGCAAACTCTAAAAGAAAATTGTGCAATTGATTGCATTTTAGATAGTTCTAAGGTGCTCATTGCCAAATTACAAATTTATTCAACAGTTTATTGATTACAGGGATGGAATGCATTTTTTGTCAAAATCATGTGGATTCAGGCACGTCCTCAAGTGTCGGCAACTAAAAGAAAATTGTGCAATTGGGTGCATTTTGGATCGTTCTAAGGTGCTTATATAGTACCACACATTGCTAAATTACAAATTTATTCAACAGTTTATTGATTACAGGGATGGAATGCATTTTTTGTCAAAATCATGTGGATTCAGGCACGTCCTCAAGTGTCGGCAACTAAAAGAAAATTGTGCAATTGGGTGCATTTTGGATCGTTCTAAGGTGCTTATATAGTACCACACATTGCCAAATTACAAATTTATTCAACAGTTTATTGATTACAGGGATTGAATGCATTTTTTGTCAAAATCATATGGATTCAGGCGCGTCCTCAAGTATCGGCAACTAAAAGAAAATTGTGCAATTGGGTGCATTTTGGATCGTTCTAAGGTGCTTATATAGTACCACACATTGCCAAATTACAAATTTATTCAACAGTTTATTGTTTACAGGGATGGAATGCATTTTTTTGTCAAATTCATGTGGATTCAGGCGCGTCCTCAAGGTCGGCAACTACGCCCCTGACATAACATAAGACCTAATGAGCTTTTGACTAACAATACTCCATATCCTCATTGGTTAGTTTGTTTGAATAGATTTAACGCAACTATCAGCAAGTTTTCATCTATATATTCTGGAGTCCAGTTTTTATATAGGGGAAAGCCAAAGAACCCGGTGAAAACCCACGTCTTTCGGTCAGAAAACTTGCAATTCTTATGAAAAAATATATGTTCTTTATCTTTATTTTCGTTCTGATATTGATGCAAATTTAACAAAACATATTTTTACCGCTAATTTTGAACATTGTTGTTTAGGGAGTCAACTTTTTTAAAATTATTTTTTAAATACAAATACAAATTTTATTGTCATATAAACATCTAAACAGAGTTTGTGACAAAACTATATAAAAGCACATGTGAATTGACGACAGGCACTTAAATCTCTCAAGCACCATTGGATAATAGGTTAGCGTAAACAATGTCCTTACAAGGTACATGTACATTGTTTACCTATCTTACATATAAATTACAAAAAAACAGATACTTTAATAAATCCATAAAATTTGTAATGCAGCTAAGAGACGGTTAGCTTTTTAGAAAAGCTAAACTCACGGTGTAGAATGGTAACGAACTTATCGCGTTTTTTTTCTGCAGTACCGGACTCTTCGGGTTAAGCAACGGACTGTTCGTGAAAGTTGATGTCTTGTCTTGAAAAACATCTTGTCTTGTCTTGTCTTGTAAATAGAAACAGTAGGTCACTTATTTTGTCTTATTTCTTTGCGATTTAAAAAAAAATATTAATAGAATGTTTCTTTCACGGAACGATAGAACTATTTATCTGTCTGCACAAGTTAACACTTAAAGAATATGATAAGTATATAATTTGAAATCGTTTAAAAGAACTCGATACCCGGTGTAGTTTGTTTATGAATATGTGACATGGGAATATATAACGAGCTAATTGTCCTCATTTAGCATATTATTTTTTGTTATTTTCTCTTTAATGCCATCAATGTTAATCACACAAAGGATAAATATATTTATATTTGTTCAAATCTGGAAGAAATTATCGATTTTCATGGAAGGCCATTGCACCAGACTTTTGTCGTGTGTGGCACCGAACTTTCGGCGTCGGCTGTTGTGTTGAATGGATCTATGTTGAGAGCTAGTTTTTAGAAAGTGAAAAGAAATTGGCACAAAAGCGCTATACACTATGTTTAAATAAATATGTTGCCTCTGTTTTTTTACAAGTATTTCTTTAGACAGTTGTATATTGCGAGTATAAAATGTTTAGGCACTCGGATTTATTTAAAATTTATTTGCAATTGCAGGAATATAAAATTACGGACTTGACATGCAAATGAAACAAAAATCGTTCAATATATATACTTATCATAGAAACAAATAAGAATTATTCTGACATACATGGGGAATGGGAGGGGGTCCCATCCCGCACTCCCGTAAAAATAAATACCAGATCCCGGTTTCCCGGTGAAATACGTACTGGATAAAAAGAAACGTAAAAATCCCAAATTCTCGAAGTTTTATGTTTTATTGGTTAAATCCCGAATTCCCGGTGAATAAATAAGCCTTTCCCGCTGTTCCGCTATACCGACCCTCATACATTGATCTATGCTGAAAGCATTTTTTTTTCTTCAATTGGGAATGTCCCAGTTCAAGTTGCCCTGAACATGTTTGATGCACTAATAAGGCCAATTTTATCATACAATATTGAGATTTGCATGATGGATCAATATACTTCATTCTTTAATGCTGGGACTAGTATAACTTGATTTATAGGTTCCTGTTTAATGCAAAGAAACGTAGTAGAAATAAAAATGTTGTCATTGATCCATTTAAACTTCATAGATAAAACTCCTTTTGTCATTCTGCAAGTACATACAAGGGTAAAGAAGACTGCTTCAAACCAAGCTTCCCGTTTAGAGCTTGGTAGGGTCCTTATAGAAAATTACCTAAAAACTCAATCTATATTATATTTTGCTAGGCTGAGTACATGTGAAATTAACCCTTTGATAAAAGAAAGTTTTGAACTAAATACTTTTTAGATTTTGAGAATATATACTCTTGGGTAACTTAATAAAAGATGTAATTGACGACATAGATCTTAACTCAGATAGACTTAACTTGGACACAACTTATAAAAATGTTAAAGTAATAAAACCATATATTAAAGATGAGTTGTTAAAGTTTTATATGAACATGTATGCTGACAAAGTTTCAAATTTAAAAGATCAAAATAAAATCTTTCTATATAAATTTTTGAAAAACAACTTAGGAAAAAAGTTTATTCGTCCGATTCGAACTATGAAAATCGCAAATTCATCTCAAAATTTCGAATAGCCGACCACAGTCTTGAAATAGAACGTGGAAGATATAAAAAAAAGTCCCCGGTGAACAACGTCTTTGCTCCTTCTATAATCTAAATGAAGCGGACGATGAGGTTCACTTCTTTTTAAAATGTGATCACAATAAACTGTTTCGGTCTAATCTCTTATATGACTTCAATATCTCTATTGTTAATCCATATCTCGATTCACTTAAAGCTATTTTAAACCCGGAAAATTTTCCACAAATTCAGAGTCTTTCTTTAAACTGTCTCTGGAACTGAGGACAGAGGTCTCGTAGACTTGAATATTTTGTCGATTTTTCTATTGCAATTTAGTTGTTTGTTACTTCTGTTATATGTCACTGATAAATGTAGTATTGATTTATATGACAATAACGATAATAATACTTATATAAGAAGTCTATTCAAAATGAATTTCAGGAATAGGCCCTACGTAATACATTTGTCTTTATCATTCAAAAATATTGCCACGAGAAATTTCCTCATATTTTCTTTTTTCAAATTCTTTGGCTTATTTAACAATAAAAGTTTTTTCTTCTTTTTGCTCTGAAAAATATAATTGAGCACAATATGTCTGTGGCTAAGTACCGCTATTAGTCCGGTGCCCGAAATTTCCACAATATCCATCGCACACAAAAAGTCCGTTGCTTCACATTTTAATTTTAGTGACATATCAGTATTATTGTTCAATTTTAATTGCTAGAGCTTTGTTGAATGTATTTTTAACTCATAACAGGACATATCTGAACATAAAAAGTCATTGTTTATATCAATTTGACGATGATTGATAGAAATTCATGTTTGCTTGTTCATGTTGTTTCCCTATTTTTCGATTTGTTTTTAACTTTGTGAAATAACCACGAGGTACACCGATGTAACATTTTTGTAGAAGTTATCATAGATCAAATACGTATTCCGTAAGTATGGTTTTTAATCAAACTTACCCCTTCTTGTTATCATTTGAACTCATTTTTCTGAGTTACTTCATGTTTATTGGCATGAACAATCCGTTGCTTTACCCGAATAGTCCGGTACAGCAGAAAAAAACGCGATAAGTCCGTTACCATTCTACACCGTGAAACTTGTATCGTGTTTTTCAAGTATCGTCGGAAGATCAAAGAAAAAAATACCGACATTGAAATATTTTTACAGGAATTAAAATTGTTTCCAAAGATTTGCAATTACATGTATTCCAAACGTCAAACTAACATTCATGTGCATAGAATGAATAATCGTATCCTCGCTTTTTTTTTTGGCTAGGGTACGATTGGTCCCATTACTCGTAATGTAGCAGAGCAGGGGTGTCCCGGCACTTTGATGTCCGAAAGAAGTTGCATAATCAGACGTGGTCGATCTTGATATCTTTCGACAGTCACCATTTTTTCATCGGTTTCGTGTTTAAAATCGATCATTATTGATACGTTGTGATAGTTATTGCCATTTTTAATAACAAGCTGTGCTTTGTGTATTAATTGACATTCGTGTCTCTTTTTAATTACGTTTACTACATGAAAAACTTTGAGAAACCCGAAAATGAATTGACCAGTTGCATATGGGTAATACATATGTAAATTAACGGATTCTTATTACGGAATGGTTGTTATATAGCACGTTTATAACAAAATAAGGTCAAATTATCCATATACGGAAATGATCAACAAAGCATTTTCCACGTGCATCTTCCAAGACGAAAAAAAGAAATTTCTTCAATAAAGAACGTTTCCTGTTAGTTTTGCAATATCTAAAGGTTTAATAACGTAAAGAAGATGAATATTATGTTTGAATTTTGTATAAATAGACCGAAGTTAGAATTTTTTATTTGCTACATTACGACAGGGACAGTCTATAATACTAATACGAGCAACAGGACTGAATTCTGCAGTTAATCCGACAAATCACAAAACTAACTTCGGATTATAACGGCAGTAAAATTATGCCTATCATGTGCATAAACATCGTTCAGATATATTTTTAGAATTTAAAAACACATAAAAATATTAGAAGATCCGTATTTTGACAAACAATACAAATATTAGTGACATCGCGTGACTACTGTGACGTATTTTTCGGACGCAATAGGTATATTTTCGAATTGTGACCTTTGAACATAAAGACGCCTACCCATGGTGACATACTATTATTGAATACAAACTTGCATTCTGATTGGACAAAAATAGTAAAAAATGCTGCGTTCGAACAATCTAGTATGGTATACGTTGAAAAGTATCCGTATTTGCATTTATCAATTGTTGTTCCAGAAGACTGGTGTTTTAGAACAATTGGTAGTCGTAATTAAACTTTAGGAAATTATTTTTATGCCAAAGAATGCCATTTAGAACTGATAAACAATAATTAAATGATAAACCATACGCGGAGTATAATTTTTGTGCATTTCGTCTGGGGTAGAAATATATTTGCTTTGTTGACCATCTTATCTGTAAATAATCCTCACGCCGGTGACTCCATATTTTCTTGATTTGACCGCCTAACACACGCACTCTCCATCATGAAATTATTGTCATACAAATGCTCCTACACAAAGGTAATTAGGGCATTGGTAATTGTCGAAACGCCAAATGACTTGCAGGAGACAGCTGAGTGGTTCAAAAAACACATTTTCTTTACAATACACGCACAGCTCATAGAATTAAGAGTAAAATTCACTGATGGTTCCGTTACAATTATTTATTTGGACCTCACCTCAATTATCCATTCAGTTTATCTCCCCCCCCCCCCCCCAATTTTGGAATAGCATACACATTGCAAGATTTCAATTCACGTTTAATTAGTATTGAATTGTCACTTTGTGTTAATGTGAATACAATTCTATTTAAGATATTTTACTTAAAAGTCACCATAATGATTTTAAAATATACTCAAATTAATATAATAGCAAATTGTAATGAATATTGATGCATGTATTTGCTTATGAAATTTATTTTTTAAAATGTACTGTTTTAAAATTTTAAAATGTAAACTAACTTTTTTTAGAGTTAATTTATACGCTACACAAAATGAAAAAAACTTACAACTCCGATATTTAAATAGAAAGTTTTGTATTTTTTTTGTCTACTATTGTTACTATGCATGGTAGGATGACAATATTTGGTATATAGGTTGCTGATGAATAGTAAATGACTGTCAGGTAGTTGCCACCTGACCTTGACCTCAATCTTACGTACGAAAGAAAGGACACAGTGATATATATGTAAATTTTGTACAGGAATGCGAATCCTCTTTCCTATCAATAGTGTAATTATATAATAACGGTAATAGCAGCTTCCTTATTGTGAAGAAGCGTTAAAGAACGGACACACAACATCCTAGATATGACGTCTTATGTATAATTTCGGAATACACGTTTAACCGTAATTCAATACTCTCCGATGACCGGTTCTCAAATATAAATTGGATACTGCCACTGAAGGGATATACGATTTACACTACTTCATAACAGCACCATACATTGAGTTATATATACTTGACTTGTGTAACCTTTAAGTGTGGCTAACGAAAATACGCCTTTCAATCTAGTTCTATATTGTCATTCATTCAATGCGTCTTCTTTACCTATGACTACTTAGAGGTTTCTTATTATTTTGTTCTTTTATTTAGAAAATAATTCACGGTGGCTGTTGTTTATCATTTGCGAAAGCATGGGATAAAATAAATTGTCATCCCATTGTAAACGAATGAAATAAAACCTTCGTGAATTATTTCTATTCTAATAATACAACTACGGAACATTTACGATTTATATAATATGTACCTATAACCAGCACATTTTCGTAATAAACTGGCTGTTTCGTCAATGTAACACACATAGATTGCAAGGGATAATTATAGCACATGTAGTTATTTATAAGATTGGTAAGTCATACAAAATAGCTTTTCGGTGGGAGTGACGGTTTTGTAATTGGAACAAATCTCTAAGATACGCCCTCCGAGGTCGATTGTAGGTTAAAAGTCAAACCCTGAAAAAATTTTGACGGCACAGATTAAGAGATTATTTAAGAGGCATAACATCCATGACAGTTACTTTAAAGCTGTTACAGGAGGAACCATAAAAACTATGCCGTTAATTATAGGGTAATCAATAGTTTTGAACCTGAGGCATGACCTAGAAAAGGATATCAAGGTCAAACATGCACACTGATCCTGAAATTGTTTTTAAACGGTGAACGGTGCTACCCTAAAAACTTAAAACCTGTAACAAGATAAGACAATGTCGCATTATGAATCAATTATGTCAAGACAAAGATTTTTATAGGAAACTATGAAAACCTTCTAAATTGTCCATTATTATAAATATTTTATGGTTAGTCGGGTGAGGTCTAGTTTGCATACTTCGCAACACGTCGCTTTTGATATTGTTTATGCTATGCTTCCGGGTTTCATTTTTAAAGACCAAACTCTTTTCTTTCTGGATGTTAACTTCATTTTTTTGTAATCGCTAATTCTCCTAAACTGTTAACGATGACGACACGAAACATTAACCAACATGTGTCAAATATCTTTAAGCAACTTAAGCAACGATTTAAAAAAATGGATTTGTCGACACCCTATAGGGGTAAAAGAAAAGTTTTAAATAGAATGCACCCTAATATAAAGAACCGGAAGAAAAACAGATCTGGGATTCTCAAGATAAACCGTGATGATATTTGACCACATAAATGAACATAAGGTCAAAGATCAAGATCACGTATTAGATTTTGACATTTGATATTTACCACTACTCCTTTGAAGCCATATTTAATAAATAAAAAGTTGTACAGGTGATTAAGTGAATATGTTTTCATTATAAAACGTAACTTTGAAAGGTCTTGACTTCATATTATTATAGTTATCAAACAATATGGTTTTGAATGATAAGTTTTTCATACCTAACTTCTTTACTATTAGTAATAGTTTTCGCCAAGACATTTACGACCCGTGCTTTTAAATATAGAGATAATTAAGATCAATGGTCAATGTCAAGTGTTAAGTTTAAAGAAATGCACAAACAGAGAAATCTGGTGCATAAGAGACTTATAGAGATGCATCTTTACCACATTTAATCGGAAAGGATTTGATTTCATCTTATAAAACTTATCTTTCATAAGGACGGTAAATAATACTAAAATGTTTTTCTTAAAAGTGTCAAATAATTGACGAATTAATTTAGAAGGTTGGGAGGAACTTTTTGTCATTTTTTAAAGGTAATTCGGGACTTGATTAAAATTTGACCTAGAATTTCGGATTAAAACGAAAGCGAGATACGGGAAAAAGCACATTTTTCGCTATGAATTCGGGATATAAAGTTAGCAGGATTAGTTTTTTTATAGTTTAATAAATGTCAAACCTTAAACTGCTACGCAGGCATTCCGAATACCACGGAATGTCATATTATGACAGTTAACAAATCTAGTTAAGTAAGTAAAATCCGGATTTTAAGTCACGGTCATCTCGAAAATGTGTTTTTTTAAAATAATATATCATCCTCAGGTTGATGTAATTCTGGATTTTGTCATTTTTTGATCCGGAATTCGGGATGATGAGCCTCATCCCCTCCCTCAATCTAGACACATCTTGACAAATGTTTCTAGAATTTTCTAATTTTTTGTGTTAATTTCATAACATTATGTAAAATGTGAAGACCCTCAAAACGTTCTCAGTTGCATGGAACTGTTACTTTCTTGCAAAATGTTTGTGTTAAAATGCCAACCATGTAGCTTTGAAATACCATATACTTAACAATGGGTCAGTGTCCATATAGATAAAAAAGTTCCGTTTATACATCAAATATAGCTTTTTATTTAAGGTATGTTAACATTTCTTCAGTATACCGCATTTCGTTTTTGTTTATTCAGATGAAAACAGGAAAGCAATCAAATGCAACTTACATATTTTGCTACGAATGGATAACAACATTGTATTTTATTTAATAACTTTGTGGCACGCAGACTTAGAACATTTAACCGTTCTGTTTATAAGATATTTCTGCAGTTAAAAACCTTACTTATTTTGAATTTAAATACAATTCGTATTAGTTGACTTAGTAATAATTTTTTTTCTTAAGCCGTGTTTTCAGTCATACAGTTTTAGGTGAGAAAAAGTTATAAAATGTTTACTATACATTGTATATGTATTCTGTAAATTGATTTTAAAATATAGCATGATAAATTAAAAACCTAAAATGAAATTAAAAATAATGGACAATTTTTGTCACACTTGTCAAGTTAACATGAATAAAGGCACATATCAGACCACTGGTAAAGTTGAACATTTGGGGACATAAGTCAGTTTGTCGTAGTGGTTATGTTACAAATAAATAGACACTTTTTGAAAACAGACAACATACATGAAAGCAAAAGTCTGTAATGGCATCTAAACGATATGCTCTTTTCTTTTATATTTCTGACCTCAATTATCCAAATATCGAAATAATTGTCACACTATTGGCTCATTAACTTCAAAAATTGGAAAAATCTTGTTATTTCGTCACTATGATCGATCAGTGCTGTGGCTAGCTCCTGGATATCATCAGCGTCTCTGTCGGCTAACACTGATTTCCAATTCTGGGCTGACCTTTTGTTTTCATTTTTCTTTGGTATCGGTACGTCCATTTTTTTCTTGAGCGCAGGATCCATGTTACTTTCGATCTGGTTGATTACACTTTCAATTGAGCCATATTTCCATACAAACACCTGATTATTATTACAGGCATCTTGAAATTGTTTAAAAGATTCTCTGTCATAATAAAATTCTTCTCGAGAGCAAAATTCCTTCTTAAGACTAAATTCCAATCCAATTTTCTTGCCACCTATCTTCAGTTGTGGAGGTTCTTTAAGCTCTACCATATCAAAGTCATATAACATAAAAGTTTTTTCTTTACGTCCAATATCATTGCAAAACTTTTTCTTTTTTGGGCCGGAAGTTTCACCGTGCATTTCTATAACGTGAATTCCAGACAAATATTTTCTTAACTCGGCATTCGATTCCTTATCTCCTATGTTTCCAAGCATCTTGTTAATACGTTCTTCGCTATTGATTGATAAAGCAAACACGGCTTCAATGATTAATCTGTCCGTGTATCCAGGAACAAACAATGTGAAAGAAGAAAACAACATTTGTTTCATTTCTTCAGTACATCCAAAACGCTTGTTGTCATTAGGAATCAGGTGAACACAGTGCATTCTGCCTTTTCCAGCTGCATCTGTTGTCTTTCTTTCCGAAAATAAAAAAGTTCTATTCATAGTTTCGTGGTCTAAAATAGCAGACTGATGAGATGTTACTAAGACCGTTTTATTTTCCGGCACCTTTTTTAAGATTTCTTCTCTTACTTTATTCACCATGTGAGGGTGCATACCGTGGTCTGGTTCCTCAAGTGTGATAGTTAGTAATTGTTTATGTGATAATATCAAGGATATTTGTTTCGCTTCTAGAACGCCTTCTGGTGTTTTTAGCAAAGGTCTTCGTACGTTAGGCTTATCGTGGAAATACACCCAAATTTGTCCATCAGCATCCTTTTTAAATATGCAAGGCAGGGATAATGCTTCACAAAACTTCTTTTCAACTTCTTCATCTACCTGATCATTTCCGAGTAACTCGCTTAAAATTTCCGCACGGTCAGACGCAATCTTGTAATTCTCGTCCCTGCATTCATGCTTATTGCGTTTACTCATTGTCCATTGTAATGGTCCAATCGATCGCATAGGCATAACTCCTACGTATGTATTCTCTATACAACTGTATATTTTTGACATATCCTCGTCACATTTTATGTCAGTATTGAATGTTTTAGACTTTATTTCTTGGAATAGAATTTTAATATCATCTTTCCAAGATAAATTTGACCCATGCTTCATAATACTTTCCAGTTTACGTTTTTCCCATTTGGAGCAAAACGAAGAAGTATCAAGCGGTTCTAGGGCTTCTGCGTCCGATGCGAAAGTTCCTCTATATCGCTTGACAAAAACGTACACCTGATCATCTGCATCCTTCGCGCCTTCATTTAGATGTATCGTGCAGATTACTTTGTAATAATGAAAGGGTTTTTCTGGATTGGTATCATCAAGCTGATTGTCGACAAAAATGCAAGCAATGACATGTTTTAAATTTTTATTCGAGACATGCAAACCATTGGTAGGTAAAATGCCATCGCCCGGAAACTGAAAATGACATAGCGCATACGCTATGTCATGGTTTACGTTAAATGAGGAGTTTGTTGTGTTGATGTCATGTGAGAGACATCTTCGTATTAATTCCAAAACCGCGGATTTCCCCGAAGAATTTCCACCTATGAAGAAATTAACTCCTCCTTTAAATTCTAATCTTTGTGCCTCGGTGAAGTGTATGAAGTTGTGCGTTGAAAAGGACTTCAACATATTTTCTGAAAAACATAGTAAATTTTGAAACCATTTTAAAATGACATATATGGGTAAAATAATGTTTATAGTAAAATTGTTAAACAATTGTAAATGATAATTTTCTTGCTTAATTGCTGAATGACATCAATCATAATTTATTATGATATATATTGAAATTGGAATAATGTTTTACTGAAGCAAAACATCCTTTATAGCGATTTAGGTGTTGGACAAATTTACATAATCTTTTGTGTAGGTATGCACCTTAGAAATATATGTTTTGTTATGTCATTAACAAACGTAAGCCATAAAAACTGCTGCAACAGAAACGTCCTTTGCCAAAAATTTCCACTAAGGTGTTGTTTATGTTTTGACTTTCGACTCTTTTTGTTCGGTCAGTTTTCTTGCTATTTTGTTCATCATCCGTCTGTTATACTAAAACATAATATTAAAAGGTATTTTATAGATGTGTATGAAACACTGACTTGTGAAAAAATTAAAATGTTATGCCTAACATGAACTGAATGTTTATATAAAACTTTGAACGAATCTCTCAATGAACGGTCAAAGGGTGTAAACTAGGGTAATAAAATATAGAGTTCTATACATTCATAACTGCACTAAGATTATTTTAGAGATAATGCTCAACAACTCCTAGATAAATAAATATGTCAACATACTAATTGAAGGTATTAACAAAATACACCAGGGAAACTGTCAAAGAAGACCATCCATAAATCGGCAAGCATTCAGTCATAAGTCCAAATATCTCTGAGACACACTATAGTTTTATCTCAAAAATAAAAGAATACAATCCGTTGTGTAATTGAAATTTTGTGAGAGTTAAGCAGATGGTAGCAATACGTGGTAACAAATCCGTCATCATTACGGTACAAGTGGCCAAAAACTGTGCAATCTGATGCACTGGAAGTGTAAATAATTTTTGCTTTGCCTCGTAAGCCGCCATACTATCTAAATTAAATGTCGAAGTCCAGTAAAATGACAGTGTGATAATATTGTTTAATCAAATAATTTCAATACCAGAACAAATGAGAAGGTTTTTCCCACTGTCCCTCTAAAGTAAGAAAATATATGTGATACTATGGGCTTTAGTGTCTGTTGTTAAGCACAAAATGTCACTACCAGTCATAAAAATGAGTTATTTGAGTAAAGAAAGTAGTCCCGAGCAAAACATATATGATTTCCATTCCGTTGCTAGGGACAAAATCCCACTTCCGGTTATGAAATGACATATTTCAGTAAAGTACATCATTCTGAAAATTTATGGTTGCTAAGGACTTTTTATTACTTCTTGTTGCTATGGTATGTCATTGACCCATGACCTTTGACCTTTGGCTCAAATTGAAGTTTCTTTCCTACTGATCATTTTTCAGGTCAAAATCACGTCAACAGAAAGTCGATTGGAAAAAAAATTGCGTGTTAAGTCATAGCCATAGGTCCATCAACATTTTGTACACTTCAGATTTTGAGAATCGGTTATAGTTTTTGAGTTTATCTGATAAAAAGGGTTTACGGTGTTGGGGCAGATAACTCTGTTACTAAACTGAGTCATCTGCCAGTATGAGCGACTAATGGTAAGTAGGTCTTTACAATGTAGTGGGAAAGACTTATTAAGAATGGTAAGAATGTCTTCCAACTGTAGTGTGAAAGACTTAATAATAATAATCAGAAGAAAGGTAAGAAGGTATTTCCGCTGTAGTGGGAAAGACTAATAATAATGAAACCGCCATTAGTTCTGAGAACAAATAAGAAGGTCATTCCCACTGTATCTCTAAAGTCAAAAAATATATAATGTAATTCTATGGAATTTTGTGTCTTATTATTCCGTTGCAAGGGACAAGTTAAAATGCCACTTCTGGGCATGAAATGACATATTTCATTACATCATTCTGGTTCTAAAAATATAACTCTTTTCCTACTGATCATGTTAAACCTATATGTTTACTATTTCATCTCTGACCGTTTTCAAGTTTTACGCAAAAAAAAATAACTGCGAAAATGCGTGTTAAATAATGGCCATAAGTCCACCGACATTTTGTACACTGAGAATTTTGAGAATGGGGTTACGGTTTTTGAGTTGATCTTTACGGTTTAGGGTTTACGGTGTTGGGGCATATAACTCTGTTACTAAAAATAGATCGGTTTCACAGGGGTAGCTGAGTCATCTGCCAGTATGACCGACTAGTGGTACCAAGTATTAAAATGATATTTTTCAACAATTTTTAGCAAATGACGGCGGAAAAGAAACAAAAAAAAACACCATTTGTTCTGACAACAAATGATAAAGTCTTTCCCACTGTTTCTCTTAAGTCAGAAAATATATATGATGCAATGGGGTTTTGTGTCTTCCTAAGCATAAAATGTAACTTCCAGTCATAAAATGAGCTATTTGAGTAAAGAAAGTGGTCCCGAGCAAAACAATAGATGGTTGATAAGGACTTTTATGACCGTTGCTAGGGACAAAATGACACTTCTGGTAAGAAACAACGTATTTCAGTAAAGTGCATTATTCTGATTCTAAAAATATATGGTTGCTAAGGACTTTTTATAACATTTACCTTGTTGCTATGGTATGACCTTGACCCATGACCTTTGAATTTTGGCTCAAATTGAAGCTCTTGTCCTACTGATAACTTTAAACGTATATGTTTACTATTTCGTCTCTGACCGTTTTCAAGTTTTAAGCAAAAAGCCGATTAACAGAAACTCTTCAAGGGCTGTATTTCTAAAACGGTTCATCGCACATCTTCGGGTCAAATGTACCAAATGAATGTCTCCATAAGCGGAGGTTTTTCCCATTATTGTCTGCTTCTATCTTAGATGGTCTATGAGATAGTGCTAACAAGACCTATGGTGACCTTTGAACTTGACTTTTGACCTTTGACCTTGACATTTTTAAATGTCATATATGTCACTTAGGATCAATGGTGGTGGTCCCAAGTCTGGAGGACTTACGGTTTTCAAGAAATTTTTTTAACGCGTTGCGACATTTTTCAGGTCAAAACACGTATTAAACAGGAAGTCCACTGGAAAACAATTGTTTGTTAAATAATAGCCATAGGTCCACCGACATTTTGTACACTTGGAATTTAGAGAATTTACTGTTATTAAAATAGATCAGTTTCACAGGGTGAACTGAGTCATCTGCCAGTACGATTGATTAATTGTACCAAGCATCAAAAAGATATGCCGCGACACTTTTTTGCAAATGACGGCAGAAATAAAAGAAAAAATAATAATAATAACAATAATAATAATAATCATAAGAAAGATTCTTTTAAAGTAGCATCTATGCCTAATATTACAACTGAATATGTTATTATTAATAAATGCTTTTAGAATTCTATACTCGATGTTTATACAAACTCGTGATATACGATTTTTCAAACGTCTCTTTATGATTTTATATAACGGATCATTCTGACAGTTCCGTTGCCAATCAAAGCAAGCACAAATAACTTAATGACCGTCTTTTTAAGCACAGGGTTATGTCATTGAATGCTCGCAAAACCTGTTCCATTTTCCGAAGGAAGTCATTTATTTGTCATATCTACTTTTATACAACCGACAAATATAAAGAACTTATCTTCTAATACTTAAACACGTAGTACATGCACGGTAACCTACTTGATTATAACGTTCATTTTTTGAAATATAAAATGTAAAGCTAACGTTAAAATATTAACAGTAGTGGCAGATCAAATTAAAAGGTGCCTTTTTAAAGGTATAGATTGATGTATTCTGGCTTCTTATCTGTATTGATTTCTTATAACATACAAACGTGTTGTTATATATTTTTATGAAGATATTTTTTGGTTTAATATACGCATATCTAGTTTTTCCTTACGTAATTATATATTATTTGCGACAATATTTATTTTTGAGACAATAATTGTATATTGACAATCTATAAATATTTCAACATTTGAAACGCAACATTTTTTTTATTTAGGAAATACATTCGTTAAAGAAATTTCTGCACAGGTGGTCACTATATATTTTATGTGTTAGAGTATTAAGACCGCCATAAAATATGACCTGACTTGGATTGAATGTTTACAACTGTTTTAAGTAGGCATAAATTAAATAGTATATTTTTATATGTACATACAAACTCTCCATAAATCAATAAAAGAAGTTTCCTATTGATTCCCATTGATATAAAGTACATGTATATATACATGTATGAACCGACCGAATAACAAGATACGAAAGTCAGGGGACAGTCAAAAATATATCGGCGAATATATACACCGCACAACAAAAACACGAAAACGGGAGAATAACCCTAACTCAATAAACACCATGGGTGCACGCAGGTGCTCCGGACGAGTAAGCAGTGCCCTTTGTCTCAAACATTATTGTTTACATTGGAATTGCAATTTTTATGCTGCTGTTAAAGAAGCATATCTTCAGATTCCCTTTAATGGCTTGATATCAAAGGGAACAATCCTACAATTGTGTAGCAAATGTTAAGCAATATGTTTTATATTAGATACAATCTTTAAATTAAAACAATTTTTAGAGTCGACGTCCGTTGCTCCTATAGATGGAAAGAGATATGTAATAAGTACATGAGCTAATAAAAATTGTAGATGTAAAATAGTAAACTGCTATAAACCTTACCTTATATGTGAATACAGACTTCAACGCTTTACAAAATATATTTATTAAATAGTGTAATGCTCTATATACATATAGCATCAACCGAATTTAATACAAAATACGTTGTTTTATTGATTAACATTGGCGAGTAGAGACATGTTTGATGTTTGTAAATTTACACCAATATTGATATATGTTATCTAGAATTTAATATAAGACGTATATTTAACTGACTTTAGCTCCTCAAATCTATTTTATTTGTATAAAGACAAACAATTGATTGGAAACGTGTAAAACATACTTATTAAGTCTCCGATTTACAATTTAAAACTAAAACATTTATGCATGTTTTATTTTAAATTAATATAACTTCAAGTAAGAACTAAATAACTAAATGTTAATGAAAACTATTGACTTGGATGGTGTGTGTGATCGGTGGGGGGGGGGGGGGCGGTGTTAAAAACTTGACAATGTGAAATCGATTCGTGTAAATTTAACTTGATTGTTTTTCGTGGTCGTGCATATTTATAGCGAACAAAGCGTGTAGAATTGCAGTAGAGGCGTTCTCGTTCAAAAATATTTCTCAGACACTATTAGCTAATTTATTTTATTTTTACTGATTTTCTTTATTAAAAATACATTATTATCCAGCTAAGCAGATGTTTCATTGAATGGCTGCAAATAATTAACATTTACATGTTTACAGTTTTTAGTGACAATTGATATTTTCCCTCATATAGTTAAATATATGCTTAAAATATTTTTGTCCGTCCTTTAAACAACTCCTCTTAAGTTTAGATAATTTTATAAAACATTCTTCATAGTTAAATAGTCATACATTTCAGAATACACTAATTTTCCGTTCTGTTCTTCAACTGTACTTATATGCATGTGTTAAAAGACTGTTGTAACCGGTTTTTTCAAATGGAATTACCATGACAATCGGTTTTATATTTTTTTAATGATTTTTTATGTTGTTTGTCAAATTTATTACTTAATAAACTTTTTTCATTTACAATGTCTAGATTGTTTACAATAAGTGGCCAAATTTTATCAGTTGACATCTGAACTAAATATATGCACTAGTTATTGAACATATAGTTCATTATACGAGGTTATTTTTCTTAAAACTTAAAATTAAATGAGATGCTGAAGCAAATGGGACACCAAGGTTTGTTCAGTTTTGTTGATTATTTTGTAGATTTTGTAATAATTATTTGTTAACTTTTATATTTATTTAGCTTTATTTAGCTTAATTTTTAAGTTTTAAGTAATTTTAATTGTAATTATGTTGTATATGTTTTCGATCATTACGATGATTAAAAAATTTTTTAATTGCTTTTATGCTATAAACTTAATCCCCTCGTCAGGTCAAATTTACAGTGATGTGACCTTTGTTGTTAAAATGAAGTGTGTCGAAATTTTAAATACCCCAGTGATTGACGGAAGGTATACAAAAACACTTAAATACAAGTTTTAAATTTGAAATCAACAGATGAATTTACGTCAGAGCACGTATAAAGAACAAACACAATGTTAGCATACAATCTTTAAAGCCCAAATAATCGCCTCCTGTCTAACACCTGTTGTATTAGTATGTGTTTTTGAAAAGGGACATTGATGTTGTTTTTATATTACCTTTTTTTAATTTTTACATGTTTTTATACAATAATGTCGGGTTATTTATCGTGAAACGGGTAACATGGAGAATGTATCAATAAATCAATATTAAACTTGGATGGATAGTAAGGACATTAATGAGTCCTTATTTTATAGTTAGCTACAATTCAATTTGATGATCTCAGGAATATTGGTGAAATATGTTTTCTTTTTATGAATAGTTGTGTCCATGTTCATTGGCTATAATAGTATGTGATGGTCTTTTGATTGATAGTGTTTATCTTTCAATTTGGTATTTGGTGTGATGGTCTTTTATTCCTGTGATTTATGTTTAGTTTTCATTTGTGAAGAATGTATATTATGTAAATATTTGTATGAGTGAGTTACGGAATCGAGCATTATTCCAAAAGTGCTTTTTACAATGTTATGTTTATATTGAAATTTTTTATTATCTTCTGATGTATCCTGTAGTTATTTCCTTTTTATATGAAAGTGTTATTTTTATAGAATACTATTATAATAACAGATTTAATGGCTAAATAAAAAGGACATAAACAATTGACAGTTTTAATGGTACAGAACATCAACCATTTAACAAGTTTTCAATTGAATCAAGTGATTCGTGAGATTTAAATGATTGTCATCTGTATCACACAACAATGATTTGCATTGTATAGTTAGTTGTATAATGCTTATATTAGTTGTAACTGATAGTTCAGAAAGGTAAAAAGAGTGGCGCAAACCTTTAATATTATTCATAAGTCAGAAAGGGGAAAAGACAGGAAAGCAACGCACCTATTTAATGTTAATCATAGGTCAGAAAAGTCGATAGTTACTTCCAGTGGAGTTTTGAAAACTGTGAAATAATATTTATTTTGTAACTCAAACTACTTGATATAAGAACATCGAATTGAGTTCCATTCCACTCTTTAATAGTTTGTGTGTATTTCTATGCAATTTCTTTTTCCAATGTGTGTCCTTTCATGACGGTAAATGTTGCTTTTAACTGCTAATCACAGTTATAATGTTAAGGTTGTGTGATAGGGGACATATGTCTGGGTTTGCATCCTCATGCTTAAAAGATTTAATGATGATTTAACAATTTTTGTACCTATGTGTATTGGCAAATACGAAAGTTACAATCTCGAAAACAAGCCAAATCTATTCTAAATATATGGGAAAACATGTCGTTTTCTGTACATATGGTTTTACTATATTTATTTAAACACAAAATGCAGTCGGTTTACTGACTATAAAGCTGGTAAGTTTGTTCTAGATTTATAGGTTTAATTTGTAATATGTTTTTTTTTAATTTATATGCAGTTGAATTTTTGCTGATTGTCAGATTTTCGTGTACTGGATTTTTTTTTCATAGTATTATATTTTTTAATGTTTGTTTAAAGGATCAATGGGGAATGCACTAAAAGTCATTAAAGTCTTTCTTTAAAATAATTTTTATCAATGTCATGAAAAATTAAATAATAATATCTTATTTCGTAATAAAATGTATTACAACATTACACAATTGATTTATTTCACTTTCAAATGTTTTTAAGTCTTAATTTAAATAATCTTTATCACAATAATTTCAAGCACTGATAAATCAATGAAGACCTCATTTTAAGTTATTTATTCACACATTTGAATTGTACTTTTTATCCAGCAATTATATTAGTAAATCATTATCACTTGCATATCATGTTTTATGAAATTTGCGTATCATTACCATATCACCTGTACACAGGAAATACGGTAACATTGGCCTATGCAACATAAGTTTTGGATGACAGATTTAGCAAGTCACGTGACTGGCAGCATATTAAGTGAATGTAAAATATTTCAAGATGTTATAACAATCTTACCTTTCTTGCATACATGGTTTAAATAACGAATTCACTAAATATTTTATTAATACATAGACGTATAACCTCACCTCAATTTTGTACAAAAATAATGCATTTTAATGATAATTTCCACTGATTTGCAGAGATATTTGATACTGTATATGTTTATATTCAAAATAATACTAATTCATTCTATCAAGAATACAACTACTAACAATATAATAAAGGAAAATAACAAGGAATTTTCTGTTATTTAGAAGATTCTTTTAATTTATCTGCAACAGTAATAATGTCGATACACAATTCAATGCTAAGGATAAGACATATTTACAACTACTCTTTCTATGCGTTATACAAAATATTAATACGTATAAAACATGAAAACCGCATAAATTTCAAAGGAAAACATATTAAAGCACATTTTTGTTTGCTTTTCCAATTGTTAAAGAGAATACAAATTCTCTTTAAATACAAAGTTACCTTTCTAGTTCATAGATATGTTTAAAAATTTGGATTAGTCAAAAATGTACTTTATGCAGAAGAAATATTAATTTTTTTATTTCATGTTCATCAAAGTACATGCAATTTATGCGGAATTGTTTTGAACATGTCATGGAGATAACCTAGGTTGTGGCGGTTTACGTTTTATAATCTGAATAGAAAATAATAATAATACTAAGAATAATAATAAAATGCACGAATTGCTTATCTGAGGTTAAAAAGTATTACCTGTTCCAAAATAAAAAAAAACTATTTTACTTGATAGTGACTTCTAAATAGATGAATCAATTATTAAAACAAATAAGTATATCAATTTAGTAACCTTAAAATGATTATCATTATTATTAAATATTTACCCTGAAAGTGGCGTTAAACATTAGTCAAACAAACAAACAAACAAACAATAAATTGACAACGAATTTTATCGAATGACAAATCTTGCAACTACGACATTTGTTCAACTATCCTTATATTTAAAGTAATTTACCCGCATACTGCAAATGGTTGTAGGAATAATCAATAAACAAAATTATAGATACATGTGTTTCTGATACCGATTATATCATGTGGAATGTCTAAACTTGCCTTTTGTGCTCCACTATTCTTCATGACCAATCTAGTTAGAAAGTAAATGTTTCACTTGCTCCTCATTTTCTTATTGTGACTGACTTTTCCATACCTTCCATTTATTATCAGATTTGTTTCGTATAAGACTTCCAAACAGGAAACAGTTTTCACAAAGATCAAGCAAAACGCAATAAAGCCTTCCCACAGTCCGACAACATGGGTAAAGTGTGAAATTAAAGATTTAATTTTAATTAGATTGCCACATGATTTAGTGAGTATTGTTAACTGCAGTACCTAAATAGGACAGGTCATTTAACCTCTTCCTTTGTTGCAATTATGTATCTGTACCTCTTCATAAAAATAAATAACTGGTCAATCCAGCACCATGGAGCAAAAGTTAATACCTATATCCATAAATCAGAGGCGTACCGACTGCTACGCCTATGAAAAGACATCAATAAAAATAGAAAAATATTTCTGAAAATTATTGGTACATTTCTGAAAATTATTGGTACGGCATGCCGTACCTGCAAAAGTTATTGGTACAAACATACACGAAGTAATAATATTACTAGAATGGTCTGGTTATAATACAAAATACTAAATTTATGTCTCAATTATACTTCTGTCCATTTACTACAAAATATCGCATTGTTATACCAAACGCTGGAAGAATCGTTTCTTACTCAACATTAAAATCCATAAGAACAAACTCAAACACTATAATAATGCATAACGCCATACTGACAGAATAATCCGGTGTATTTATTATTGGCATAGCAGATGCAAATAAACATTTAACACATTAAGCAGAATAGATAAAAAGATACATCTCAAGTTATGTTGTTACAAATTTCACATGTCACAATAACTTGCAGTGTTAAAATAATTTGCAAAATCTATCATAAACGGAGACTCGCCTCCCAGGAAAAACCACTGCATGGAAACCTGTGTTTGGAGCAATGCGAGACCTGTCTGTTCATTATGATCCATCAATATAAGATATATGAATCAAAATGCACAATATTTATCAACCGCTAACAATACTTTATTTACAAAACACAAGAACCTGAAATATTTTAAAACAATTACGCAAAAAGTACAAATTATACTACTTTGTTATCTGTAACAAATAAAAGTCATTATGAAAAATATATTTAAAACACTGAATATACATAACTCATTCTGTATCCACATATTAACATAAGAGTTACTTATCAATCAAAATTTAATTAGATGAACAATTATTTTAAACAAAGGAACACGAGGTTATGGTCTGGATAACTAGAAACTCCAGTACTAAACCTCTTGGCATTAATTGAAAAC
Source organism: Limnoperna fortunei (assembly GCA_944474755.1). Lineage (NCBI taxonomy): Eukaryota > Metazoa > Mollusca > Bivalvia > Mytilida > Modiolidae > Limnoperna > Limnoperna fortunei. The sequence continues at coordinate 35,077,321 of OX104119.1, forward strand.
TGGTCAAGTTGTGTCACATTATATCTTTAAATATAAGTTCATTGGTTCTACCGAGCAAATGAGAGGCTTTCCACTTATTGCAAAAATGACCTTCACCTTGACTTTGCTTCTTTGTAAATTGAATCTTCTTTTCAAAATAAACAAACGAAAGAAAAACCATTTTCATGTTTTTCGAAATAAAAAAGGTCATAAAATAGGACGTTAATTGAGATAAATGACTTTGACTACCAAGTGTTTGATAATTGCATATTTATTGCTTTAAAACAAATCATTTATTATTATTTACCATTTTATGTACATGAAAAAGCAGAATTTTCAAAAAATAGGATTTTACCTTGACTTCTTACAATGTGACCTTGACCTTGCTGAGGGTCAAAAAAGGACCAACGTTGAAGATCCCCTACGTCAATATATCTTAAAGTAATGAAGATATGACTATTTATCATAAATACCAAAATTTATAAGATGACCTTGACCTTTGACTTTGTATCTGTTTCAAGGTCAAGGGTCATAATGGTCTTTGGTGAAGGCCCCATGCATCTACTATCAATAGTTAATAAGTTATCAATGAAAAACTAAATATCAATGGTTGTAATGGGAGATAACTCCTATAAGATGAAGTCGAATCCTTTTCCTCCAAATAGGAAAAAGTTGCGCCTTTAAGAGGCCGACATTTTATCCGTTAGAAGTTATAGCCTATCTTTTACTGTGTCAAAGAAATAGCGACGACAAGAAAATGTCAAAATTCAGAATGCGACCTTGACCTTTGACCTTGTGTCCATTTTCAAGGTCAATGTCAATGATGACCAACGATATAAGGTTTCATGTATATATATATATATATCTGTTATAGTTACCAAGATAAAGTGATATAATGCAATTCACAATACATGTCATTGGTCTAGGGGAGATAACTCTTATAAAAGGTCAATTTAAAAAAATGACGATTCAAGATCTTAATAAGATCTACATTTTGGTACAGGTTTCAGTTCTGTATCTATTATGGTTAAGGAGGAGATCCGGCCACAACAAAAGGTCAAAAATTAGAACGTGACCTTGACCTTTGACCTTGTGACCTTTTTCAATGTCAAGGTCAATGATGACCAGCAGTGAAAACCCCAAGTCTCTATCACCTCTGGTTCATGAGTTTCAATGGTAAAAAATCTACTTTTAATAAATAAGGGGAAATAACTCCTATAAGGAGTCATCAAAATCCTTTGCGCGATATGTAACAAATTGTCGCAATCAATAGATGACCATTTTGCAACAATTTTTATTGCGACATCTTTTACGGTTTCATAGTTTATCTGCACGCAAGCTTTTCTGTGACAGGGGAGATAACTCCGTAAAGAACACGTGTTCGGTTTACCAGGGTTAACTGCGAAAACGTAATGTCTAATACATTCATAGTACAAAATATCTTTAAAACATGTCGCGAAACAAAATTTATAATGGGAAAAGAAAACTTGGCAGAAAAAAAAGAATAATAATAAGAAACAGACGAATTACAAGAAGGCTTTCCACTTGGAAAGTGGAAAGCCTTAATAATGCTAATAATAATAATAAACAGACGAATAACAGGAAGGCTTTCCACTCGGAAAGTGGAAAGCCTTAATTACAATATGCCTCTGGAAGATAAACATCAATTACTAGACATTGCTCATTCAAAGGTATATATAAATTTAAAAGGAGTATTGTTTAAAAAAATAGATCTTTTGAGGTTTTTTCCTTAAATATCACTGGGATAAAAGAAATTCCAGTGGGATTACACTTGAAATACCCGAGAAGAGACATTGAAATTTGAGTGGTATTTTTCCGAAATTCCTTGGCGTAGACTTAAAATTAAATTACCATCAAATTAAATTAAACTTGAATTATATTATTTTTCATTAATTTTGTACTTGAATTTACAGTAAATGTTCTGTTAATATTTAAGTTGCAGTTAAACCAATTTAAATGCAAATATTAATTCCTGTGATATTTCATTGAAATCCCAGTGGTATTTATGTAGCAATGTAACAATGTTGTTGCGCCAAAAATAACATTATATGACATACGAGTGCAAATGGTCTGTTGCTAAACTAAGATGCATAAACAACGGACAGTGACTTACACTAGTCACCTGCCTTGTTACTAAAATCACTGAAATGTCGGCGGTATCCAATTGAAATTCCAGGAGGTGTATTCCAATGAAGTACTCCATGTTCATTCCAGTGGATTTTTAATTTCTATGGCTAACCGCCTAAATATATGGGAGTAATATCTATTACTGCTTCAGATGGAATAGAACCTACCACTAGAACTTCGTTATAACTACGGACAAAATTGAGCGCCCAGTCACATGTTAAAAAAGGATTGGGTTTAGTTAGGTCGATCATCTTTATATTCATGGTACGAAGCACATTTGCATTAATTCTGGCAATTCGTTTTGTTAATGTTTTATCCTTATCTTTTTTGCCCAATTAACGGCTGCTGTAAAATCAGCACATTTGCTTATATATTGTGATCTGTACCATGGTTTACTCCCATGTAGGACATGTGATTGTACGGTTTTCGTCCCAAATGGATCCTTAGGTTCTAGTTGAAATAAAAGATTTTCGTCGTTTCTGAGTACCCTAAATATTTCAATACCGGTATAAATACATGTTTCAGGCACAACAAAAATCTCCGTCATCTCACTTGTAACCAAAGCAGAAAGAATATTGTCTACATCTATATAGTACATCAAGAATGGAAACTCTTGCCCTGTAACTACAAATGTAAAAAAGTTAAAAGTAGATTGTATGATATTTATGTTTATTTAAATTTATGTTATGGTAAGTTTGAAGGCCTGATTTCAAACAAAATATGGCAAACCAAATATTGAGAGTGGTCACACCATATGTATAAACGGTGTCTACATAGAAATCCAAATAAGGCATATTTAAAGAGACAGTGGGGAAGAATTCAGGCAATTTATCACAACTATTCTTAACTTGCGTGGTATTTATGTAATATTTCATACAAAAAGCCTCCGTCAACATCAGCCAGACAATTTCGTAATCGTCTTTCTGAATTTCTGCTAACGAATTGCCAATATGTAGCTTTTACTCATGGATGCTATGTGTCAAATATGTTACGATACAATTTAGGGTTAAAAAAATAACTAGCTGCGATACTAGTAATTATCATTAGGACAATATTTACTAATCCCTTTCTAAGGTTTAGGTGGTTGTGTTTAGTCATACAAATATAACAATAGCAATAAAATGTATGGAAAGTCTAGAATGTCAAAAATTCAATAGGCCAAGGACCAATGTGGAATGGCATAGATTGTGACGTGGGAACTGTTTGAAGTTCAGGTATGATTAAATAGCAAAAACGTATTTGTGAAATGTGTATATATCAGGAGATACAAGGATTAATTTCATACATTTTGAAAATAGATACCCATAAATAAAGGACGATACTTCAATAGTTCAGTAAATCTTTAGTTGATTTCAATTGTCAATGTGTAAAACAAGATTTAAACTAGATATCAGTGAGATGGTACCCATCTCCGTGGGCCCCGCCGACCTTGGGGTCAAGGTCAAAGGTCATCAACCATGATATGCAACACATCGCCTTGACATTATCTACCCATATTCCAAATATCAAAAGCCTACCTCAAAAGATAAAAAAGTTACAACTCGGACATGAATTTGTCATTCAGTAAGCAATAATGTGACCTTAAGGTCAAAGTTCAAGGTCAAAGGTCAACAACCACGGTATGCGACACATCACCTTGATATTATCTACCCACATCTTAAATATCAAAAGCCTACCTCAAAGATAAAAAAGTTACAGCCCGGACATGAATTTGTCATTCAGAAAGCAATAATGTGACCTTAAGGTCAAATTCAAGTTCAAATGTGATTAACCACGGTATCCGACACATCGCCTTGATATTATCTACCCACATTCCAAATGTCAAAAGCCTACCTCAAAAGATAAAAAAGTTACAGCCTGGACACGATTAGTTCGGACGCACGGACAGACTGATCACTATAGGGCGTCCGCCAAAAATTGGCGGGGCCCTAATAATATATACCATAGTTGATCAATTTTGTATGACATAAAGTGTTGTCAATGACACGATCCTTTTTCGATTGTCAGGTGTCAAACAGTTTACCCTTATTGGGTGATCCTTTCTTGCAACAAGACAGTAGAGAAATTGAGTATATTTTCAAAATTTCAATTTCTATCTTGTAAAAAAGGTATAAAGTTGGTTAATTAATTTTTTTTTAAATTTTCCTTTAAGTTAAATTACAATTAAGTTTTTATTTATTATATACAGTAAATTTCTCCTTATAAAAATAATAAACAATAATGTTCACTTAACTGTTTTTGAAGTTCCAAGCGATGTCCAAACAATAAACGACGTCCCAAATGTTATATCCAAAATTTGCGGAATAAGTTGAACCGCTTAACAGTCTTAATTTGTCCACTTGTACTTAAGATTAAATCTAGTAATAATGAAGTATCCAAGCTGTTAAAGAATGACAGCTTAGCCAAAATCTTCACCCACGTCCTTTATATATAAATCTCTTAATCAAAGTTCTAGAATTTTGTAGATTAAGGAATGTTCTCGTAAACCCATTGTCTTAAAATAGAAAGAGCGTCATTATACATAAAAGGGCGAGGAGTTATTTTTGTCCATGACGCAAGTTACCTGTTCTATTGTTAACTGACACATAATGCGGGTTTTAAATAGCTGAAAATAAAAACTGTAAGGAAAATACCCAAGAGTCTATATATTTCCCTATAACCCTTCGCGGTTGTTTTAGAACGGCTTACAAATCTTGGACATGGGACAAACACAGAAATAGCGGGATGAAATAAGCAAATATCTGCGGCTTTTCTTTGAAGGATGTGGTAAGCTTTGCGTATGTATCTACATTTTTTTACAAAATATTTTTTAGATGTTTAAAATAAGTTTTCGCTCGTCTGCATTTTTTCAATTTTTGTTTGTGTTGAGTCAAGCGGTTATTTGACGCACACCTGGATGGAAAGTAACATGTTTTGTGAACTCCTTTTTTAACGTTGCCTTTTATTTGCAAACCCATTAATAGGTTAATATAAAAAAGTTTTTATATGGCATTCTCGGATTGATGAACATCTTACAACTTTTTCACTTTGTGATAAAATGCAGTCAGCGTACCGAGCTTGCCACTCGACGGAAACAGCTTTGATACGCGTACATCACGATATTACTACTACGTTGGATAATAATGACTGTGTTGTTCTCGTTATGCTTGACTTGTCAGCTGCCTTTGACGTCATCGACCACGGAATTCTTTTGGACCGCTTGCAGTATTCTTTTGGTATTGATGCAAAGGCTCTGTCGTGGATCAAGTCCTACCTGGAGAACCGCTCTCAGCGAATTGTGGTTGAATCCGCAAAATCGGATGCCATCCAACTTAAATATGGTGTACCTCAAGGATCCGTATAAGGTCCTAAGCTGTACTGTATTTTTTCCAAACCGATAGGTGCTATCTGCTCTCGCCATAACTTGTGTTATCATTGCTATGCTGATGATTCGCAATTATACTTTGTCATCAAACCATCCAATGACTGGAGTAGCGTAGCTCAACGTTTAGAACCTTGTTTATCGGAAATAAGCTCTTGGATGAAAATGAATATGCTCAAACTAAATCAGGACAAAACGGAAATGATAGTGTTTGCACCCAGAAATAAACAAAATCTATTTCGGGACTGTACTTTGAATCTTGATGGATGTACTGTTAGTGATAGTACCTGTGTTAAAAATCTTGGTGTACATCTGGACCAATCATTAAACATGGGAAAAACATATTAGTGTTTTGGCGAAGTCATGTTTTGCTCAAATTCGTGCTATTGGGCGTATTAGACCTTATCTTACTGACAATGCCTGTAAAACCTTAGTTTGTAGCCTTGTAACATCAAGACTGGACTACGGAAACGTACTCCTGTTTGGTATAAATAAGACATTGCTCGCAAAACTCCAACGTGTTCAGAACACAGCGGCGAGGCTTATCACACGCACTAGAAAGCATGATCACATCTCTCCTGTATTAAAAGAGCTTCACTGGTTACCGATTGAATTCAGAATTAAATACAAACTTATGTTGTACGTTTTTAAAGCCTTAAATGGCTATGCTCCACCTTATCTGGTTGATATCTTAAATCGCTACAATCCAGGAAGGACACTCCGATCAAACAACTCGAACTTACTTGTAAAGCCAAATGTACGTACAAAAACTTTTGGGGAGCGACGTTTCGACAGGGCAGCATCCACACTTTGGAACAGTCTTCCGTCCGAGATGAGGGAGTGCAATTCCAATGAAAACTTTAAAAAAAACTGCTAAAAACACACCTGTTTAGACTGGCATACGTTGATCTGATTTAGTCGGTTTTATTTTTTCATTTGTCTAGCTAGCATTTAAGACAGACTATATTTATTTTATCTTTTTTAGTCTCAGTTGTTTGTTTTTTACTTAGCTCAATTGCTTTTTTTTCATACTCCCTTTTTAAGTACAAGTACTTAAATTTTTAGGTCTAAGTGGTCAAGTTTTAATTATTCATTCACTTTTTAAATGAGTGTTTTTATCTGCTTCCCTTTTTAATGATGATGTCTATAAATTGTCATTCTGAATCTTTTGTTACTATTATATTTTCTTTTTTTTTATGTTGTCACATACCTTGGATATTAAAGCACAAGGCCGACTTATCACCCGCACAGACGACAGAATTGGCCAACATTTACATGCAGTGAGTACTTGAGACACAATCCTGACTTTCCCCGGATAGATCACAGAATGACCAGCATTCACCTACAGTGGGTAAGTGGGGCACAATCGTGACTTTTCCCGGACAAAAGAATGAATGACCAGCATTAACATACAGTGGGTACTTAATGCAAAATGCTGATTTATCCCCCGCACAGACGACAGAATTGAAGAACATTACATACAGTGGGTACCTAAGGCACAATCCCGACGTTCCCCGGACAGAAGACAGAATGACCAGCATTAACCTACAGTGGGTACTGAGGCACAATCCCGACTTTCATCGGACAGAAGACAGAATTTACCAGCCTTTACATGGATTCATTGTTTATTTTTAAAATATTATTTGTTTTTTATATATACCTTCAAGTGGCTTCAACCACATTTCTGATAAAACAATATTATTATAGCTTGAAGACATTTTCACTGAATGAATATATACAAGTTTAATGCGATTTAATATTTGCATTTTATTCAATTATTCAATTAAACTTTGGTTTATAAATTTACTTGACATTTGCTGTTAATTCAAAATGAATTTTCTACCAAGGAAGCCTTAATTAAGAAAAAAAAACTTTATTTTGACTCATGACTTTTAAAAATTTCCTTAAATGATATATTATTTCTTTTGCAGGATTAAGTCATGTCACAGATTGATCTCTTTGGGGTAAGTTAATGCAGCTGTATGCAATTCAGTCTATGAATAACAGATTGTCAGGTCAGGTCAAACATTAAAACATAATTTGCCCTGCAAACACCCTGTCAGAAAAATTTTTAATTAAGAAAAAAATGTTTTAATTCAATAATTACTTATACATGGATGAACTGTTAGAATTTCTTTTTGACATTTGTATATTTACTTCATATATCAGGTGGTGGCTAGTTTATAAAGGATCGCCCCTTGTGCTTGGGATGGGGGATTTAGAAGATTTTTTAAGTAAATAACTATTCTATCTGATCTAATGTTGATTATTAGTGCCATAAAAGTTCAAGTTTAATAGTCGAGTTAAATTAGTCCTTTATCATTTTATTTAACATTTTTTAGGAATCTCAAACTAGTGAAGCTGAAAATATTATTGAAGATGTTGAGGTTCAAGATTGCCTACCCTATCATCTATTAAGGAAGGTTATGTGACCAAGATTTGTGAGTATCAATGCATTATACATGATATTACTCTTATTATTACACTGACAGCAATAAAATACCGAAATTTCCCAGTGTATTACATTATATTAAATGTGAAATAAATGAAAAAGTTTCACTCCCCGGAATTGACGTTACAATGCATCATTCTGAAGATGTCGAGAAAAACATGGATGCTCAAGAACATAAAAACGTAGTTCATTTACATTTTTCATAAAATGCTGTCGAGAAAAACATGGATGCTCAAGAACATAAAAACGTAGTTCATTTACATTTTTCATAAAATGTTGAGTTTTTGTCAAAGTAATAAACATGACAATCAATTGCACATTGTGAATATGAACATACCATCACTCGTATCGGAACGCATTCAGATTTAACTTGTGTGCAGAACAAGTTTCGCCTACTCGTTTAATCTAATGCATTCAGCGGCACTCGTGATGCTACTTCCAATATTCAGTCTGCTCGATTGATTATCCTGTAAGTAACTTTAAGCACTGCTCTGATGAACAGTCAAGAACCTTTCTGACAGGAAATTCTAACTAGATACATTTTGTATCAGTTATGCACCCTTAATGACTTAAAAAAATTCTTCAAAATGTGCTAATTTGCAAAAGTTTGTTTGCTTCCTTTTTTCAAACTTAATAACATTTCGGATAAACTCCAACTCAAATTGTGATAAATTAGCAATAAACTTAATGTAATTTTCAAAGCTACAATAAATCCCACAATTCTTTACCCACTTTTATAGTGATAGTGCATATATATATTTATAAATTTTAATTTTACCACTTTAACTTGCAAATGGCTTGATCGGTTTGTTTACAGATAATGAAATGAAACAGATAAAAGAAAATCAGTTGAAAATATTAGAAATACTGCAAAGTTTAACTGGGGGAAATATGTCTCCTTCAAAAGGTCCTGGAGTGTTCCATATAGAGACATCTGAAGTTAAGGTTTGTTTTGTATTAAAAAACTTGAAAAGCGATGTTCCACCACAACATTTTTGTGCAGTTGTGTTGAAAGAAGAAGTGGTACTTTGTATTTGTTTGTGTAGGAGAGACAAATGATACCATGCATGTATTTTTGAGTTTTCCAAGTACATGGCCGATAATTTCTGTAAAAATCATCCATGAATGAGGAAACATAATAAACTTAATTTGTGATAGACTCACATACCAAACATGAGCTCAATATCTGCAACCATCTAGGCAAAAATACAGAAAACTGTAATATCAGTCTAAGGCCATATATTTCTGTAAAAATCATCCAAGTACAGTGTATAACAAAACGTTAATTTGATCTGTTACTCATCATGATAGATTCACAAACCATACAACCTACCTCAAGAGAACGTTTATGAGGGTACCCTGTTTAGATGAAAAAGACCCTGAAATTAAGGTATTTATGAAGTAATATTAGTTTCATTGGCATTTTTTGCTATATATACCGGATTGTGTCAACAGAAAATGTCACCAATGAACGATTTGTGTGACTTAAAATAAATTTAAAATGCTTTTCATCTATTTGCTGACAGGAAGTATAAAAAGTATTTATTTGTCAGTAGGCAGCCTCACATCTATAACTTTAGAACCATAATAGAAAGAGAAAAAATTTTAATTGCTGAAATGTTCAGCTCATTTAGCTCTACAAAAGTCTCCATTGGGTCAAAGTTGTCACATGACTCATTTTGGAGTTCTCTCTCTTGAAATGTCAAAAATAGTGATTGTTGTCGTTTTTTCCCAATAACTTGAGAACAATAGTAGGTCGAATAAAACCTTCAATTGAAATGTTCATCTCATTTAGCTCTTCAAAAGTCTCTATTGGGTTGAAATTATCCGAAGACCCCGTGTAGTAATTATCTCTCTTGAAAGGTCAAAAATGGTGATTTTTGTTGTTTACGGCCTATAATTTGGGAACCTTAATAGATGGAAAAAAACTTTCTTTTCCTGAAATGTTCAGATTGTTGAGCTTTACAATAGTCTCCACTGGAGAATACAAATATTATTTTGTATATGTAAATTTATGCCAGTTATGTAATTTTTGTAGGCTGAAACAGTACGATTTTCAAGAGATGCAGCTTACCCAGCTGATGAAAACAATGTTTTAAAATAGCGATTGTTTTACATTTTAGACCTATTACTTGAGAACAATAGTACATAAAGAAAAAATTGGTTTTAAATTGTCATATGACTTAAACTCCTGTAAGTCTTCATGGTATCTTTTTGTTGATCACTGATGGGGCCTATATTAGACTTAATACTTAGTAGATTTAAATTAATATAGTAATAAAAATTTTATTTTTATATCTGTAAATTTATGCATGTTATTTTTGTAGGCTAAAACAGTAAGATTTTAAAGAGATGCAGCGTACCCAGCTGATGAAAACAATGTTTTAAAATGCTTCAGCTATGCCCTCCACCTCTACACCAACTGGAGAAATCAGATTCGCCAGAAGGTAAAGATAAGTTTAGAACATTTTGATACCCTTAAAAACCATTCAGTTCCCGATCCCTTCTGAATCCGCATGATAAGGCAAATTGAATTATACCGGGAAGTGATAAAAAGAAGGCAAAGAAAACCAGAAAACTGTTACATGCGTACAAAATATCCTCTTAAATATTGGCAAACGTTTGGAAAAAACCTGGAAAATTTTTTTATATAAATTTCGTAATCTATGGGCCATAATTTTGTCAAAAATGATTCGAATGAAATGACATTCAAACTAGATCTGCAACTCATCAGGGTTGACTCGCATACCAAATATAAGCTCACTATCTGCGAGTGTTTAGAAAAAAGTCAGAAAAAACTTATTTTTAGGAGATTTTCTAAGTCCAAGGGCCATGATTTGATAAAAAAACATTCGACCCGAACGACATTCAAACTTGATCTGTAACTCATCATGGTTGACTCACATACCAAACATCAGCTCACTATCTGCAAGCGTTTAGAAAAAGTCCGGAAAACGTGTGTGACAGACGGACGGAGTGCAAACCTATAGTCCCTTTCGGCGATGCTGGTAGGGGACTAATAATGTACTTAGAGCACCTTATTTATTAGTTATATAATATGTAGCCAAACCTTATTAAGCCAAAATTATCAAAAATAACTTTTTTTCAGCTTTTTAATCCAGACAAATGTACTGCCAAGATGACAGTCAGCGTCCTGCAAGACTATCTTTTCAGTAGCTTCAGGCGTACTGGCCTGAAAGATGATGTCCTGCAGGACAACAGAAATTTCACAATTGCATTGGTAATTATATATAATTTAATTTTAGATGTAAAAAGCTTCGTGATTGGCTCAAACCTATTGATCTAGGAGCCCATAGACCAAATTTTGTCATCTGTCTGTGACGTCATCATCTGTTTTTACAAATTTCTCACTAAATTTAAATACAAATATTAAATTATAAGTAGTGACTGTCATATTTTTTCGATCTATGCGAAATAACATCAATGCAATACTAAACCATACAGTTTAAGCAAAAGATCACCAGACGTGGGTCAAGACTAGTTTTTGTCTCTCCTGCGATGAAGTCGCTGGAGGCGAGACATATATATGGGAATCCGCCGGCGGCGGCAGCGTCAACACTTAAAGTTAAAGTTTATGGATTAAGGCAGTTCCTCTGTAACCATGCATTTTGAAAGTACATTTTTCTGGGACATTTGAAATCAAAATTTGTTAAGGGTGTACTTATCTAACCATTATGTGTACATAATTTGTTGTTCCCTCTACAAATGTGCAATGCAGGGGAGACATTTTTCTGTGTCCACACTTTTTTTTTAAATACATGTACTAATAATTTGGTAGATCCTAATATTTATCTGTTTTATATAACCAGTGTACATATTTGTATTTAAAATGAGGTTTGGCATGAATTTATTGAGAGAACACTTAATTTATCCCACTGTTTCTATCCAAAATGCAAGTTAAAACCATTAACATATTTTGATGGTACATCTGTCACGAGCATTGCTTATTATATGTGAAGTGCAGAATTGAAAAACTTTGTTTTTCTTTTCAAGAGGGCATTTGCTGACAAAACCAACAGTTTTGCAACAGGAGTGTAGGCCAGGATTTCTGGAAGAAATTCAAGAGGTCCTTTGACCAGAACCTTACAACAATGTCTGGGCTCAGTTAGAGGCCAAATTAAATAAGAAAATTGAAGAACTTAATGAAAATTATAAAAAAAACTTGTAATTTGGTGTTAAGTTAAGCCATCAAATCTATATAAGGAGATCTGCAACCTTTGTAAACCAATCTGCATCTATGTACGGGCAAACTATCACATTATAATCTTGGAAAAATACAGCAGCTTACTTCCAGTAAAAATGTGTATGCTGTTTTTATACTGTTTCATTACCACATAACTTTGAAACTATTACAGTGACTAATAGCAAAATTATTAAGTTACAAAGAACAAATTTGATGCAGATTTGATGTACATGTATGTAAGAATCACAACGGTCAACTTGATACATGCATTTGCACCATAGAATGTTTAGGAAAGAATTTGGTAGGATATGAATTTGATGTAAAAGAGTGAAACATAAATTTCATGACAAATGAGTGACGCATAATTTTCTCAGGAATTTCATACAAAATGTTCACACGATTTTCGTGTTGCTTTTTTTTTGCACGAAATTCGTATAAATATCATGTCAAAATGATGCGAAATATTTCGTGCGAATTTGATGCGTTGCTCGATTTGTTGTAAAATGATGCGAAACATTTCGCACGAAATTCGCATCAATTTCGCACAATTTTCGTGCGAGCATTTTTGCCTGTGTAATATTAAACAACACACATATTCTTTCAGATGCAAAAACACTGTCGACATCCCTAGGGTAAGAACTACCAGATATGGGCTTCACTCCTTTAGCTATGCTGCATCTAAATTATGGAATAATTTACCTCAAAATTTCAGGGAGGGCATGTCTTTACATCAGTTTTTGTAAAAGTTAAATGGAGTGATGTTTAGATCTGTTTTGTTGTGGGAAATCTTAACCTTAATATTCTTCAGTTTTGCATGTTTGAATGTATGTTTCATATAGAATTTAGTGCTTTGATTGCTATTTTTATGCCTGATGTGATTTTTAACGTCTTGCTATCCTTTTTATATGTATTGCTATGCTGTTTATATGTCCTGCAAGGCTCTTTATGTGTGCTGTTTTGCTATGCATTTTATTTGTCATGCTGTGCTTTTATATGTTTTATGTGCTAAAGCTTTGTATCGTTTTACTGTGATCAATCTATGTATATCGTTTTTAAAAGCTCTATAGCTCATCTTATTTGTCATGCTGTGCTTTTATATGTTTTATGTGCTAAAGCTTTGTATCGTTTTACTGTGATCAATGTATGTATATCGTTTTTAAAAGCTCTATAGTACGTTATTTTGTTACATGTTGCACCGACTTTAAATAAATATTACTTGACTTGAAAATGCAATTATCTTAATTAATAAGATTATTAATGATTATTTCCAATCTTAAAAAACATTAATATGATTATTTATTTAACAATTTTTAACACACAAAATCTTGTTGGACAATCAGAACTATGACATTTTAAATCAGGAATAAACCAAGCTGCTTCCTTGTCAACAAAATTGTGTGGTGTGAAATCTAGAGGTATTTTACTAGTTTTTATTATCCAAATAACATTCAAATACACAAATAAATTTGCCATATTGATGATCTTTTAGATGTAACAGTGTCGAAAATTTTCAAATGAAGCACAATGCTAATGATTTGTTCGATTTCTTCACAGGAAACATCTAAGATGTTTTTGATCTGATCGAATAACCATTAAATAATTAATCCAGTAGCAAATATTAGATATATGTACCACTACATACATTTTGATGGGCCTCGGTGGCCGGGTGGTTAAGGTAGTTTGTTTACTATTGATCACGTTGTCTGTCAACACTGAGATTGCGCGTTCGAGCCTTACTGCGGACAGGGTACGCCCTACTTCAATCTTAATTTACAAGTATTGCAAGTTTTCCGACCGAAGGTCGGGGTTTTCTCCGGGTACTCTGGCTTGCTCCCCGCAATAAAAACTGTACGCCACGATATAGCTGAAGAATTGCTGAAAATGGCGTTAAACAACATTCAAACAAACAAACATACATTTTGACATATAAAAGGTCACATGTTATTAACAAAAATACAGCCACAACCCTGTTTAACCATATTTTAATGAAAAGAACCGCATAATGTACACTTATAAAAAGTGTTTGTAAATTGATGAAAACTGTCCTTTGATCCTTACCTTATTTGTGTATATAAATTTCTACGTTTTTTTTATTCAATTCATTTCATGGATTATTAGTATATATACATATAACTTACCTTAAGTGACTACAAAATGAAACTACATAATATTTTTTTTGGTTTCTGTTCCGTGTATGACACGACAGTTTCATTTTCCTTTAAAATCAACTTATGAAACAAAACAAGGAAGAGTTAAAGTTAAAATGACGATTTTTACATAAAAATGGCGGTGTTGGGCTTGCACGACTCATAACTAAGTTAATAATTAAGATCTTTTAACAACAATCACGGTTTTTCAGTATAACAGTTTAACAACAATGTCAATTTTTTTAAGAAAACATAAAACAGCTATTGATAGAAAAAACAGATAACAGTTGATTTATTTAAAAAAAAAACAGAAGTGTAAAATGCCATAACACATTAATACAAGAGCCTACCTCAAAGATAAAAAAGTTACAGCCCGGACATGAATTTGTCATTCAGAAAGCAATAATGTGACCTTAAGGTCAAAGTTCAAGGTCAAAGGTGATCAACCACGGTATGCGATACATCGCCTTGATATTATCTACCCACATTCCAAATATCAAAAGCCTATCTCAAAAGATAAAAAAGTTACAGCCCGGACACGATTAGTTCGGACGGACGGACGGACGGACGGACAGACTGATCACTATAGGGCGTCCGCCAAATTTGGCGGGGCCCTAATAATATATACCATAATTGATCAATTTTGTTTGACATAAAGTGTTGTCAATGACACGATTATTTTTCGATTGTCATGTGTCAAACAGTTTACCCTTATTGGGTGACCCTTCCTTGCAACAAGACAGTAGAAAAATTGAGTATATTTTCAAAATTTCAATTTCTATCTTGTTGTAAAAAAGGTATAAAGTTGGTTAATTAATTTGTTTTAAATTTTCCTTTAAGTTAAATTACAATTAAGTTTTTATTAATTATATACAGTTAATTACTCCTTATAAAAATAATAAACAATAATGTTCACTTAACTGTTTTTGAAGTTCCAAGCGATGTCCAAACAATAAACGACGTCCCAAATGTTATATCCTAAACTTGCGGAATAAGTTAAACCGCTTAACAGTCTTAATTTGTCCACTTGTACTTAAGATTAAATCTAGTAATAATGAAGTATCCAAGCTGTTAAAGGATGACAGTCTAGCCAAGATCTTCGTACACGTCCTTTATATATAAATCTCCTAATCAAAGTTCTACAATTTTGTAGATTAAGGAATGTTCTCGAAAACTCATCGTCTAAAAATAGAAAGAGCGTCATTATACATAAAAGGGCGAGGAGTTATTGTCCATGACGCAAATTACCTGTTCTATTGTTAACTGACACAATACTGCGGGTTTTAAATAGCTGAAAATAAAAACTGTAAGGAAAATACCCAAGAGTCTATATATTTCCCTATCACCCTTCGCGATTGTTTTAGAAACGGCTTAAAAATCTTGGACATGGGACAAACACAGAAATAGCGGGATGAAATATGCAAATATCTGCGGCTTTTCTTTGAAGGATGTGGTAAGCTTTGCGTATGTATCTACATTTTTTTACAAAATATTTTTTAGATGTTTAAAATAAGTTTCCGCTCGTCTGCATTTTTTCAATTTTTGTTTGTGTTGAGTCTAGCGGTTATCTGACGCACACCTGGATGGAAAGTAACATGTTTTGTGAACTCCTTTTTTAACGTTGCCTTTTATTTGCAAATCCATTAATAGGTTAATATAAAAAAGTTTTTATATGGCATTATTCTTAATAGAAAGAATGACTAGCATTCACATACCTTGGATATTAAAGCACAAGGCCGACTTATCACCCGCACAGACGACAGAATTGGCCAACATTTACATGCAGTGAGTACTTGAGACACAATCCTGACTTTCCCCGGATAGATCACAGAATGACCAGCATTCACCTACAGTGGGTAAGTGGGGCACAATCGTGACTTTTCCCGGACAAAAGAATGAATGACCAGCATTAACATACAGTGGGTACTTAATGCAAAATGCTGATTTATCCCCCGCACAGACGACAGAATTGAAGAACATTACATACAGTGGGTACCTAAGGCACAATCCCGACGTTCCCCGGACAGAAGACAGAATGACCAGCATTAACCTACAGTGGGTACTGAGGCACAATCCCGACTTTCATCGGACAGAAGACAGAATTTACCAGCCTTTACATGGATTCATTGTTTATTTTTAAAATATTATTTGTTTTTTATATATACCTTCAAGTGGCTTCAACCACATTTCTGATAAAACAATATTATTATAGCTTGAAGACATTTTCACTGAATGAATATATACAAGTTTAATGCGATTTAATATTTGCATTTTATTCAATTATTCAATTAAACTTTGGTTTATAAATTTACTTGACATTTGCTGTTAATTCAAAATGAATTTTCTACCAAGGAAGCCTTAATTAAGAAAAAAAACTTTATTTTGACTCATGACTTTTAAAAATTTCCTTAAATGATATATTATTTCTTTTGCAGGATTAAGTCATGTCACAGATTGATCTCTTTGGGGTAAGTTAATGCAGCTGTATGCAATTCAGTCTATGAATAACAGATTGTCAGGTCAGGTCAAACATTAAAACATAATTTGCCCTGCAAACACCCTGTCAGAAAAATTTTTAATTAAGAAAAAAATGTTTTAATTCAATAATTACTTATACATGGATGAACTGTTAGAATTTCTTTTTGACATTTGTATATTTACTTCATATATCAGGTGGTGGCTAGTTTATAAAGGATCGCCCCTTGTGCTTGGGATGGGGGATTTAGAAGATTTTTTAAGTAAATAACTATTCTATCTGATCTAATGTTGATTATTAGTGCCATAAAAGTTCAAGTTTAATAGTCGAGTTAAATTAGTCCTTTATCATTTTATTTAACATTTTTTAGGAATCTCAAACTAGTGAAGCTGAAAATATTATTGAAGATGTTGAGGTTCAAGAATTGCCTACCCTATCATCTATTAAGGAAGGTTATGTGACCAAGATTTGTGAGTATCAATGCATTATACATGATATTACTCTTATTATTACACTGACAGCAATAAAATACCGAAATTTCCCAGTGTATTACATTATATTAAATGTGAAATAAATGAAAAAGTTTCACTCCCCGGAATTGACGTTACAATGCATCATTCTGAAGATGTCGAGAAAAACATGGATGCTCAAGAACATAAAAACGTAGTTCATTTACATTTTTCATAAAATGCTGTCGAGAAAAACATGGATGCTCAAGAACATAAAAACGTAGTTCATTTACATTTTTCATAAAATGTTGAGTTTTTGTCAAAGTAATAAACATGACAATCAATTGCACATTGTGAATATGAACATACCATCACTCGTATCGGAACGCATTCAGATTTAACTTGTGTGCAGAACAAGTTTCGCCTACTCGTTTAATCTAATGCATTCAGCGGCACTCGTGATGCTACTTCCAATATTCAGTCTGCTCGATTGATTATCCTGTAAGTAACTTTAAGCACTGCTCTGATGAACAGTCAAGAACCTTTCTGACAGGAAATTCTAACTAGATACATTTTGTATCAGTTATGCACCCTTAATGACTTAAAAAAATTCTTCAAAATGTGCTAATTTGCAAAAGTTTGTTTGCTTCCTTTTTTCAAACTTAATAACATTTCGGATAAACTCCAACTCAAATTGTGATAAATTAGCAATAAACTTAATGTAATTTTCAAAGCTACAATAAATCCCACAATTCTTTACCCACTTTTATAGTGATAGTGCATATATATATTTATAAATTTTAATTTTACCACTTTAACTTGCAAATGGCTTGATCGGTTTGTTTACAGATAATGAAATGAAACAGATAAAAGAAAATCAGTTGAAAATATTAGAAATACTGCAAAGTTTAACTGGGGGAAATATGTCTCCTTCAAAAGGTCCTGGAGTGTTCCATATAGAGACATCTGAAGTTAAGGTTTGTTTTGTATTAAAACACTTGAAAAGCGATGTTCCACCACAACATTTTTGTGCAGTTGTGTTGAAAGAAGAAGTGGTACTTTGTATTTGTTTGTGTAGGAGAGACAAATGATACCATGCATGTATTTTTGAGTTTTCCAAGTACATGGCCGATAATTTCTGTAAAAATCATCCATGAATGAGGAAACATAATAAACTTAATTTGTGATAGACTCACATACCAAACATGAGCTCAATATCTGCAACCATCTAGGCAAAAATACAGAAAACTGTAATATCAGTCTAAGGCCATATATTTCTGTAAAAATCATCCAAGTACAGTGTATAACAAAACGTTAATTTGATCTGTTACTCATCATGATAGATTCACAAACCATACAACCTACCTCAAGAGAACGTTTATGAGGGTACCCTGTTTAGATGAAAAAGACCCTGAAATTAAGGTATTTATGAAGTAATATTAGTTTCATTGGCATTTTTTGCTATATATACCGGATTGTGTCAACAGAAAATGTCACCAATGAACGATTTGTGTGACTTAAAATAAATTTAAAATGCTTTTCATCTATTTGCTGACAGGAAGTATAAAAAGTATTTATTTGTCAGTAGGCAGCCTCACATCTATAACTTTAGAACCATAGTAGAAAGAGAAAAAATTTTAATTGCTGAAATGTTCAGCTCATTTAGCTCTACAAAAGTCTCCATTGGGTCAAAGTTGTCACATGACTCATTTTGGAGTTCTCTCTCTTGAAATGTCAAAAATAGTGATTGTTGTCGTTTTTTCCCAATAACTTGAGAACAATAGTAGGTCGAATAAAACCTTCAATTGAAATGTTCATCTCATTTAGCTCTTCAAAAGTCTCTATTGGGTTGAAATTATCCGAAGACCCCGTGTAGTAATTATCTCTCTTGAAAGGTCAAAAATGGTGATTTTTGTTGTTTACGGCCTATAATTTGGGAACCTTAATAGATGGAAAAAACTTTCTTTTCCTGAAATGTTCAGATTGTTGAGCTTTACAATAGTCTCCACTGGAGAATACAAATATTATTTTGTATATGTAAATTTATGCCAGTTATGTAATTTTTGTAGGCTGAAACAGTACGATTTTCAAGAGATGCAGCTTACCCAGCTGATGAAAACAATGTTTTAAAATAGCGATTGTTTTACATTTTAGACCTATTACTTGAGAACAATAGTACATAAAGAAAAAATTGGTTTTAAATTGTCATATGACTTAAACTCCTGTAAGTCTTCATGGTATCTTTTTGTTGATCACTGATGGGGCCTATATTAGACTTAATACTTAGTAGATTTAAATTAATATAGTAATAAAAATATTATTTTTATATCTGTAAATTTATGCATGTTATTTTTGTAGGCTAAAACAGTAAGATTTTAAAGAGATGCAGCGTACCCAGCTGATGAAAACAATGTTTTAAAATGCTTCAGCTATGCCCTCCACCTCTACACCAACTGGAGAAATCAGATTCGCCAGAAGGTAAAGATAAGTTTAGAACATTTTGATACCCTTAAAAACCATTCAGTTCCCGATCCCTTCTGAATCCGCATGATAAGGCAAATTGAATTATACCGGGAAGTGAAAAAAAGAAGGCAAAGAAAACCAGAAAACTGTTACATGCGTACAAAATATCCTCTTAAATATTGGCAAACGTTTGGAAAAAACCTGGAAAATTTTTTTATATAAATTTCGTAATCTATGGGCCATAATTTTGTCAAAAATGATTCGAATGAAATGACATTCAAACTAGATCTGCAACTCATCAGGGTTGACTCGCATACCAAATATAAGCTCACTATCTGCGAGTGTTTAGAAAAAAGTCAGAAAAAACTTATTTTTAGGAGATTTTCTAAGTCCAAGGGCCATGATTTGATAAAAAAACATTCGACCCGAACGACATTCAAACTTGATCTGTAACTCATCATGGTTGACTCACATACCAAACATCAGCTCACTATCTGCAAGCGTTTAGAAAAAGTCCGGAAAACGTGTGTGACAGACGGACGGAGTGCAAACCTATAGTCCCTTTCGGCGATGCTGGTAGGGGACTAATAATGTACTTAGAGCACCTTATTTATTAGTTATATAATATGTAGCCAAACCTTATTAAGCCAAAATTATCAAAAATAACTTTTTTTCAGCTTTTTAATCCAGACAAATGTACTGCCAAGATGACAGTCAGCGTCCTGCAAGACTATCTTTTCAGTAGCTTCAGGCGTACTGGCCTGAAAGATGATGTCCTGCAGGACAACAGAAATTTCACAATTGCATTGGTAATTATATATAATTTAATTTTAGATGTAAAAAGCTTCGTGATTGGCTCAAACCTATTGATCTAGGAGCCCATAGACCAAATTTTGTCATCTGTCTGTGACGTCATCATCTGTTTTTACAAATTTCTCACTAAATTTAAATACAAATATTAAATTATAAGTAGTGACTGTCATATTTTTTCGATCTATGCGAAATAACATCAATGCAATACTAAACCATACAGTTTAAGCAAAAGATCACCAGACGTGGGTCAAGACTAGTTTTTGTCTCTCCTGCGATGAAGTCGCTGGAGGCGAGACATATATATGGGAATCCGCCGGCGGCGGCAGCGTCAACACTTAAAGTTAAAGTTTATGGATTAAGGCAGTTCCTCTGTAACCATGCATTTTGAAAGTACATTTTTCTGGGACATTTGAAATCAAAATTTGTTAAGGGTGTACTTATCTAACCATTATGTGTACATAATTTGTTGTTCCCTCTACAAATGTGCAATGCAGGGGAGACATTTTTCTGTGTCCACACTTTTTTTTAAATACATGTACTAATAATTTGGTAGATCCTAATATTTATCTGTTTTATATAACCAGTGTACATATTTGTATTTAAAATGAGGTTTGGCATGAATTTATTGAGAGAACACTTAATTTATCCCACTGTTTCTATCCAAAATGCAAGTTAAAACCATTAACATATTTTGATGGTACATCTGTCACGAGCATTGCTTATTATATGTGAAGTGCAGAATTGAAAAACTTTGTTTTTCTTTTCAAGAGGGCATTTGCTGACAAAACCAACAGTTTTGCAACAGGAGTGTAGGCCAGGATTTCTGGAAGAAATTCAAGAGGTCCTTTGACCAGAACCTTACAACAATGTCTGGGCTCAGTTAGAGGCCAAATTAAATAAGAAAATTGAAGAACTTAATGAAAATTATAAAAAAAACTTGTAATTTGGTGTTAAGTTAAGCCATCAAATCTATATAAGGAGATCTGCAACCTTTGTAAACCAATCTGCATCTATGTACGGGCAAACTATCACATTATAATCTTGGAAAAATACAGCAGCTTACTTCCAGTAAAAATGTGTATGCTGTTTTTATACTGTTTCATTACCACATAACTTTGAAACTATTACAGTGACTAATAGCAAAATTATTAAGTTACAAAGAACAAATTTGATGCAGATTTGATGTACATGTATGTAAGAATCACAACGGTCAACTTGATACATGCATTTGCACCATAGAATGTTTAGGAAAGAATTTGGTAGGATATGAATTTGATGTAAAAGAGTGAAACATAAATTTCATGACAAATGAGTGACGCATAATTTTCTCAGGAATTTCATACAAAATGTTCACACGATTTTCGTGTTGCTTTTTTTTTGCACGAAATTCGTATAAATATCATGTCAAAATGATGCGAAATATTTCGTGCGAATTTGATGCGTTGCTCGATTTGTTGTAAAATGATGCGAAACATTTCGCACGAAATTCGCATCAATTTCGCACAATTTTCGTGCGAGCATTTTTGCCTGTGTAATATTAAACAACACACATATTCTTTCAGATGCAAAAACACTGTCGACATCCCTAGGGTAAGAACTACCAGATATGGGCTTCACTCCTTTAGCTATGCTGCATCTAAATTATGAAATAATTTACCTCAAAATTTCAGGGAGGGCATGTCTTTACATCAGTTTTTGTAAAAGTTAAATGGAGTGATGTTTAGATCTGTTTTGTTGTGGGAAATCTTAACCTTAATATTCTTCAGTTTTGCATGTTTGAATGTATGTTTCATATAGAATTTAGTGCTTTGATTGCTATTTTTATGCCTGATGTGATTTTTAACGTCTTGCTATCCTTTTTATATGTATTGCTATGCTGTTTATATGTCCTGCAAGGCTTTTTATGTGTGCTGTTTTGCTATGCATTTTATTTGTCATGCTGTGCTTTTATATGTTTTATGTGCTAAAGCTTTGTATCGTTTTACTGTGATCAATCTATGTATATCGTTTTTAAAAGCTCTATAGCTCATCTTATTTGTCATGCTGTGCTTTTATATGTTTTATGTGCTAAAGCTTTGTATCGTTTTACTGTGATCAATGTATGTATATCGTTTTTAAAAGCTCTATAGTACGTTATTTTGTTACATGTTGCACCGACTTTAAATAAATATTACTTGACTTGAAAATGCAATTATCTTAATTAATAAGATTATTAATGATTATTTCCAATCTTAAAAAACATTAATATGATTATTTATTTAACAATTTTTAACACACAAAATCTTGTTGGACAATCAGAACTATGACATTTTAAATCAGGAATAAACCAAGCTGCTTCCTTGTCAACAAAATTGTGTGGTGTGAAATCTAGAGGTATTTTACTAGTTTTTATTATCCAAATAACATTCAAATACACAAATAAATTTGCCATATTGATGATCTTTTAGATGTAACAGTGTCGAAAATTTTCAAATGAAGCACAATGCTAATGATTTGTTCGATTTCTTCACAGGAAACATCTAAGATGTTTTTGATCTGATCGAATAACCATTAAATAATTAATCCAGTAGCAAATATTAGATATATGTACCACTACATACATTTTGATGGGCCTCGGTGGCCGGGTGGTTAAGGTAGTTTGTTTACTATTGATCACGTTGTCTGTCAACACTGAGATTGCGCGTTCGAGCCTTACTGCGGACAGGGTACGCCCTACTTCAATCTTAATTTACAAGTATTGCAAGTTTTCCGACCGAAGGTCGGGGCTTTCTCCGGGTACTCTGGCTTGCTCCCCGCAATAAAAACTGTACGCCACGATATAGCTGAAGAATTGCTGAAAATGGCGTTAAACAACATTCAAACAAACAAACATACATTTTGACATATAAAAGGTCACATGTTATTAACAAAAATACAGCCACAACCCTGTTTAACCATATTTTAATGAAAAGAACCGCATAATGTACACTTATAAAAAGTGTTTGTAAATTGATGAAAACTGTCCTTTGATCCTTACCTTATTTGTGTATATAAATTTCTACGTTTTTTTTATTCAATTCATTTCATGGATTATTAGTATATATACATATAACTTACCTTAAGTGACTACAAAATGAAACTACATAATATTTTTTTTGGTTTCTGTTCCGTGTATGACACGACAGTTTCATTTTCCTTTAAAATCAACTTATGAAACAAAACAAGGAAGAGTTAAAGTTAAAATGACGTTTTTTACATAAAAATGGGGGTGTTGGGCTTGCACGACTCATAACTAAGTTAATAATTAAGATCTTTTAACAACAATCACGGTTTTTCAGTATAACAGTTTAACAACAATGTCAATTTTTTTAAGAAAACATAAAACAGCTATTGATAGAAAAAACAGATAACAGTTGATTTATTTAAAAAAAAAACAGAAGTGTAAAATGCCATAACACATTAATACAAGAGCCTACCTCAAAGATACAAAAATGTTACAGCCCGGACATGAATTTGTCATTCAGAAAGCAATAATGTGACCTTAAGGTCAAAGTTCAAGGTCAAAGGTGATCAACCACGGTATGCGATACATCGCCTTGATATTATCTACCCACATTCCAAATATCAAAAGCCTATCTCAAAAGATAAAAAAGTTACAGCCCGGACACGATTAGTTCGGACGGACGGACGGACGGACGGACAGACTGATCACTATAGGGCGTCCGCCAAATTTGGCGGGGCCCTAATAATATATACCATAATTGATCAATTTTGTTTGACATAAAGTGTTGTCAATGACACGATTATTTTTCGATTGTCATGTGTCAAACAGTTTACCCTTATTGGGTGACCCTTCCTTGCAACAAGACAGTAGAAAAATTGAGTATATTTTCAAAATTTCAATTTCTATCTTGTTGTAAAAAAGGTATAAAGTTGGTTAATTAATTTGTTTTAAATTTTCCTTTAAGTTAAATTACAATTAAGTTTTTATTAATTATATACAGTTAATTACTCCTTATAAAAATAATAAACAATAATGTTCACTTAACTGTTTTTGAAGTTCCAAGCGATGTCCAAACAATAAACGACGTCCCAAATGTTATATCCTAAACTTGCGGAATAAGTTAAACCGCTTAACAGTCTTAATTTGTCCACTTAAGATTAAATCTAGTAATAATGAAGTATCCAAGCTGTTAAAGGATGACAGTCTAGCCAAAATCTTCGTACACGTCCTTTATATATAAATCTCCTAATCAAAGTTCTACAATTTTGTAGATTAAGGAATGTTCTCGAAAACTCATCGTCTAAAAATAGAAAGAGCGTCATTATACATAAAAGGGCGAGGAGTTATTGTCCATGACGCAAATTACCTGTTCTATTGTTAACTGACACAATACTGCGGGTTTTAAATAGCTGAAAATAAAAACTGTAAGGAAAATACCCAAGAGTCTATATATTTCCCTATCACCCTTCGCGATTGTTTTAGAAACTGCTTAAAAATCTTGGACATGGGACAAACACAGAAATAGCGGGATGAAATATGCAAATATCTGCGGCTTTTCTTTGAAGGATGTGGTAAGCTTTGCGTATGTATCTACATTTTTTTACAAAATATTTTTTAGATGTTTAAAATAAGTTTCCGCTCGTCTGCATTTTTTCAATTTTTGTTTGTGTTGAGTCTAGCGGTTATCTGACGCACACCTGGATGGAAAGTAACATGTTTTGTGAACTCCTTTTTTAACGTTGCCTTTTATTTGCAAATCCATTAATAGGTTAATATAAAAAAGTTTTTATATGGCATTATTCTTAATAGAAAGAATGACTAGCATTCACATACCTTGGATATTAAAGCACAAGGCCGACTTATCACCCGCACAGACGACAGAATTGGCCAACATTTACATGCAGTGAGTACTTGAGACACAATCCTGACTTTCCCCGGATAGATCACAGAATGACCAGCATTCACCTACAGTGGGTAAGTGGGGCACAATCGTGACTTTTCCCGGACAAAAGAATGAATGACCAGCATTAACATACAGTGGGTACTTAATGCAAAATGCCGATTTATCCCCCGCACAGACGACAGAATTGAAGAACATTACATACAGTGGGTACCTAAGGCACAATCCCGACGTTCCCCGGACAGAAGACAGAATGACCAGCATTAACCTACAGTGGGTACTGAGGCACAATCCCGACTTTCATCGGACAGAAGACAGAATTTACCAGCATTTACACGGATTCATTGTTTATTTTTAAAATATTATTTGTTTTTTATATATACCTTCAAGTGGCTTCAACCACATTTCTGATAAAACAATATTATTATAGCTTGAAGACATTTTCAATGAATGAATATATACAAGTTTAATGCGATTTAATATTTGCATTTTATTCAATTATTCAATTAAACTTTGGTTTATAAATTTACTTGACATTTGCTGTTAATTCAAAATGAATTTTCTACCAAGGAAGCCTTAATTAAGAAAAAAAACTTTATTTTGACTCATGACTTTTAAAAATTTCCTTAAATGATATATTATTTCTTTTGCAGGATTAAGTCATGTCACAGATTGATCTCTTTGGGGTAAGTTAATGCAGCTGTATGCAATTCAGTCTATGAATAACAGATTGTCAGGTCAGGTCAAACATTAAAACATAATTTGCCCTGCAAACACCCTGTCAGAAAAATTTTTAATTAAGAAAAAAATGTTTTAATTCAATAATTACTTATACATGGATGAACTGTTAGAATTTCTTTTTGACATTTGTATATTTACTTCATATATCAGGTGGTGGCTAGTTTATAAAGGATCGCCCCTTGTGCTTGGGATGGGGGATTTAGAAGATTTTTTAAGTAAATAACTATTCTATCTGATCTAATGTTGATTATTAGTGCCATAAAAGTTCAAGTTTAATAGTCGAGTTAAATTAGTCCTTTATCATTTTATTTAACATTTTTTAGGAATCTCAAACTAGTGAAGCTGAAAATATTATTGAAGATGTTGAGGTTCAAGAATTGCCTACCCTATCATCTATTAAGGAAGGTTATGTGACCAAGATTTGTGAGTATCAATGCATTATACATGATATTACTCTTATTATTACACTGACAGCAATAAAATACCGAAATTTCCCAGTGTATTACATTATATTAAATGTGAAATAAATGAAAAAGTTTCACTCCCCGGAAGTGACGTTACAATGTATCATTCTGAAGATGTCGAGAAAAACATGGATGCTCAAGAACATAAAAACGTAGTTCATTTACATTTTTCATAAAATGCCGAGTTTTTGTCAAAATAATAAACATGAAAATCAATTGCGCATTGTGAATATGAAAATACCATCACTCGTACCGGAACGCATTCAGATTTAACTTGTGTGTAGAAGAAGTTTCGCCTACTCGTTTAATCTAATGCATTCAGCGGCACTCGTGATGCTACTTCCAATATTCAGTCTGCTCGATTGATTATCCTATAAGTAACTTTAAGCACTGCTCTGATGAACAGTCAAGAACCTTTCTGACAGGAAATTCTAACTAGATACATTTTGTATCAGTTATGCACCCTTAATGACTTAAAAAAATTCTTCAAAATGTGCTAATTTGCAAAAGTTTATTTGCTTCCTTTTTTCAAACTTAATAACATTTCGGATAAACTCCAACTCAAATTGTGATAAATTAGCAATAAACTTAATGTAATTTTCAAAGCTACAATAAATCCCACAATTTTTTACCCACTTTTATAGTGATAGTGTATATATATATTTATAAATTTTAATATTACCACTTTAACTTGCAAATGGCTTGATCGGTTTGTTTACAGATAATGAAATGAAACAGATAAAAGAAAATCAGTTGAAAATATTAGAAATACTGCAAAGTTTAACTGGGGGAAATATGTCTCCTTCAAAAGGTCCTGGAGTGTTCCATAAAGAGATATCTGAAGTTAAGGTTTGTTTTGTATTAAAAAACTTGAAAAGCGATGTTCCACAACAACATTTTTGTGCAGTTGTGTTGAAAGAAGAAGTGGTACTTTGTATTTGTTTGTGTTGGAGAGACAAATGATACCATGCATGTATGTTTGAGTTTTCCAAGTACATGGCCGGTAATTTCTGTAAAAATCATCCATGAATGAGGAAACATAATAAACTTAATTTGTGATAGACTCACATACCAAACATGAGCTCAATATCTGCAACCATCTAGGCAAAAATACAGAAAACTGTTATATAAGTCTAAGGCCACATATTTCTGTAAAATCCGTCCAAGTACAGTGTATAACAAAACGTTAATTTGGTCTGTTACTCATCATGATAGATTCACAAACCATACAACCTACCTCAAGAGCAAGTTTAGGAGGGTACCCTGGTCAGATGTAAAAGACCCTGAAATTAAGGTATTTATGAAGTAATATTAGTTTCATTGGCATCTTTTGCTATATATACCGGATTGTGTCAACAGAAAATGTCACTAATGAACGATTTGTGTGACACAAAATAAATTTGAAATGCTTTTCATCTATTTGCTGACGTGAAGTATAAAAAGTCTCACATCTATAACTTTAGAACCATAGTAGATAGAGAAAAAATTTTAATTGCTGAAATGTTCAGCTCAGTTAGTTCTACAAAAGTCTCCATTGGGTCAAAGTTGTCACATGACTCATTTTGGAGTTCTCTCTCTTGAAATGTCAAAAATAGTGATTTTTGTCGTTTTTTCCCCAATTACTTGAGAACAATAGTAGTTCGAATAAAACCTTCAATTGAAATGTTCATCTCATTTAGCTCTTCAAAAGTCTCTATTGGGTTGAAATTATCCGAAGACTCGTGTAGTAATTATCTCTCTTGAAAGGTCAAAATGGTGATTTTTGCTGTTTTCGGCCTATAATTTGGGAACCTTAATAGATGGAAAAAAACTTTCTTTTCCTGAAATGTTCAGATTGTTGAGCTTTACAATAGTCTCCACTGGAAATACAAATATTATTTTTATATATGTAAATTTATGCCAGTTATGTAATTTTTGTAGGCTAAAACAGTAAGATTTGCAAGAGATGCAGCTTACCCAGCAAATGAAAACAATGTTTTAAAATAGCGATTGTTTTACCTTTTAGGTCTATGACTTGAGAACAATAGTACATAAAGAAAAAATTGGTTTTAAATTGTCATATGACTTATTGTAGCAGCTTTTCCTCCTGAAATGACAAGTTCCAGGTGAGCGATACAGGCCCCGTGGGGCCTCTTGTTGTTTCCTTAGATCAAAACTATGTTTTAACATAAAATAAATTGAGAAGTCAACCTAATGTAAATTTAACTCCAGTAAGTCTTCATGGTATCTTTTTGTTGATCACTGATGGGGCCTATATTAGACTTAATACTTAGTAGATTTATATTAATATTAGTAATAAAAATATTATTTTTTTATCTGTAAATTTATGCATGTTATTTTTGTAGGCTAAAACAGTAAGATTTTAGAGAGATGCAACGTACCCAGCTGATGAAAACAATGTTTTAAAATGATTCAGCTATGCCCTCCACCTGTACACCAACTGGAGAAATCAGATTCGCCAGAAGGTAAAGATAAGTTTAGAACATTTTGATTCCCTTAAAAACCATTCAGTTCCCGATCCCTTTCGAATCCGCATGATAAGGCAAATTGAATTATACCGGCAAATGATAAAAAAAGGCAAATAAAACCAGAAAACTGTTACATGCGTACAAAATATCCTCTTTAATATTGGCAAACGTTTGGAAAAAAACCTGGAAAATTTTTTTATATAAATTTCGTAATCTAAGGGCCATAATTTTGTCAAAAATGATTCGAATGAAATGACATTCAAACTAGATCTGCAACTCATCAGGGTTGACTCGCATACCAAATATAAGCTCACTATCTGCGAGTGTTTAGAAAAAAGTCAGAAAATTGCCTTGGTAATTATATATAATTTAATTTTAGATGTAAAAAGCTTCGTGATTGGCTCAAACCTATTGATCTAGGAGCCCATAGACCAAATTTTGTCATCTGTCTGTGACGTCATCATCTGTTTTTACAAATTTCTCACTAAATTTAAATACAAATATTAAATTATAAGTAGTGACTGTCATATTTTTTTCGATCTAAAGTATGCGAAATAACATCAATGCAATACTAAACCATACCAGTTTAGCAAAAAAGCACCAAACTTAGGTAAGACTAGTTTTTGTCTCTCCTGCGATGAAGTCGCTGGAGGCGAGACATATATATGGGAATCCGCCGGCGGCGGCAGCGTCAACACTTAAAGATAAAGTTTATGGATTAGGGCAGTTCCTCTGTAACCATGCATTTTGGAAAGTACATTTGTCTGGAACATTTGAAATCAAAATTTGTTAAGGGTGTACTTATCTAACCATTATGTGTACATAATTTGTTGTTCCCTCTACAAATGTGCAATGCAGGGGAGACATTTTTCTGTGTCCACACTTTTTTTTAAATACATGTACTAATAATTTGGTAGATCCTAATATTTATCTGTTTTATATAACCAGTGTACATATTTGTATTTAAAATGAGGTTTGGCATGAATTTATTGAGAGAACACTTAATTTATCCCACTGTTTCTATCCAAAATGCAAGTAAAAACCATTAACATATTTTGATAGTACATCTGTCACGAGCATTGCTTATTATATGTGAAGTGCAGAATTGAAAAACTGTTTTTCTTTTCAAGAGGGCATTTGCTGACAAAGCCAACAGTTTTGCAACAGGAGTGTAGGCCAGGATTTCTGGAAGAAATTCAAGAGGTCCTTTGACCAGAACCTTACAAACAATGACTGGGCTCAGTTAGAGGCCAAATTAAATAAGAAAATTGAAGAACTTAATAAAATAAAAAAAAACCTTGTAATTTGGTGTTAAGTTAAGCCATCAAATCTATATAAGGAGATCTGCAACCTTTGTAAACCAATCTGCATCTATGTACGGGCAAACTATCACTTTTATAATCTTGGAAAAATACAGCAGCTTACTTCCAGTAAAAATGTGTATGCTGTTTGTATACTGTTTCAGTACCACATAACTTTGAAACTATTACAGTGACTAATAGCAAAATTACTAAGTTACAAAGAACAAATTTGATGCAGATTTGCTGTACATTTATGTAAGAATCAAAACGGTCAACTTGATACATGCATTTGCACCATAGAATGTCTAGGAAAGAATTTGGTAGGATATGAATTTGATGTAAAAGAGTGAAACATAAATTTCATGACAAATGAGTGACGCATAATTTTCGCAGGAATTTCAAACAAAATGTTCGCACGATTTTCGTGTTGCTTTTTTTGCACGAAATTCGTATAAATATCATGTCAAAATGATGCGAAAATTTTCGTGCGAATTTGATGCGTTGCTCGATTTGTTGTAAAATGATGCGAAACATTTCGCACGAAATTCGCATCAATTTCGCACAATTTTCGTGCGAGCATTTTTGCCTGTGTAATATTAAACAACACACATATTCTTTCAGATGCAAAAACACTGTCGACATCCCTAGGGTAAGAACTACCAGATATGGGCTTCACTCCTTTATCTATGCTGCATCTAAATTATGGAATAATTTACCTCAAAATTTCAGGGAGGCCATGTCTTTACATCAGTTTTTGTAAAAGTTAAATGGAGTGATGTTTAGATCTGTTTTGTTGTGGGAAATCTTAACCTTAATATTCTTCAGTTTTGCATGTTTGAATGTATGTTTCATATAGAATTTAGTGCTTTGATTGCTATTTTTATGCCTGATGTGATTTTTAATGTCTTGCTATCCTTTTTATATGTATGCTATGCTGGTTATATGTCTTGCAAGGCTTTTTATGTGTGCTGTTTTGCTATGCATTTTATTTGTCATGCTGTGCTTTTATATGTTTTATTTGCTAAAGCTTTGTATCGTTTTACTGTGATCAATGTATGTATATCGTTTTTAAAAGCTCTATAGAGCTTACGTTATTTTGGTACATGCTGCACCGACTTTAAATAAATATTTAAAATATTTAAATGCAATTATCTTAATTAATAAGATTATTAATGACTAAGGTAGTTTGTTTACTATTGACCAAGTTGTCTGTCAACACTGAGATTGCGGGTTCGAGCCTTACTGCGGACAGGGTACGCCCTACTTCAATCTTAATTTACAAGTATTGCAAGTTTTCCGACCGAAGGTCGGGGTTTTCTCCGTGTTTGTAAATTGATGAAAACTGTCCTTTGATCCTTACCTTATTTGTGTATGTAAATTTCTACGTTTTTTTATTCAATTTATTTCATGGATTATTAGTATAGATACATATAACTTACCTTAAGTGACTACAAAATGAAACTACATAATATTTTTTTGTTGTTTCTGTTCCGTGTATGACACGACAGTTTCATTTTCCTTTAAAATCAACTTATGAAACAAAACAAGGAAGAGTTAAAGTTAAAATGACGATTTTTACATAAAAATGGGGGAGTTGGGCTTGCACGACTCATAACTAAGTTAATAATTAAGATCTTTTAACAACAATCACGGTTT
The DNA here is from genome assembly GCA_944474755.1 of Limnoperna fortunei. Taxonomy (NCBI): domain Eukaryota; kingdom Metazoa; phylum Mollusca; class Bivalvia; order Mytilida; family Modiolidae; genus Limnoperna; species Limnoperna fortunei. Next base: position 35,109,326 of record OX104119.1, read on the forward strand.
TTCAGTATAACAGTTTAACAACAATGTCAATTTTTTTAAGAAAACAGCTAATGATAGAAAAAACAGTTAACAGTTGATTTATTTAAAAAAAATAACAGAAGTGTAAAATGCCATAACACATTAACACAAGATCTAGCGCCTATCTTTACACACAATATTAGGAAAATCATAAAGTCAGTGTCACATTTGATGGCACTTAGAACAAAAACATAGCACCAGAATACTAACAAATTCAGATACATGAATGTTTCCCCAGATGTATCAAATTACCAATCAGCTTATTAGCATGGAGCAACCTCTTATCAAATAACTGCAGGATAAATTTAACAAATAAATATGATTGTATGTAAGAATTCTTATAATTTATTTATCTTTATATTCTTTAATACGCGATGTTTTCTCAAATTAAAAGAAAAATTATTTTTTTTAAATAAAATGCAATTATGTTAATTAATAAGATTATTAATTATTATTTCCAATCTTAAACATTAATTAGATTGTTATTTACCAATTCTTAACACACCAAATCTTGTTCGACAATTAGAACTATGAAATTTTAAAAGTTTGGACAATCAGGCTGCCAACCAAGCTGCCTCCTTGTCAACAAAATTGTGTGGTGTGAAATCTAGAGGTATTTTACTAGTTTTATTTTCCAAAAAACATTCAAGTAAACAAATAAATTTGCCATATTGATGATCTGTTAGGTGCTACAGTTTCGAAAATTTTCAAATGAAGCCTAATGATAATAATTTGTTTGATTTCTTCAAAGGAAACATCTAACTTAAGATGTTTTTGATCTGATCGAATAACACAGAAATACTACCTATTCTACGGAACAAATCTAATTGGAATCCCCCAAAGTCAAATGATACATTTTTGGAACAGACTATAAAAACTGTAAAGAATTTCCGCTGGAACAAAATGTTAATGTAAAACACAATTTATTTAGCGAGGACATTCAAAGAAATAATGGAACGCATTTTCTACTGGGGCTCCACATTGACATGAGGGGTCGGTGATTAAGTTGACTCTGTATAAGTCATAATTCAAAAAAGACGCACATCATCTCAGTTGTGTAAGAATAATATTTAACTTTCTTGGGCCGTATGAAAAGTAATTTGGAATTGATAAGTCGTTTGAATATGACATTTGAAGCTCGCGTTTAAATTTTGATGCTGAGCCTGATTGTCTCATTTCAAGTTCAAGATTGTTCCAAAGCCTTATGGTTGATGGTATGTAGGAGTTCATGGTTAGGGTGAAACGGTGTAAAGGAGTTAATGAAATCTTAACTAAAAATAGATGACAATATTGCATTTCAAAATGTACACAGATTACGAAAAACGATAGATAGAACACAAATGGCAATAGTTGTCAGATTTTTCCGTTACGTCGATCTAGTGATCACAGCAGTACATGTACCAGAAAATCTTAAAAGCAAACCATATAAAGTATATCAACAATACCACCATGAAATCGCAGATCACAGGAAAGCCTTATATCCGAAACTGAGGGAGTATAAACGTCAAGAAAGGCATGTTAAAATGGTACTTGATCAGCTATACGTTGATGGCATTTGGTACCCAAATGGGGAACCTCCCCAAATCATTCAAATACCCAGAGAAAAGGATCCGCTAAAAAGAAGTTATGATTAGGACAACGCATCGGATAAACAAAAAAAAGTTAGAAATAAAATAAACCATACTTTTCCAAATGTGTGTGGTCTTAAATCCAAATTGTTATTTCCTGATTTTATTGATGTAGTTGAAAGATATGATATAATTTTTCTATGTGAAACTAAACTAACATATGATGATATTATTGAAGTACCAATTGGCTATAGTTGTTTTGTTTGAAAAACATAACCTGTATAAGAAAATCAGGAGGTATTGGTATAATTTATAGGAAAGATTTAGAAAAACACATTTATTTTATTTCAACTGATAATAATTTTGTTCAATGGGTAGAGCTATCAAAAGACATTTCATGTATAAAAGGTGAAAATCTATTTATTGTGTAACTATACATCCCACCAAAACAGTCAAAATATTCATCTGAGAATGCTTTCTCAGAATTAGAAGACGAAATCATATATTTTTCTAAGAAAACACTATTTTTAGCTCTTGTGGGAGACATTAATTCCAAAACGTCTACCCTAGAAAATTTTGTAATACCAGACGATTATTTAGTCGAACTTTAGATTTTTTTTAAATGATAATGAACTTATAACGAAATTATAGGATTTTGAAAATTTATGTAAAAAATATCCTTCTCAAAAGATTCTAGAAATGGACACGATCTTGGCATTAGTAAAAAACATGTAAAGACATTAGTGTTGTGAACTACCATATTTTGTCATCCCATCTTTTTCCAGCGATCTCAGATTTTGATATTTTAAAATTGTATATGTTCCTGATTCTACCCCATAGCCCTTAATAATGTCTTGTATATTTTCCCGATTGTACCCCGTAGCCTTAAACATTTGTATATATGTTCCTGATTCTACCCAGTAACCCTAACTACTATCTTATATATGTTCATAAATTTATTCAGGAATCTAAAAAAAACTGTCTTGTATATGTTTCCGATTCTACCCCGTAACCTTAAAACTGTAATTTTGCTTTTATTCATAACCTCTTTGGATATTTTTTAGTATACTCCAAAGTAGGTTGGTTCCCGACGTATTATTCAGTATGCCTTCGGAATATACAAATATAACGAAAGATGATAGACAGGGAACCAGACTAACTCCAAAGTGACATAACTTACCACCGCGCTTAGCCCCACACCGATCAACCGACATGCATCATTTTGGTGAAAAGTACTATGACACGATGAAAAATGATCTAAACAAGTTAAGACAAATAAGTATACAGGTGACTTTTTCGAATTTCGTTTTTAAAAACTCACTATAGTAAATACTGTTTAGTAAAAAAGGATTTAGCATATATTTGTCAATTAACATAATCAATTGTTTTTAAACTAATATTTTAATTTTAAATCTGAAAATCTTTTACAAATGTACTTAGATAACAAATTTTAACAAATAAATGCAAAATTTACGCATTTGCAAAATATATTTCTATATCAAGTGAATTTGTTTAAAAGAACATTTATCTAACTTTCTTTCATGCCAAAAATATTCCTCTCATTCCAGTTTATTAGGAGTTTGAGTCGGTTTTGTTTACGTATTTACGAAAAAATGATACGGAAAACAACCAGCTCATGTTTTTGTAATGATACGATGAATAAATTAATTAATTTCTCCAGTAATTAGTTGTATACTTCCAAATGAAACATTTTAATAACTTTGTACAACTAATGTGTGTATATCTTTGAATATTCAACAAAAAGTTCACAATTGTTACTACAATAGGACCTAGGTGTATAAATTCTTGACACAAAATCAGCATATGGAACAAAGTAATAAGCAATGAAGCAGCGCTTTAATTCATCTTAAAACCATAGTGAGGCATTAAACATAGAATAAATGCTCTAATTAAGACAATCATAGAAGAGGGCTTAAGCGGAAATCTTTGTTGAATATCGATAATGCTTTACCCGCTACCAGTGAGTTCAACAAATAACAACATAACTAGCAATTAAATTTTACAAATAGTTCATACTATGCCGACATTAAATACTATAAGAACGAAACAATACGAACATAAAAATCTACTGGGCAGACCAATATATTTATGTAAACTTCCAAGTACAAGGTATGAATTTGGCCAAACTTGGGCTGCCAACAATTTATAATAAAGACACAGAGCGAAAATGTAAATAGTGAATTAGAGTACAAATGAGAAGTTATCTCAAGCATGAATACGTCATGTTAAAGTGTAAAGCTTGGACTTTCTATGTCTAATTATTTAAAACATATGTTGCAGGTATTTTGAGAATTCTACAGTTATCTTTTACATAAAAACTGAAAAGGAAAGCGTGTAAGATATAGTCACTAAATGACAATATTATATCATTCGAACAGACCGCAAGATTGGTCTTAATTTAGCGAAGTACAACATAATTTTCATCGCGCATTACAAATGTAGGCACATGAAGTTACACAACAAACTCACGAATCTGGAAAGAGACTATTAACACAAATCTACATCGTTTTATTAAAAATCATTTAAAATTTATGGTTTAACCATCCGTTTGCCGGCTTCCGTAATCTCTCTCCGTGATTGATCTGAAAAATAATGTATAATACCCGCTTATTGCTTAATCATGAAATTAAATATCAGGAATATCATCTTTTTGGGACCCGCTGTAAATAGATATAGATATAGATTGAGATTTGACCTCAAAATGAAAAACAACTTATAGCCCCGACAGGATTATGCAATAAAAAAGCAAATATGTCAAGGTTGAAGTATGAGGTCAAATGTCACCAACACAAATATCAAACATGTTAAATTCCAATATTCTATCCACATGCCCAAATATATATCAAACGCCCACCTCAAAAGACAAAAAGCTTAAATCCAGGACAGTCATTTGTCATTCAGTATGCGAAAATGTGATCGGACTTGAGGTCAAAGGTCCAAAACCAAAGCCGAAAGTCAAGGGGCAATTACAAATCCTGATATAGACAAACATATAATATGGAGTAGGCATTGCCAAAATGCGAGCACAGACAATATAGTCCTTTATTATCAATATTTAATGTGCATTTCATAATTGACGTAACTTCCGAACACCCTTAAAGTGCCTCTAAATTCCAGTGGTCAAGTGACGTCTTTCTTTGTAACGGTGACGTCACATGAAATGTAATTTGATTGTCAGTTTTTAAAGATCGATTTAGAGATTGCAAAAAAATAGTATGAAATTTTTGTTGTTAATTTTAAATATAAATATATTTATTTTTTGATGTCAACTTTATTTTCAAGTCTTTCTTAAAATTATTTTTAGTACTTTTCTTCATTCACTTTGTTACAGTTTGTTTGGACGATATCAACTTCCGGACGAAAAAAATCAATATCAGCATTAGGCAGATTTTGATCACGTAGAACTTACGGAAGTATAACGTCAACCTAGGTACAACGAACCCTTGTTTTAGTAGCTTAACAGCAGTGACCGGTCTAGAAAACGGAGACGGAGTTTCTCCGGGTACTCTGGCTTCGTCAACCAATAAAAACTGGACGCCTTGCATGCAGCTGCAAAACTGCTGAAATTGGCATTAAACACCATTCAAACACGCAAAAAAAACAATCAAAGACCTATCTCAAAAGAAAACACAGTTATATTGCAGACACTAAGTAGTCACTCAAAAAGCAATGATGTGACCTTTGGGGTTCAAAGTTAAGGTCATCATCCATGGCATGCGATGCGATGCATCAATTAGTTATAATCTACCCACATGTCAAAACATCAAAACCTGACGATAAAATGTTATAGCCCGGACATGATTTGTTGTAGACGGACTGTCTGACAGACAGACAGACAGACAGACTCACAACAATATAACGACCTCCTTTAACCAAGAACCCACTATGAACCTCCTGAAAAGTGGAATGCACTACTAGATATGCCTATTTAATATAACCTATAAGTGTATTAGGATGCGACTTACAGTGAAATTTAGCTCACAATATCAGCTGAAGAGAAGAAAAGAAGGGGAAGTAAAATGTCAGACAAAAGCAATATGTCTTCCAACTTCGTTTGAGATACATAATTGAATAAGAGGTGCATACATTCAAATGTATACAAACAAAAAGCATAGTTTCAAAGCTTTTATTCGACAGTTATTGTGTATCGCAATTTGTACATTGCATATTTTAGGCGCAACAATCAAAATTAATTTGCATATATCTTACTCTTCATGCTTTATATAAACCCAGAAAATCAATTTTTAAAATATATTGTTTAAACTCAGTACGTTATTACGTTACAAATAAATAAGGGGCCTCGGTGGCCGAATTGTCAAGGTAGTTCGTCTACTATTGATCACGTGGTCTGTCAACACTGAGATTGCGTGTTCGATTCTCGCTGCAGGCAGGGTGTACTCGACTCCAATCTTAATTGACAAGGATTGTCAGTTTTCCTACCGCAAGTCAGGGGTTTTCTTCGGGTACTCCGGCATCCTCCCCCAATAAAAACTGGACGCCATGATATAGCTGAAAATTGCTGAAAGTGGCGTTAAACAAAATCAAACAAACAAATAAATAAAGGGCACCCTTATGCAATCGATTAGCAGTATTTAATAGTATTAAAAAAACTCATATTTCTGGTTTTAATCGTATCATTGAGCTGGTTTATTCCGTATCCTACTTTCTCTGGCTATGCAATTAAAATCAAATTAATATTGTTAATGCAGTAGGTTAAAGATACACTTTTGGCACAAAACGACAGCTAAATGAATATTCTATATACTGAAAAGGTAGATTTGGAAAAAAAAAATATCATCAAAGGTGATTTTATCATTTTAATATTCGACATCTGCTTTTTTCACTTATCTCATTAAATTAGATGGACAAAAATAAAAAAAAAAGAGATTAAAGAACTTAATATATCTATTCTCATAGCTATGCTTAATCGTCTTTTAAAATATTTTATTCCCTGTATTAAAGTCAAAACTTTAAAAAATGGAAAAACGTACCTGCGATTTAATCGTTTCAAACATGTTTCGATCTTTTTTCACCGCGTCATACTACTTTTAACCAAAATAATATAAGTCGCTTGATCAGTGTGAGCCCGAGATCTTGTTCTTTTTAAGCCTATCCTGTTTGTTTTCATGCTAAATCATGACTTTTGAAGGAATGTTTAGCAACTCAATTGATCAAATGAAAGAACTTTTATATCCAGATAATAATCTCTCGTCGTCTTCCTTTAGAATCTACAATAGCGGGGGGGGGGGGGGTGGGGGGGGGCAAGATCTATAAATAAAATATTGTTAACTTAACCCCCACTCCCCCTCTACAAAGTTTTTCTTCATTCACCAGTAGAGGCAAGGGCAATATATACTACATAATATGTCTCCGATCCATGGATTAACATAAGTAATAAAATGTACGTATGATTGATTTTATATTTGACAAAATGAAAATGAACAAATCACAGACGGTCCGAGTTGTTTTCTGATACGGCCATAGTTGTCTTCTTATACGGTCGGAGTTGTCTTTAAACTGCGGATGTAATTATATGAAAAAAGTATGTGCATATAGAGAAAAAGTATAAAGACAAAGTATGTGCATATAGAGAAAACGTATAAAGACAAAGTATGTGCATATAGAGAAAAGGTATGTGCATATATAGAAAAACTATGTGCATATAGAGAAAAAGTATGTGCATATATAGATAAGTATATGCCTATAGAGAAAAACTATGTGCATATATAGATAAGTATATGCCTATAAAGACAAAGTATGTGCATATAGAGAAAAAGTATGTGCATATAGAGAAAAAGTATGTGCATATATAAAAGCAGGTACACATAAGGCAGTTACGGCATTCCATATGGAACGCCGAAACTGCCTTATATGGAATGCCGTCCGTAACCTACTGCATTAACAATATTAATTTGATTTTAATTGCATAGCCAGAGAAAGTAGGATACGGAATAAACCAGCTCAATGATACGATTAAAACCAGAAATATGAGTTTTTTTAATACTATTAAATACTGCTAATCGATTGCATAAGGGTGCCCTTTATTTATTTATTTGTTTGTTTGATTTTGTTTAACGCCACTTTCAGCAATTTTCAGCTATATCATGGCGTCCAGTTTTTATTGGGGGAGGATGCCGGAGTACCCGAAGAAAACCCCTGACCTGCGGTAGGAAAACTGGCAATCCTTGTCAATTAAGATTGGAGTCGAGTACACCCTGCCTGCAGCGAGAATCGAACCCGCAATCTCAAGTGTTGACAGACCACGTGATCAATAGTAGACGAACTACCTTGACAATTCGGCCACCGAGGCCCCTTATTTATTTGTAACGTAATAACCTACTGAGTTTAAACAATATATTTTAAAAATAGATTTTCTGGGTTTATATAAAGCATGAAGAGTAAGATTGTTTGTTTGTTGTACCTAGGTTGACGTTATACTTCCGTAAGTTCTACGTGATCAAAATCTGCTTAATGCTGATATTGATTTTTTTTCGTCCGGAAGTTGATATCGTCCAAAAAAACTGTAACAAAGTGAATGAAGAAAAGTACTAAAAATAATTTTAAGAAAGACTTGAAAATAAAGTTGACATAAAAAAATAAATGTTTATATTTAAAATTAACAACAAAAATTTCATACTATTTTTTTGCAATCTCTAAATCGATCTTTAAAAACTGACAATCAAATTACATTTCATGTGACGTCACCGTTACAAAGAAAGACGTCACTTGACCACTGGAATTTAGAGGCACTTTAAGGGTGTTCGGAAGTTACGTCAATTATGAAATGCACATTAAATATTGATAATAAAGGACTATATTGTCTGTGCTCGCATTTTGGCAATGCCTACTCCATATTATATGTTTGTCTATATCAGGATTTGTAATTGCCCCTTGACTTTCGGCTTTGGTTTTGGACCTTTGACCTTAAATCCGATCACATTTTCGCATACTGAATGACAACTGACTGTCCTGGATTTAAGCTTTTTGTCTTTTGAGGTGGGCGTTTGATATATATTTGGGCATGTGGATAGAATATTGGAATTTAACATGTTTGATATTTGTGTTGGTGACATTTGACCTCATACTTCAACCTTGACATATTTGCTTTTTTATTGCATATTCCTGTCGTGGCTATAAGTTGTTTTTCATTTTTGAGGTCAAATCTCAATCTATATCTATATCTATTTACAGCGGGTCCCAAAAAGATGATCTTCCTGATATTTAATTTCATGATTAAGCAATAAGCGGGTATTATACATTATTTTTCAGATCAATCACGGAGAGAGATTACGGAAGCCGGCAAACGGATGGTTAAACCATAAATTTTAAATGATTTTTAATAAAACGATGTAGATTTGTGTTAATAGTCTCTTTCCAGATTCGTGAGTTTGTTGTGTAACTTCATGTGCCTACATTTGTAATACGCGATAAAAATTATGTTGTACTTCGCTAAATTAAGACCAATCTTGCGGTCTGTTCGAATGATATAATATTGTCATTTAGTGACTACATCTTACACGCTTTCCTTTTCAGTTTTTATGTAAAAGATAACTGTAGAATTCTCAAAATAACTGCAACATATGTTTTAAATAATAAGACATAGAAAGTCCAAGCTTTACACTTTAACATGACGTATTCATGCTTGAGATAACTTCTCATTTGTACTCTAATTCACTATTTACATTTTCGCTCTGTGTCTTTATTATAAATTGTTGGCAGCCCAAGTTTGGCCAAATTCATACCTTGTACTTGGAAGTTTACATAAATATATTGGTCTGCCCAGTAGATTTTTATGTTCGTATTGTTTCGTTCTTATAGTATTTAATGTCGGCATAGTATGAACTATTTGTAAAATTTAATTGCTAGTTATGTTGTTATTTGTTGAACTCACTGGTAGCGGGTAAAGCATTATCGATATTCAACAAAGATTTCCGCTTAAGCCCTCTTCTATGATTGTCTTAATTAGAGCATTTATTCTATGTTTAATGCCTCACTATGGTTTTAAGATGAATTAAAGCGCTGCTTCATTGCTTATTACTTTGTTCCATATGCTGATTTTGTGTCAAGAATTTATACACCTAGGTCCTATTGTAGTAGCAATTGTGAACTTTTTGTTGAATATTCAAAGATATACACACATTAGTTGTACAAAGTTATTGAAATGTTTCATTTGGAAGTATACAACTAATTACTGGAGAAATTAAATCGTGTCAAGGACCTTTTATTCATCGTATCATTATAAACACATGAGCTGGTTGTTTTCCGTATCATTTTTTCCGTAAATACGTAAACAAAACCGACTCAAACTCCTAATAAACTGGAATGAGAGGAATAATTTTGGCATGAAAGAAAGTTAGATAAATGTTCTTTTAAACAAATTCACTTGATATAGAAATATATTTTGCAAATGCGTAAATTTTGCATTTATTTGTTAAAATTTGTTATCTAAGTACATTTGTAAAAGATTTTCAGATTTAAAATTAAAATATTAGTTTAAAAACAATTGATTATGTTAATTGACAAATATATGCTAAATCCTTTTTTACTAAACTGTATTTACTATAGTGAGTTTTTAAAAACGAAATTCGAAAAAGTCACCTGTATACTTATTTGTCTTAACTTGTTTAGATCATTTTTCATCGTGTCATAGTACTTTTCACCAAAATGATGCATGTCGGTTGATCGGTGTGGGGCTAAGCGCGGTGGTAAGTTATGTCACTTTGGAGTTAGTCTGGTTCCCGGTCTATCATCTTTCGTTATATTTGTATATTCCGAAGGCATACCGAATAATACGTCGGGAACCAACCTACTTTGGAGTATACTAAAAAATATCCAAAGAGGTTATGAATAAAAGCAAAATTACAGTTTTAAGGTTACGGGGTAAAATCGGAAACATATATAAGACAGTTTTTTTAAGATTCCTGAATAAATTTATGAACATATATAAGATAGTAGTTAGGGTTACTGGGTAGAATCAGGAACATATATACAAATGTTTAAGGCTACGGGGTACAATCGGGAAAATATACAAGACAGTATTTAGGGCTATGGGGTAGAATCAGGAACATATACAATTTTAAAATATCAAAATCTGAGATCGCTGGAAAAAGATGGGATGACAAAATATGGTAGTTCACAACACTAATGTCTTTACATGTTTTTTACTAATGCCAAGATCGTGTCCATTTCTAGAATCTTTTGAGAAGGATATTTTTTACATAAATTTTCAAAATCCTATAATTTCGTTATAAGTTCATTATCATTTTAAAAAAATCTAAAGTTCGACTAAATAATCGTCTGGTATTACAAAATTTTCTAGGGTAGACGTTTTGGAATTAATGTCTCCCACAAGAGCTAAAAATGGTGTTTTCTTAGAAAAATATGATTTCGTCTTCTAATTCTGAGAAAGCATTCTCAGATGAATATTTTGACTGTTTTGGTGGGATGTATAGTTACACAATAAATAGATTTTCACATTTTATACATGAAATGTCTTTTGATAGCTCTACCCATTGAACAAAATTATTATCAGTTGAAATAAAATAAATGTGTTTTTCTAAATCTTTCCTATAAATTATACCAATACCTCCTGATTTTCTTATACAGGTTATGTTTTTCAAACAAAACAACTATAGCCAATTGGTACTTCAATAATATCATCATATGTTAGATTAGTTTCACATAGAAAAATTATATCATATCTTTCAACTACATCAATAAAATCAGGAAATAACAATTTGGATTTAAGACCACACACATTTGGAAAAGTATGGTTTATTTTATTTCTAACTTTTTTTTTGTTTATCCGATGCGTTGTCCTAATCAAAAATTCTTTTTAGCGGATCCTCTTCTATGGGTATTTGAATGCTTTGGGGAGGTTCCCCATTTGGGTACCAAATGCCATCAACGTATAGCTGATCAAGTACCATTTTAACATGCCTTTCTTGACGTTTATACTCCCTCAGTTTCGGATATAAGGCTTTCCTGTGATCTGCGATTTCATGGTGGTGTTGTTGATATACTTTATATGGTTTGCTTTTAAGATTTTCTGGTACATGTACTGCTGTGATCACTAGATCGACGTAACGGAAAAATTTGGCAACTATTGCCATTTGTGTTCTATCTCTCGTTTTTCGTAATCTGTGTACATTTTGAAATGCAATATTGTCATATATTTTTAGTTAAGATTTCATTAACTCCTTTAAACCGTTTCAGTATTCTCATTTGCAGTTTCGATAAGTCCCTCGAAAATCAGATTGTATTTCATCGAATGTGTTTGCAGTTTTAACAGTTCCTCGTGTAATTTTTCGTTCTCTCAGAGTAAGTAAACTCGGTCTTCATCCACTTCGGGCAATCGTCTGTCTATATCATCATGGTGTCTTTTCTCATTTTGTAATGTGTTGCCGTGTTTACGAAAGGTTTTTAATACTTTCGATGTCGTGTTCAATATCGTTAAGCCCACCCTCGAATGAAATCAATCTCTAGTTAAAAGTATCTAAAATGTGAAATTTTGACAACTGTTGGCTAATTTGGTGTTGAAAATGTTCAAATCTTTGATTTAGTACAGCAAGTTTCGACATCAGCACATCGAACGCAATGACTGGTTGGTTGATATTTGTGGGTTATGTTGATTTACAAGATTCGATAATGGAGGTCTCATGAACTGATATTACTGAGATCCAGCTTGTCCAACTGGTAAAGCCGGTGAGCTTTGATTCGGTGATTCACCCGAGGTCTGTTGAAAGAAGGGGGATGTGCCGGTGCACTTGCCTCATGCGTGTCAAAGGGGTTCGTTAATTTGAAACTGTTCATAGCATAAGTCATTGGGTTGATTTAGAAACTGTGACATGTCGTGGAATTGTGGCGTGGATGTGGCCATTATCACTGGTTGTTTAGTTGGGGGCGTCAAGTCCGTGTTCGAATTTGTATTCCTTCTCCTTTTGTTTTGCTTGGAATTCTTGCCAATTTACCTTTTAACATTTAATCTCCTTGAGACGTCTTTCCACTTTTTCTAGTATCGTTCAACCCCCTTTCTAACATAGAGACTCATATCTCAGCTCATAACTCCATACCGTAAATTTCGTGACTGCTCAGTCCGCCATATTTAATCCCAATCTGGAACATATGAAAGACAGTTTGTTTAAGGTTACGGGGTAGAATCAGGAATACATATATGACAGTTTTTTTTTAAGATTCCAGGGTAGAATAAGGAACATATATAAGGACATATCGTCTATATATATTTTACTGATTCTGCGCCGTAATCCTTAAAAAAGCATCTTATATATGTTCCTGATTCTAACATGTAACCTTAAAAATGTCTTATATATGTTCCTGATTCTACACTGTAACCGTTTCCTAAATAAGACGTTTTATATATGTTCCTGGTTATATGCCGTAACCTTAAAACTGTCTTGTATATGTTTCTGATTCTTCCCCATAGCCCCTAAATACTGTCTTGTATATTTTTCCAATTGTACCCCGTAACCTTAAACAACTGTCTTATATATGTTCCTGATTCTACCCTATACCCTTAAAACTGTAATCTTTCTTTTATTCATAACCTCTTTGCTTTTGATTTATTAGTCTCGATCATCCAGACGCTTAATTGCATTTGTGCGTCTGGATTCATCTCTATATTGAACTCGTTACCATTACGCCCAAAACTGGGCGTAATTTTTTATTGGATGATATTTTTATTGTCTAAAAAATTACTTCCGTTCATATCAAGAAGTGTATAAAAAATTGTACCAAAGTTTACATTTGAATGTTTTGATAAAATATTACTTTATCAATTAATTACACAAATATTATTTCTATGCACAATCAAGAGAGAATCTTACTGTGACGTCATTTTATAAGTTTCTTGTTTGCATGGTTTTCCTGATCTAAAAATAGAATCATTGTTTTGTCTCCACCTATTGGTAGCGAAATTACCACAAGGTGATCCCAGACGCTATTATATTATATATGCGTCTGGGTGATCGAGACAATTGATTTAAATAAGGGTAGGACCACCATTGTTTATCGCCTCTTCGGCTATATAAAATTAGTTGATTTTGAATTTGTCTGAACATTTTACCCTTTGTTTCAAATAAAGAAATATTCCTGTCACATAACAACATGTAACCCCTAAGTATTCTCTCAAAATTTCAGCATCACTTTCATGGCATATAAGAATCTACGATCAACCGGAAGTCAAATCACTGAAAAAATCCACTTTCACTTTCAAGTTCAGTCCCAAAATAGTGCATGTCATCCAATGACTCACATAATTTTTATCTTTAGTACACATCAGTTCAACTTTATCCTCTTGTTTCCTGAATTATTTAGCTTTCCAAAAATACCAAGTCTGTTCCAATATCTATTATGGTTCAAAAGTTATAATTATAACAGTGAGCAGCTATTTTTAAATAGCACTACTTTAACAACCTCAGGACTGGTTCCCGGTATTTGGTGGTCCTACACCTAAACAAGTTAAAATCATCTAGTCTCGATCATACAGACGCTTAATTGCATATGTGCGTCTGGATTCATCTCTATATTGAACTCGTTATCATTACGCCCAAAACTGTGCGTAATGTTTGGATTGGATGATATTTTTATTGTCTAAAACATTACTTCCGTTCATAACAAGAAGTGTATAAAAAATTGTACCAAAGTTTACATTTGAATGTTTTTATAAAATATTACTTTATCAATTAATTACACAAATATTATTTCTATGCACAATCAAGAGAGAATCTTAGTGTTTACATGGTTTTCCTGGTCTAAAAATAGGGCCCTAAAATAGAATCATTGTTTTGTCTCCACCTATTGGTAGCGAAATTACAACAAGGTGACCCCAGACGTTATTATATATGCGTCAGGGTGATCGAGACTAAAAATCAGCAGGAAATTCTACTCGTCTATGGGATAAAATCAGCACACTGTCAGGATTTTGCGATCTATTTTTAGTATACTCCAAGGTGACATAACTTAGCCCGAGATTTTGTTCTTTTTAAGCCTGTCCAGGTTGTTTTCATGCTAAAGCATTACTTTTGAAGGAATGTTAAGCCAATCAATTGATCAAATGAAGACCTTTAATAGTCAGATAATATTCTCTCGTCTTCTTCCTTTAGAATATACAAAGTTTTCACTCATTCACCAGTAGAGGCAGGGCCATTATATACTATATATATATATAGATAAGTGTATGCCTATAGAGAAGAAGTATGTGCATATAGAGAAAAAGTATGTGCATATATAAAAGCAGGTACACATAAGGCAGTTACGGCATTCCATAAAAAATCAATTGGTATCCATGGCTGCAGGTAAATAAATATACATGTTATTTGCACAATATATTTTATAAGTTATTTATGTCTAATGTATACGTTGATATATAGATTTTAACAACTGAAGTGGCCCATATTTACGCCCTGATGCGAAACCGAAGGATGTACAGGGGTTCTAAAGGTGATAAAATCTCCATATATTGAATAGTGTATTACTGTGGATACATCAGCCGCAAAAAATGTTCTGATTCTGCACTCTGCATGAAGGAGTTTGAGGTTATTTCTGCCTGTATTGTAAGGCATGTTTATATCAATAGAACATAAGGTTTGTTTGTTCTAATAGTGTTTAACATCATTTTTAGCCATATCATGGCGTCCAGTTTTTATTGGGGGAGGAAGTCGGAATACCCGGAGAAAACTCCCGAAGTGCGGTAGGAAAACTGGCAATCGTTGTCAATTAATATTTGGGTCGAGCGCACCCTGTCTGCAGTGAGACACAAACCCGCAACCTCATTGTTGACAGACCATGTGATCATTAGTAGACGAACTACCTTAAGAACTCGGCCACCGAGACCCCTCAAACATAAGGTATTATATGGTTATACTATATACTGTTGTAAAGTATCAGAGAAGATTAAGTCAATATTTTTAAGAATTAAATATGCAGCATGCCTGATTGCTTTTAGGCATCAATGGTGTCAATGGCTGTACTTTTCATAATTAATTTAAAGGTTGTATTATGATAAAACGCTTTCCACCTTGAACATGGTTTGTTGCATAGGCTCCAACGCAAACTAGAGATCATCCAGTTATCTAGACTCAACACTGAGGTTGCAGGTTCGAGTCTCACTGCGGGCACGGTTTACTCGACTCCAATCTTAATTGACAAGGGTTGCCAGTTTTCCTACTCCGGCTTCCTCCCCCGTTAAAAATGAAATAGCTGAAAAATTCTGAAAGTGGCGTTAAACATCATTTAAACAAAAAAGTAAAAGTACTGTCATAGTGATTTCGAAAAATTATAGTAAGTTTTAATGTAATTGTATTAATTTTCGCGTAAATAAATGAAAAGCTTTTATATACAAAAGTCTTATATTTAGTTTAAGTATGACAAATCACATACATATCAACTTATCAGGCCCCGTGCGGGATCCGGGTGGCCAAAAGAATAGACCGCAGTCGCGCTAGCTTGTCGTAAAAGGCGACTAAATAGCGCCCAGTACCCTGACCGGCGTGTCAGGTCGGTTGCCTAAAGACCGACTGGGATGTGTGCCCCAGGTGGTTGAATGGGGTACCCCTGGCAAGCTGGGGTTGTCTGGCCATAATACGGAAAACCTGACCGCAAACCATATTAGTGCACCGTGTTGGGAAAAATGCCACGTTCCTCGCACGTTAAAGAACGCTGCTGTAGTATTCGCTATGAGTAGGGATTTCGATCCCGCTACAGGAGGCTGAATTGCCCGACCCTATCCATCCTCCCATTTGCCAGTGGCAATCTAAAATCCGTTACCCCTATTTTTCCTTGTGTCCCTTCCCATTTTCATTCATCATCATTTCATGTTCATTTTATCATCCATTTCATGTTCAGCGCCTGAATATAGCTGAAATAATGGTGCTCGGGCGTTAAACACCATTAATCAATCAATCAATCAATCAACTTATCAGCTTCGGGTGCCAGAACACACGGCGTGGATATGCAAAACTTTTGATTGTATTTTCAACATTGAATCTTTAGCCATGCACTAACGATACATAGTTAAGATAAATGTTATGTATACACGTCTAATAAGTTTACCACACAATGTCATCGCATTTCCATTTTAAAAGCGAATTGTACCCACATTTTTTATTTTAGTCGTTTGACAGCGGAGATCGAACTCGTGTCTGTAATTACATCTTGAGCATCCGTCCGCTGCAAAACGGCGTTTCATTAGCCATGTATTTCTTTGAGTTGAACATGTCATTGTCATACACATTGTGCAACAAGAGATTTACTTGTCACTGTTTATCATACAGCCAGATCGAAATTATGAGCAAGTATGCAGATCCGTGCAATTGTTTCGTTTATAATTATTTATCAACGCAAAACATTTGATTATGTTTCAACATTGGATCTTAACAAGTACACTAATTATACATAGTTACGATCAATAATAAGTATAAATATCTAATGAGTTAACTAACTTATATCGTCGTATTTTACATTCTGAAACACATAATGGATTTTAAGTCGTTCAACATTGTTGATCGAACTCTGATCAGTTTATCACATATATATAGGCGTAACATCTTGACCAAATCTATTGTTACACGGTCTAATTTTACTTTTGTCATTTACATACACGATGTTTTTGCGCGACCAGAGCATTATTACAACCATTTGTCATGTTATCATAATCGATCTATAAGCACATATACAGATACGTGCATATAGCTTCGTTTTGAATTTCTCTTTTTGTTGTAATTTGATTTGCAGTTCAACAATGAATTTCTGAATTTACAATGCTAAATTTGGCGACTATTTGCATATAATCTTATCTAGATAGCATTAACTTAAAGACATCACTAATACACTTATGTCGGCCTCTTACTTAGATATAATTCTAGAAATATACTCGCGTAAACTACCAACTACACGCTGCAACAAACTTAAACTTTCCAATTTTCAACATATGGTCAAATCATAGTAATATTCCAGCAGCCCTGGTGATGGCGTGTGAACTTGAACATTTTATGCGAGATCCTGCGATCGGTATCCCGATTTTTTTAGACCGGTCACTAGTGTTAACTACTAAGCTACTCAATCATAGGTTTGTTTTACTTAGGTTGTTTTTATGGTTCTATGGTCGTCACATGACATAATTGATATTGTTTTGGATAAATCAATACGATTGGACATTTTCTCTGAGACACATGTAGTCTTTCTTATTCCAGGATTTTCCTACCCAATGTCAAGGGTGTCTAATCAGAAGCACTTGAATGCATTTATAATTGTTTCTTCTGGTTAAGCGCTTTTTGTCGTTCTTTATATGAACAAGGGAAAATGTTCATTAAATATATTGTTTTCATCTATAATATAATAATAATAATAATAATAGAGCTTAATAAAGATTACCAATTCTCCGAATGTTATTCTGTTCTTATTTATTTAAAAAATGCATTTACAAAATGTTATGCATTAATTTAAAACATACAATGACATATTGCCATAGAAATACGGATAATAACACGTTTCCAAAAGAAATTATTCTACAGTTATCACCTAAATATTAGATTTAATTTTGCGTTAATTATCCCTAATTATAGCTTTAAGATAATATTTAAAGCGGTCTTACACATGGTATATAATGTCACAGTCACGGCTCAAATTGGCCTTCGGCTCGTGGAATATAAATCCGAAGATCGAAATAACATATATTCAATTCAATTCTTTTATTGTCCAATTTGGTCCCACTGGGGGCATACAACATATAACAATCATGATTATTAAGACAAACAGACCAGAACTTTATACAGTTACAATAGAATAACAAGATACTACAATTAGGTAAAGTTAGGAATACACAGATTGATGTGGTGTGTTTGTAATCATGTTTACAACTACAGCTATAATAAGGTAAATAAATAACATATTTGTGTTTACTTATTACATGCCAAAACCACAGCTCAGAAGAGTTTTAAAAGAGAAAGAAAAAAAAATAATAAAAAAATAAAAAAACCGTATGATTTAATGTTATTATTAAAGACGAAGGAAATTAATATTTTTTTTTAACTAATTACAGGTACTGATGAACTTCTAAAATTGACTTTTGTCTGTTTGCAAAGGGCACCAAGGGACGATGCTCTAGGATATGCGTGATGTTTTGATACATCACTGTATTCCTCCTTGTGCCCAAAGCAAACACACAAAATAGCAATAGATAACAGTAAATTAAGAATTTGTCCATCTACAAATGGCACCAAGGGACGGTGCTCTAGGGCATGCGATTCAATGTCTTGAATCTGCATACCCTCCTCGTGCCAAATGTAGATTAACAAGATTTGTCAAGTATGATTGGAAATAAATTTTCCTAATAGTTTTAATATCTCAGGGTTTTCACATGATAGTATCCATATTAATTTTTTTTCTGGATCAAGATTTTGAAAGGACATACAATTTTCAAAAATACTTTTCATTAGAATTTCTCTTTCATCCTTGTACTTTTGACATCTAAACAAAAAATGTATTTCATCTTCTACTTCTCCAGAGCTGCAGTTCTGACAAATTCTATGATTAAGGAGAAGACCCTGGTACCTGCCCTTCTCTATCTGCAATTGATGGGCAGAAATTCTGAATTTACACAAATTTTTCCTCAGCTCAAAATTGTTTATTATATTGATATAATTTTCAAATCCAAATTTATCTTTTACTTTTGCATAAGTTCTGAGCTTTCCTTCACTGTTTTCTCTATGATTCAAATGCCATGTTTTTATATACCGATTTTTCAGGATTTTAAAGATTTTGATTTTATTAATTTTTTTATTCTTATCAAGGTTTATGGTAATTTCTGGAATTTGTGTAATAATTGTTTGAATTGAACCATACCACGATGGTTTTTTTTCTTCAAATAATTTTTTTGAATGAATATAAGCATCTTGTAAGAGTTCAAATTTTTCCAGATTTTCTAGTCTTTGCCAGTAATTTAGCATAGACTTCACAATATCAAAATGTAAAGGGAATCTACCAAGTTCTGAAAGAATTGCAAAATTGGAGGCATTTTTATGCACACCAATAATTCGTTTAAGAAATTTTAAGTGTAATTTTTCACAGCCTAAATTTGTAAAAATATTTTCTATTTGAATATTATTAGATTTTAGCATTTTTGAAGAGAAACAGTTGAAGGTGCCCCAAATTTCACATCCATATAATAATATAGGTTTGACTGTATGGTCGAAAACATGCAAAGAGGTATGAATCTTTGGATTAAGTGAAAAGAAGTCTTTTTGTAATTTAAAAAGGGTTTTTAAGGCTTTGTTGTACAATTCATTTTGAGCAAAAGAAAAGGTACCAGATGCACAAAAAATCATGCCCAAATATTTATATTGTTGTACACACTCTAATTCATGATTTTGATAAATAAATTTGGAGCAGATCAGCCTGCCTGCCTTGTTGAAAACCAAGATTTTTGACTTAACGGGATTAAGAGAGAGACACCAATCATCACAAAATTTTTCTAAAATATTAAGTTTGTTCTGTAATCCTATTTCTGAAGAGGACAATAAAACAATATCGTCTGCATACATGAGGCAGTGTATAGGTTTATGGTTTAACATTACTGGATCTTGCGCTTTTTCAAGTAAAAAAGGAAGATCATTGATAAAAACTTTAAATAAGTTTGGGCTTAAATTATCGCCTTGCTTTACACCTAATTTTGTAGTAATAAATTTTGTTATGCCTTCATCTACACGGATACAGATTCTGCTTACTGAATACATATTTTTAATTATGTTGTAGAACAATGTTCCGACCCCAATGTCTAATAGTTAAATCTTTAAGCCTGTGTGAATAACGGTGTCAAACGCTTTTTGGAAATCAACAAAGCAGGCATACACTCTTCCCTCTTTTGATTTACAGTATTCATCAATTATGCATTTTAATATAAACACATGATCTGATGTTCTAGCATTTCTCGTAAATCCTATTTGACACTCATGGATGATTTTATGGTTCTCTAGAAAAAGATTTAGTCTTTCATCTAAAATACAGTTAAACAATTTTCCTACAGCACTTGTTATTGTGATGCCTCTATAATTATTTGGATCATGTTTGTCATTAGATTTATGAATAGGGACTATATATCCCTCTGCCCATTGCGGCGGGTAATTTCCACTTGTTAAGCAAGCATTAAAAAGTTTTTGCAAAGAAGGAATTAAAGTTACATGACCACTTTTAATCATATTGTTAGAGATATTGTCTAAACCAGGAGCCTTGTTAATCTTTAATTTTGAAATAGCCTTCGAGATTTCTTTTGTGCTAATTTTTATGTCTAACTCATTAAAAATTATCTGTTTTTCCATGGTGTCAAGCAGGATCTCAAGAGAGTTTAATCTCTTTTTAAACTTATCTTTGACTGTATTTAAATTTGTAAAATGTGATATCCAGGCAGATGGCTCTACAGCTGAACTAATTTGATCTTTATATTTGGATTCTTTAATTTCATTTATAAGATTCCAGTATAATTTTGGGTCATTATCATGTAAAGATTCTAATTGACCTAAGATAGATTCTTTATATTCTCTATATTTATGTTTCCTCAATTTTTTATACTCCCTATATAATTTATAAAAATGATTTTTTACAGAGTTATCTTTTGGAAATCTGGAGTATATCTGACCATAACTAATCAAGTTGCTTTTTGATGTTTTTAAATCCTTATCGAACCATTTCATGCTGGCTGGTTTTTTGTTTTTTTTAATGACCCTTCTTTTTAAAGATTTGCTGGCAGCATTTAATAGAATTTTGATTTAATTCAGCTGCAGAGTCATCCACCGAAACAATATCATTATTATTAAAATTTGACAATTTTATTTTTACATCCTCTGTATCTAGTGCAAGTTGGAAAAGTTCTGCCGAGTCTTTTGTCCATATAAAATTTTGGGAAATCGGGTAGATTTCTGCATTTTCCTGACTTTTTTTTGAGACATTAAAGTGAGCAGACATTGTCCATTCCAACTTACAGTGAGTATCAGACAATGTTGGAATGAATTCAGAAATTTTAAAATGCAAGACCTGATCTAAAATATTTTCAGAAACTATGACATAGTCAACAACACTAGCTCCGTTAGGAGTATAGCAAGTAAAATGACCGAACATATCCCCAAGGGTACGACCATTAAGGATTCTCAGTTGATTACCTACACACATAGCTATTAATTCTTTACCTCTATGATCTATATTTACATCTGGACTTTTTCTTTCAAGTAAAATTTTATCTATCTGGTAGTCATTCGGCATTGGTAGATAGTTGTTATCATCTTGAGTTATAAAATCTTTCACTTCCCCAACCCTTGCATTAAAGTCACCACAAAGAAGAATGTTCCCTTTTTCTTTGAATTTACAGATATCAATTTCAATTGAATCAAGAATGTCTTTTTGTAACCCTTGAGTATATGTTGAGCCACTAGGAGGATTGTATACAAGACATATGAATAAATCATTGTCAAAATTAAAATACTCTTTTTTAAATTTGACCCATTGATAATCAGGGTTGCTATTGTTCAAAAATTTAATATGGTTTTTAATATTTGGTTTGCAGAGTATGGCAAGTCCACCAAAGAATCTATTGTTTCTTTTTGAAACATTCCTACATATAAAATGGCAGTTAAATGGACCTATATTTTGTATATTGTTACCATCTCCAATGTGAGTTTCATCTAGAAAAACTATGTCATATTTATTAATTTCTTTTAAAAATAAGGGGTCTGTTGTTTTGTCATAATGTCTTGTTTTCAGTCCCCCAATGTTCCAAAAACACATCTTAATTGAAGATCTTGTGCCTGTTACAGTTGGCATTATATTGAAGTGTGTACAAGTGTATATACTACAATGAAATGTATAATGTATATCTATATAATGAGTGTTTTTATAATAGCTTAAGCTAACCTCTAGGACTGAATTGAATATTTAAGCAAACTTTAAAGAACAAAAAATATACTAGTAATACAAAGAAAAACAAAAGAAGTTTCAATTAAATTCACAGAGCAATTGTCTCTTAGTCTTGATTTAATTCAAAAGATTTTCTGTTACTTTATTATAAAGCTTGATTTATATTTTATTTTAGATAATTTTATATTCAAAATATCTTTTTTCTCTCTCTCTTACAATGATAGAAGGTTTGATTTATATTAACAATAATATAGAATGTGAAAAGAATATATGAATTTTCTTCTGATAATAACTGACAAGTTTATTCTTTGTGTTACAAGTACATGTACATGTATTATTTGTGAATGAAAAAAAAAAAAAAAATTAAAATTGAAATAATAATAAAAATAATAATGCTTTTTGTACATCCTGTACAATAAACTATTTGTATTATACATTTATAAATTGTGACACATTCTAGTTTGGTCTTCCACCTCCTCGTCCGCGACCACGTTGGGTGTATCTGGATCTTGAGACACTTCTTGGACGACGAACAGGTATTGGGATTTCTAACAATGAGTGAATTCCACGTTTAATATTAGTTGCCAAGTATGCAAGTCCTTTTTCGTTTAGGTGGTACCCATCATCTCGCAGGAGCTCTTGATTTGGATGTCCATTAATCATCATGTTGTTGTGCTCGATTATAAACACATTTTCGAAGCCTGCGAATTTTTGCCTCAGCAACACGTTCACTATCTGTGCATTTGTTGAGTGGTTGATGTCATCGCATCGAGGTGTTGTAGATGAAATTGCTATTTTAATAAGAGGCCATCTCGAAAATGTAGAAGTAACAATTTGAAAAATATCATCTAAACATTTTTGTGGGCTGCTAGATTTTACATCATTTGTTAATGAATGTAGAATGATCAATGTTGGTGGCTCCATAACAGTGCTAAGATATTTAGCTGTATTATTCAGGGTATACTGTATCACTTTCTTAGTAGAAACTTGATTCGAAAGCCTGTCCTCTATGATTCCTTCGACATTTGAAGTACCTATCAACAACGCACTAAATTGAGAGGTTCTAGATGCGGCATGTGGAGATGCATATGCATGTGGTTCTGGCTTGGCTATGTTTTCTTTGAGCTGGATGATTTCGTCCCTTGCCAAGTTAAGCTTTGTATTTGAGTCTTTCACTAAGGTGTTCAGCCTGTCAATCTCTTCATTTTTTGCTTTCACTAAAATGTTTAGTCTGTCAATCTCTTCATTCCTTGCTTGAATCAATTTGACTTGGGTTTCAGACTCTTCCCTTGCAACAAGGACTTTCTGTTTTAGTTGGTGTTCATAATGCTCCTTCTCCAAGCTGAAATTGCTCCTTTCTAGCTGTAATTTTGTTTCGATATTCTTTTTTTCTTCTTTCAACCCAGCTATTCTATTCTCAAGAGTTTGAATAGTGTTCGTTTCTTTAACTTTTGTGTCTGGATTATTTGTATTACAATTTTCTAGGGCCTTCATCATTTTATCGAAGTTATTATTGACGTTGTTTTCTAAACTCAGGATAGACTTAGAGAAAATAGTCTCAAGCCTTTGAAGATCTGATTTCTGCACATTGTTGTTCAAGTCCACATCTGCCAAATTATATGAAGCTTGGTTTTGATTTTTTGACTTCAAAGTCTTATCAGTGTCTTGACAATTTTCGCTTGTGTCTATCATTTTAACACCTGTTTCGTCTGAACTTTCATTCTCCTTAGTGTCTAATACAGTACTAGTACTAGTAGGTGCATTTTCACACGTTTCATTGTTATTAGATGTGACCAGTTCCATGATTTTCATGAGTAAGGGAAAATCTTCATTGATAAATTGATTAAACTGACTGCCTTGTACCCGTATTGTTCCAGTAGTAACAAAGAAAGTTATGTTATATTTGAGTTTGTCATTTTTGTCTTTTATTTCAGTTACAATAGAGTTTGCAGGATCGTGTCTGTCAGACCATTTCTCTGGGACATCTGACCAGACAACGTTTTCATCATCATGACGTTTATTTTCGAAATACAGAATACTCAGTGATTTAATCCATGGTAGTATTCTTTCTGCGGTTGTATGAAATGCAATCATAAGGGCTGAGGGCTCATACAGGTTTCTATCAATGCTTTCGAGCAGACATTGTTTGGCTTTGCCAGTTCTTTTGTTAAGTTTGGTTGGAAGGCAATTCTCTGGGTATTCCTCATTAATGTTTTTCATATCGAGGTCTATTTTCAGTTTTTCTAGTAATTTGCATAACGAGGTCGCCATGTTTTTTGTACTGCGTCTTGTCGATCTCGTTTAATAATAGCTTTTGACTGGGTTAAAATATTTCAGTTGAACAGTTTTTAGACACTTGAAGATTACTTCTTGCTAATCTTGACAAATTTTCACGGATATTGTTGTCTTACCATATTATATTTCAGAATTTTTCATATTTTTTCACGCCGCCCGAAAGGACGCTGCCATTTGCAATCAGGGGAGATAATACGGTAACCGGATTGCATATTCTATTTGGGATCAGTCGTGCGTAAATATACAATATTGGGCTATTGACGGTTAGTATGGAATTTATTTGGCGAGGCTTAGAAACGGGGGAAAGACGAGCTTCCAGCGAGTCTTTCCCCCCGTTTCGCGCCGAGCCAAATAAATTCCATACTAACCGTCAATAGCCCAATATTGTATTTATCCTGCAATCCAAGGCGTTTAATATCAAGGCATTTCAACGCATTCATAATTATTTCAATACACTTACCCTGTGAGGAACCTCAACACATTAGCGTTGTGTGAAGTGAAGAGGCTAAACAAAAAACAATCCCCCTGCAAATAGTGCGGGAAAGGAAGTAAAATAATATTGATTCAAATGATTATTTATTTATTATAATGAAACACGAGATTGAAAATTCATAGTTCTGGTTACGAAACAAACATTTCCAACGTGTAAATTCGTATATTTCTTTATTTTCATTTCCTGTGTGTACCACGCTAGTACAATGGAATGTGCACATCTATTGAATAAACACTATAGTCTATACAGGTAAACACGTGAAAAAATTCAAATAACCATCTGCTAAAATTTTAATGAGAATCATAAGTTCCTGGAACGAATTCATAACAGAAATGGAACAAGGTATCACTCATTTCTTTAAAAAGCGAGTGAACATCGATTATAAGTGTAACATTGTCTTCATCGACGCCAGATCAATCATTGCCTCGGATTTGTGTACACATTCAATGTGTTAATATGGAGAACTGCGCCGTAAAACATGGAACTAATTTGATTAGACATATTTGTTTGAGCACAATAAGAAGGAACATCATGATTAATTCTGCTACAAACATCAGAAGAGCTGCTGGCGGTAGAGCTA
Organism: Limnoperna fortunei; assembly: GCA_944474755.1. NCBI lineage: Eukaryota > Metazoa > Mollusca > Bivalvia > Mytilida > Modiolidae > Limnoperna > Limnoperna fortunei. Next base: position 35,135,220 of record OX104119.1, read on the forward strand.
GTTACTGTTGAAGTAGTTCGAGGTAAGTTTACCACAGGTTCCAAGTCTTTTCTTGCAGTGACAGTATTGCTTAAAATGTGAGATATTTCCTTGTGTTTTTTATCACTAATGGCAGAATAGGTATTGACAGAAGCCACATTTTTGTGACCAGAAATTTGCATGATATCGGTTCCTTCAATATTGTTTTCTCGCAATTTCTGCAAAAGATATTTCCTTGCACTGTGATTGGTCAACCTTTTATTTGTGTCCAATTCACCTTTCTCTTTCATAATTTTCATCAGACTTCCTAATTTTTTTTCGCCTACTTTTTGGCGAAGGTACCAAATATCACTTTTTGTATTTTCAATTGAAATTGTTCTCGGTGCTAGATAAAATGGATCATCAGCATTGCTGAAATTGACTGGCCGTTTTGCTGAATACATTTCATAAATTTGGATAGGATTCCTTCCTCCGTCTGTTTCATAAATTTTGGGTTTTACCTCACGCACATCACACAGATTTTCTCCCGTCCTTGTTTTAGTCTGACGCTCATTCAGCTCAAGATACTTTGTTCCGTCAGAAGCTGTATTTATTGTTACATCTCCCCACCTGTAATATTATTAGCATGTTCTTATCACCATGACACTTGAAGATAAAATGTAATAATTTTTTCACATTTAAATTTCCATATTCACATTTCTACAGGTATATTCATCATGTATCGTTTAGTTCAGTAAGGCCATTTTGGACTTCAAATAGAAGTTGTTTAAAAACTATCTGATAGAAATTAATGGAAAAGCTTCATATTTTATTTTTTATCAAGAAACAAAATAATTTTTTTAAATATTATTGGTACCTTTTTTGGAAAAAAAAGGATAGAATGCTTAGCAGAGCTTCTAATTTTCACCACTTTATAGCTAATATAGGCAGATTATCTTGTCTGTTTGTTTGATTGTTGTTAAATTTCACATTCAGCAATTTTACAGCTGTATCGTGTCCAAGCAGTTTTTATTTAAGGGTTAAAGCTAGAGAAAAACCCTGAACATCGGTAGAAAAAAAATGGAATTCCTTAGCGATTGAGATTAAAGTAACTATAGTACTAGTATAGAGTGAAGCACAGCTTGATCTCAGTGAGACTCGAACCAGAAACCTCAGTTTTGATTTAATGTTTGTGTAAAGAGCTGACTAAGACACATTTCCTCATCAGTTCAATTGTTTACTGGTATAAGACAATTTTGTATAAATATACTAGTACTGTACTAACCTTAGAGTGTAATGTTCCTTTACACCTCTTAACCCAAAGTGCACTGTATTGTTGAACCATATAGTGTTCAGTAGAGATTCAGGTGTGCAACTACCTAGTAACTGTCTGTCATAGAGAATGTTAATTTCCTCATCTGTTAGGGGCTGTGATCGTCTTGGTTTATTACCCTTGCCCTTCTGTTTTAATAATTTCTGTTTTGCTCTCAAGGCCTCCCTTGTCAAGTTAAATTTTTCATCTTTTGTTCCTGTGCCAATGATGCAGTGACCATACTTTGATCTTTTCAGTTTCCTGTCAACACTACTGATGATAGAGCGCAACGTGCTTGGTTCAAAGTCCCCTCCATCCTTTTTTCTCACAGTCAGAAGAAAGTTGGCAAGGAGTGGATCCAATTCATTAGGAGGAATAAGCTGGATGTCCCGCTCTTCCTTCTTCCACCGCAAAAATTTTGTAACTAAAGCCACATCACGCAGTGTTTTTTTCATTGTGTTATAGTTTTGTTGGCCATCAATGAATTCATAAATGTCATTCTCGGACATACTTATCAAAGTGGGATCAAATTCTGGAGGAATAGCATTGTCAGGTGTTACATTATTATCATCACTTACTGATGGAATTGTGGCATGTCCAGTCTGTGTATTTGATAAACTCGGAGCAGTGAAATCTGTTGCTGGTAAAGAATAAGGCAGAGACACAGTGGAATTTTCATGTTCATGAACAGGATTTTCAGGTGGAATTAACATGCTAAGTTGTATCAGTGTGTCATTAAGGTCATCATCAAAAACATCATCTTCAGACCAGTGCAGCATTGGAGACCATTCAAGATTAAACTCTGGTAATTCATCGTTTGAGAGTGACATTTTACCTTTGTTTATATGTTTCGATCGTCTGCAGACAAAGCCGTGGAACGAGACTTTTGCCGTTTTTGTTTTTTTTTTATAAATATTTTTATTTATTAATTTTTGTATATATCAACATTTTAAAGGGTTAATAATAACTTTAAAATATGTATTAAAGATATAAACAATTTTATTTTATTAAATTTGTTGTATTTGTTTTATAATTTTGCTTTGCACATATTCAAACGCCAAAAGACGATAGTTTAACATCTACAGCCGATTGTTTACATTAGTTACGTACACGCTGTGTAATTTCCTCCTATTCAGGAGCACACGTATGCAAAAAAGTAGTTCCTAAATGGTGTTGCGTAAGAATTGCAAATTCCACAAAAATGTAAGCGTGCATGTGCTTAAAAATTTATTCGGCACTGCCGAATAAAGCAAAAATTTATTCGGCTACCTTTATTGTACAGCAAATGTAACGATTGCAGGATAAATGAAACGTATTGCACCAGGAGACTATCTTATACATATGTAATGTTGTAGGAACACCAATCACTAATACTCCATTTTGTGTTAATTGACTGTTAATAAATAAATTAATGCCATTTATAAATGATATAACAAAAGAATAAATACAAGCGGTTGACTAGTAGAAATGTTCTGTTATGTCGGGACTATATTGAGTATTAATTGGGTACGCATTTCCGTTCATGCGTTGTCTGTTTATTTTAGAAGGCGGGAGAATATTATGCGGATGGTTGCCTTCACATTCAAGCATACAGTTATGTTGAGGTAAATATCCCGTTTGTTGTCTTTTTGGCGAAGGACCTTTAACCTCGGGCCGCTGTTCTGGTTCACCATTCATACTATGTATTTGATATTCATAAGGTGAGTACGGTCGATTTGAGGCACTAGGGGGAATTTGTCCATACATTGGATTATGAGCTTGGTGAGGTTTTGGCACGATTGGTGGCTTTCGTTTTGGTTTTTGCACTAATCGTCATCATTTATTGTATAATGTGCAACTTCCTCTTCCGGATCACTAGCACCATTTTGATATGCAATATTTTCATTAGGATAAGGTTCATGAATCTGTTGTGTTAAAGGTGGAATAGGTGTAGTAATTCTGGGGGAGGAGGAGGTGGAAATTCATCTTCGGTAGCTTTTGAAATCATTGAACTTTGCATAACTTGATCAGATTTACTCGGCGGTAGATTCTCTGGCTCATCAAAGTCTAAACTATCATACGAAGCATATGGATTTTTCACTTGTTGTGGTCTAAAACTAGATGTTCTGTCTCCCGCTTTTGCACTTTCATCAATTCCACCACTTCCGGCGGAAGTGAAACCTTCATCGGGATAATAGGCAGCCTTGCTGACAGATGCATAAGGCCCTTCCGATGACACGGAAGTATACATTTTCGTGTTTCTTTTTTCAATGTGATTGAAACACGTCTCTAGTTCTGGAGATTCTTCTATACCTTCAGAAAACGTTTGCATAGATGTCCCTCCGGGATCAGTTCGTCTGCCAGAATGTGCGGAATCGGTATTCGACATTGTGGCAAGCTTGTATTGTCCGGTTTTGTTTAGTTTACAATACCTGCAAATACATGAAAATTATTAATATAATGATATTGCTGCCCCTATTATCATCAAGGCGACAACTTGGTCTTGAAAAGTTTAAACATTATTTAGTTGTTTTAAAGGCATTTTGTTTAAACACACATAAAATCAGATATTCGTTTTGTTGTTTGTTTGAATGATGTTTAACGCCACAGCAAACTTCAGCTATATCATGGCGACCAATTCTTATTGGGAGAGGAACCCAGAGTACCCGGAGAAAACCTCTGACCTACGATAGGAATACTGTGCCTTTAAGTTCAAATATGCGCTTCTTCAAGACCAAATATAGCAACTGACAACCATATAGTTGTGTGTGCATTATACTCCATGGATAATATGCGATGTGCGCGTGTATGCCAGGGTGGGGGAGAGGGTCGGTTTATAGGAAAGCGAGCAATTCTTTGTATTATTTCCAGTTATTTTTGGGATGGCATTTCATGACGATGACAGATGGAAAAGATCGTTTACACTACAGAGTAAATCGTACCAAAAAATATGTTATAGATGCTGTGTTCACAACAGACAAATAACACATTACGATCGGTACAGAAGGTCTCAAAGCGCTTACGCCAGTTTTCTTGCCGAATGTCCGGGTTTTTCACAGTGCAGTTATGGTTCCCGTAAATGTTTTTCCCGTTTGTTTCTCACTGTTCCTCTTTACTTTATTATTATAAACGTGTTCTCGTCCCGAATAAAGAAGAAATATTACTCACTGGACGTTTAAGTAAATAATCAATCAAATCAGTTAATCTTGATTATTTTGTCCAACGACCCGAATACGAGCAAATACAGAAACACTTGTTTCTCAACATACACAGCAGTCTTATTTTCCATTGTTTTAGAAAGAAATTAACACCTACCTACAGCAAACCAAGCATAGAGCGATGACCAGCCAGAAAGCAATGACGAACAGAAAAAAATTGATCACAACTATTTCTGCAAAAAAAAAAAAAGAAACTAAGTGATATGAACGTAAATATTCGTCTGGTCAAAAAGTTAGTTCTATTAACAATAACCCGAATGAGATTAGTGAATATTTTTACTGTGATGTTGCTCTCCAACTAGTACCTAAAACTTGGTTTCAGTGATAACCGTGATTGGTCTTGTTTGTGGTTGTTGAAACTTGTATTTTACGCATTTAATGTACATTGCGATAAATACTTTTAAATCGGGTATTCATTGTTCTGTACAATAGAAATACAAAAAAGTGTGAATAAAACTTTATTGTTAATTTTAATTGTTTGATTTTTATCCCTATTTTGCAGCATTTTATTTTGATCTTTATGTACGGTATTATATAATCTCACTCACATCTTTTCCGGCTGTCAATTCGTCGTTTTTAAGTAAACACATTGATGTCACAATGTTACAAAACAGTGATAAACAAATTATTTACGTTTTATGGTACTCGATGCATTTTCTTGTCAAATCATATCAGGGCTTTTGCCTTCCGATGAGAAAGGGACGAGAAAATGCATCCCTTTTAAAAAAAAACGTAAATAATCTATAAGTATCGATTGTATCAAACCCACGTTCTCTCACAGTTCCGCTAAACAAATTTCTTTTAAGTCCCCAACTAGTTCTTACTCTTCCTGATCATCCAATATTTCTTGATAAACAAAGTGTTGTAGTAATATAACGCTTTTTAACGTTTTCGCTCTAACTCGAATTGTAATCAAGCCATCAATCTTCCACTTTCCTTTAGCACTTACTCTATTGCCCTTTCAGAAACTTTAACCGTAATTTTCTCAGTACAATACGAAATAATGTACTGATTCTATTGCCCTTAAAGAAACTATTACCGTAATTTTCTCAGTACAATACGAAATAATGTATTATACATGCCCAATTTAATTTGTTTAATTCATTCAACTTCAGCGTATTTAACCTTTAGTTGTACAACACTCAGCTAGGCTTATCAGCTGATCTTCGATTATACAAGTAGGTAAAATTCCTAAACACAGTGTCATTTAACAGTTAAATTTTCTGTCCTTAGTGAGTTATATGTATTCATTATACGTTAAACAAGTAGGTTATATGTGTATGGTCTTAAGGAACGGTCATTGTTTATTGGGGTGTTTGGACCGGTGCAAAATGTAATACGACACATACGTTGTATGCTGGCATATACATGGGACTCCAAGTTTTGTTATTTTCAGCACTGATAGTTTCATAACAAAATCATCAATGAACAAAATTCTGACATTTTAATTCGAAACTGTAATCACACAATTTGTTTAATAAAGGCATAAATACTAAATTGTAACCATAAAATTATTCAGTAGATAAGACACCATAACACATCTGATGTAGGACAGCAATTTTTTAAGTATTTTAAGGAGATATGACATAGCCTTTTTAAACATGATATTTTTAAATTCACCGGTCCAAACCCACTAATTAATATTTACCGGTTACTAATATTAGTGAACATTAAAATCTTACTAAATACGGAGTAGAATCTTTCCGGATTAAAGGACGATATGGTCACACCATCTGTGCCGTTGCCTGCAAATGTAAATCCGATAATAAGATAAGCTAAAACAAACTGTTTTAAACTCTGCCTATACGACTTTAGTTTAGTTGTTAACTGGTCTATTTTTCTTTCGAAACACGGTTGATACAATAGTTTGAGTTCTCTTTCTTAGAATACACACCGATTTTCCAGCGCTATTGCCACCGTCGCTATCAATAAAAACTGGACGCCACTATAAAGCTGATAAATTTTTTAAAGTGGCGTTAAAAATCCATTTAACCAACCGAACAGATATGACGGTTCTGATGTACACGTGACCTTCTTTGATGCACCCAGAAAAAACGTGTTCTGCATCATTTTAAATAATACACACCGCCCAGTACATTATAGGCTTTTTTTTAATTGATGACTATTATTTTTTTAAACTAAGGTTAAATGAAAGACTTAGCTAACATCAAAAAACAGAATCAATAATCTTTCACACTAAATGTCTCCAATGTTGCAAACAACCGCGGACGTGGTTACTAGAATTCTCCCCGAACTATCAAGTTTAAAATGTTAAACTCTATTTAATGATCAAACGCGAAACATTTAATAGATTGTAAGATTTTTAGTTGTTATTAGAAAGTGTCGAATTGATGAAGGAAAATCGGATAAGGCATCCGCAGTTAATGGATCTTAAATACTTTACGTAACAAAATTGGTCTAGTGAGGGCAAGCCGATTACAGGATAAATCCAAAAGAATGTGAAACCTGGGAATAGGAACAATATTACCAGGGCATTAGGTAGAAATCTTATTCAAATTACACAATAAAACAATCGATATAAGTAAGAGGAACGGATTAAAAAAGAAAATAAACCACATCTGTTACATCTGATAAGGTGTTGTTTGTTTGTTTGTTTGAATGTACATGTAGTTAAATGTCAGCAATTTTCATCTTAATCATGTCGTCTAGCTTTAATTGCAAGAGGAAGCCGGAGTACACGATGGTAATCCCTGACCTTCAGTAGGAAAACCGCCAATCATGGTCTATTAAGGTTGGAGTCAACCATATCCTGCTCCAGTAAGGTTCGAACCAGCAACCTCAGTGTTGACAAGCATGTGATCGATAGTCAGATAACTACATTAACCAATCGGCCGCCGAGACTCTTAAACTGATGTCAGGTAAAGTGACATGGTAACAGAAAAGCTTTGTCCGTTCCAACATTTCGTAATTCAGCTTTTATTAAGAATTGAATACATTCTTTTGAAGTTTCATTGACGCATGAAAGCGTTGACTGAAGCACATTTTCAATGCGTTTCATTTAAAATGGGCTTCGGTCAACGCGTTCATACGTCAATGAAACTTCAAAAGAATGCATTCAATTCTCATACTTACATTTCATTTTATTTAAAAAATGCCGGTGTCCTGATTTAAAATCGTGCACAATGTATTTTTGTTGATTTAAATTATTCCGCATTGTTTGTTTACTGTGGACGTCGTCATGGAAGCGCGTGCTCTTCATGGCTATGGTTTCAAAGAGAAATGCAAGAAATGATTCTACATCATTTGTAACGGTTTGAACCAATAGAATTCTAAGATATTGAGGAAGACACGTGTAATGTAAATATTTCCTATTGGAGCAGGTACATTTTTCATTGAATTGTAAAGGGAAGTAACTCGTCAAGAGAGAACTGACTTACTTTAAACAGAACGAAGTAACCATAAATCGCTGGCCCCTTTGGTTTAAAGTTTAAGCCTGACCTCGGGCGGGATGACTACAAAGTTTATTGGAGTCGTAAGACTAAAACTAACAAACAAAACAATGAAAGTCAATACAACTTGTATCTGATTCTAAACACAACAGTAACTATTGTTATAATGATGTAGTTTCATATCATTTGTAACCATGCTTGATATTTACCCGATAAATTTTTTAAAATAAAATTCCTGTCATCTCTTGTTGTGTATGGTCATATCTCTGTCAGGTTGGTTAGCGGATAAGAAGTGGAACATTGCGTCATGTACGGAGCATACGATGGGCGGAGCGACCGGTATTCTTGTACTGCAAGAAAAGAAATAGAGAAACAGCTGTGCACAGAATAGAAAACTCTGTTGTCTAACTTAATCTGACATATTTTGACTGTTTATTTGTCTTTGTATTTTTTTACTAACACATTGTATGTCTAATCAATTTCTAAAGTTTCTTTCAGTTTAGTTTATTACTATTGAAAATAATTTAAGGGAGCCTCGATGGCCGAATAAATAAGGTAGTCATCTACTTCAATAATTGGAGTGTCGAGGTTGGGAGTTCTAACCTGATTTCACACAGGTGCAAGAGCTGGGCCAGGTTTCATAAAACATCTCAAATTTGAGGATTTCCTCAACTCATCCTCAACTCAAATATTGACCAATCAGATTGCAGGAAATTAAAATTTGAGGAAAATCTCAATTTGAGAAGTTTTATGAAACTAAGGCGAGAACCTTAATTAAGAAGGATTATCCTTGTTTGCCGAAGGTATGTGTTTATCACTGATATTTATGCATTCTCACAAAATAGAAATTGGAATCGTGATATGAATTAAACATTTGCTGACAGCGGCTTCAAAAACAAATAACACATTAAATAATTTTACGAACATATAGCCGACTAATTTTGCAAATCAGATACACTGTACCTGAATAAGCAGTAATTTTAAATTGATTGATTGATTGATTGATTGGATGTCCAGCGAGCAGCATTTCAGCTATATTCTGGACGAGAACAGGTTAACAAACAATTCGTTAAAAATAGACCAGATGATACAAATTTTGAATGCGACTGGAAAAATATGGGTATTGGTAGGTGCGGAAATTTAGTCTACAACGAGCCTACGCTTATCGACATCTACAAAACCGGTCTTTAGCGTGCAAGCAACTTGGCACTCTTCAAACGCGTTACCAATTGTGGTCCGCGGTCAGGCGTTCCGTGTTATGACTTCCCCGAAACGGGAAGGCATCCCCTACCCACCACCTGGGAAACGCTGGGCACCTCAGTGGGTCGAGCACTGTGAACACTCACAGTAAGGCCCCAGAATTTTAAATAGACGATTTGTTGTCTATTAGAATTTAATTTAATGAAATTTTACATAAATAGAAATAATTCTCTGCTAAAAAAATTGTAAATAAAACTAAAAATTGTTTTGATTTACTGTACAAAAAGGTAATAGAAACCTCAGAATAGAAAATATATTTTTTTCTTGTAAGCAAAATTTATTTCTTCGCAAAACATTAACTTTACAAGTGTCAATAACTCAATTATTTCGACATATGAAGCAGAGTGATATTTGCCACATTCGTTCTCTTAGGACCTATATTATCACGCGCAATTATGGCAATAAATTGGCTTGTAAGATAATTATTTTGTGATGAATAAAACATCACCGTTGCCTTAAAACATATTACATTTTAACGTTCCTAGTAAAATCAATAATATAATATCTGTGATTTTGTCTACAAAATCTTGCAAGAAATCATGTCCTCAAACGTCAAGCAGTGATTTTAATATTTTCTTCCAGTCTATTAACGAACTGATTTTAGAGGTGTATTGATTACACTGTGAACTCTGACCTACAACCTATTAGGCTGGGTTATAAGTTTTGTAAAAGAGACAACGGTCGCATTATGTTGTGGGTTCGTAAGCGTCGTTTGTCTCTGCACGGTTATACCGGTATTTGTTTTTGTGCTATAACGACGATTGTTTTTCTATTTCACTGAGAATCCTCTATCGTTTATGAGTAAAATGGGTCCAAAGCTTTTACTCGAAACTATCTGTAATCTTATACATCTAAATGTTTCTGTTTTGCGTTTTACCAAGCAAAGAAAATAATATTAAACTCAAATTTCATCCAGCGCATATACATTTCTTAAGCCGCGCATGTAAACAATTGCACCACAGTGTACAATGTAGTGTTGATTAAACCTTACCACGTGACCTTTATACATAATATTTAGATTTTCCGACGATAAAGTTAATTTAGCAAATAGGTTTTATTCAACAGATGTTAATATTTTGCATGTTGTAAAATATCTGATCATAATATGTTCGTTCGTGAAATCATGAGCATTTTAAATGTTTTTTGCCTTGCTCTTTCAAAAACAGGAAATGCCTCTAAGGGGAATAACTTTAACAAAACACACCGGCGAAGTGGTACAAACCTCAAAGGGACGTAATCTTTGGAAAAAAAACATCGTTGAAGTGGTAAAAACCTTTAAGGGAAATAACTGTTGAAAAAATCTGTAATTGCACTTTCAAATTTTTACAAAGATGTAATTCGTAGCTGGTCTTTTGCAAAATCAAATAATATGTTATTATCTTTAATTTATTATCTAAAATGCGTGAAACAGTGACAAATGAATGACAGAGCGGAATGGAATTCGATCGTGTATCTGTTTGAGTATAACTGCACCTTAACCTGTCTGAAACGGTTGTTTTGATAAACAATTTTTGTTCTGCATATCATCTTAAATAAAAAAAAACGAACAATCGGCGTTTGTGTTGCGAAATTTTAATACGATTTTATTTAAGAGAAAAGAGATATATTTCGTTTGTCTAGCTACTAATAACATTATATGTCTGTACTGATAACATATTTCATGCACGTGATTTCATGTAATTGGAAACTTGATTATTTTTGTAAAAATAATCGTCTTTTGCTTGTCGGGGAGACTCCATAACTTCAATACACAACGAGGATATCGAATATTATGGTATAATAATGGTAAAATTGTTAAATAAATTTACATTACATTCTTGCACAATTGTGGAGTCATTAGATTCAGCAGATATTATGACATATATTTGAAATTGAAATTATGTTTTACTGAAGCAATTACTGTAAGACGTCAATATTCTGTAATTAAGAATATTTTTTAAAGAATCATTTATAGTGATTAACGTATTGGACGTATTTTTGTTCAATTAACATCATTTCTTGTGGAGGCATGCCCCTTAGAAATATATGTGCATTTGTATCATAAAAAACGTTAGCTTTAAACAACTGATGCAATAGAAACATCCGTTGCCATAAATTTCCACTAAAGGTGTTAAAAATGTTTTGACTTTCGATTCTTTTGATAAACCATTTTTGTAGAATGTGCATTTGAGTATAATCAGAGCACTTTTATCACGAATAATATTTCACACTATTGTTAGACCTATTTTCATGACGTCTTTTCATGTTTAAAGCAATGAAAATTGCTGTTTGTGATGTTTTGCAAGCAAAAACTACTCCTTTGAAACTTTGTAATCTAAAATTTGTAAAGTAATGTTAAGACAAACAGATAGCTACAAATATAGGTGATATATCTTAACAAGTTAGATGCTGTACATTTACACACAAAAGAAATTTTATCCTGGTATTGAAAAATCGCTATTTATTATCGTATTGAATTATATCTAGACTATATTTTTTCTTCCGTAACATTAAAAGGCGGCACAGGTATGTATGAAACAATGACTTGTGAAAAAAATTAAAATATCCCCACCTTAACAAGCTTATATAAAACTTAAACGTAACTCTCAATCAATTTTCATATAGTGTAAGGTAGGTTTATAAAATATAAAGTTCTATACATTCATAACTGCATTAATATTATTTTTAGAGATAATGTCCCATCATTCCTGGATGAATCAGCAGCAAGTAAACTGTAAAAGACAATACACATATCCACTCCAAGAAACCGGCAAATAGTCAATATCTCTGAGATACATTATAGTTTTATCTTAAAGACAAAAGAGTGCACTTTTGTGAAAAAATAGTAGATCGTTGCAAGACATGGTAAAAAATCGTTAATCTAGATGAAACGAAACGTGGCCACAACGCATGGGAAATTAGACGTTCCGGAAGTGTAAATAATTTCTGATTCGCCTCGTAAGCCACCATGCTAACTATGTTAAATATCAAAGTCCTATAAAATGAGTCATGAAAGAAGTGTGTTAGTATTAGTTAATCACATAATGTCAAAAGCAGATAAAAACAAGTTGTCTTAGGTTTGCCCTGTAACATGAAACATCAAAGATTTCTAGATTTAAACAATAATTAATTTTTTAATATGAATATTTGATTATCATTTTATTTTAAGGAACATCTATGCTTAATTAAAAAAATTAGTATGTTATTTGTAAAAGACGCTTTTAGAATTTTTGCTCGATGTTTATACACACTCGTGATATACATTTTTCAAACGCCTTTGATGTGTTTAAAAAGAGGATCATTCTGACAGTTATGTTGCCAGTGAAAGCAAGCATGAATAACTTAATAATCGTCTTTTTAAGCACATGGTTATGCTATTGCCTGCTCGCCAAACCTGTCCAATTTTCCCAAGAAAGTCATTTATTTGACCTATTTAATTTTTATACACGCGACTTCATATAAAAAACTTATTTTCTTATGCTTAAAAACGTAGTACATTGACCCTTACTTGATTTTTTCGCTCATATATATTATATATATAAGTGGTAAAAATTAAAGCAACACCTGCGGACTAATATTGCACTGCCATTCATTTTTTAATTTGTATAGCAAACAAAAATATGCATTGTTGGGCACAATGAAACATTATTTTAACCAACAAAAAAAAAAAACAAAACTAAAAAGTACCGAAAGCTCCAAACTATTATTTACTTCTCCAATCACTATTGCAAACGTCAATCATAAACACCAAATTGAAAATTAGCCGTCGAAGGGTCAATATCGGGTATATCCACCGTTAGCACGAATGACTGCTTCAACCTTGCGTCGCATTCAGCTATTAAGGCGTCTAATTTGTTGAAGCGTTATCTGTCGCCATTCCCGCTGTAATTGAGCTTCTAAATGTTGCAAATTCTGTGGAGGAGTTTCCAGAGCTTGTAAACGCCTACCCAATCGATCCAATAAATGTTCTATTGGGTTGAGATCTGGCCTTCTTGTAGGCCACGGAAGAGTGGTCACATCTTTGTCTTAATCATATGATTTTACTGCCCTGGAACGATGAGGTCTAGCGCTGTCATCCATGAAAACAGGCCTTGACTATAACGGATAGTTTTCAAAATGAGGCACAACTACAAGTGTAAGCACGTCACGGGTGTACTTTTCGCCATTAAGGTAGCCATAGATTGTTACCAGATCCAGTTTGCAATCATGTGTAAAAAAAGTGGCTCTTATCAGACCAGTGCATTCGTCGCCAGGTTCTAAGGTTCCAATTTTATCTTACTTTGTCAAATTTTAAAAGTGTCATTTTTCATTTGCACACAGAAAAGATTTTTATATCCTGTTCAAACAAAGAAGTACAGCTTTGGGTATTAATCGTAATAACTTTCCTATATACACGGTAAATTATTTATTTATAATGTTTATTTTGTTGAAATATAAAACGTGAAACAAACGTTTGAATATTAACAACAGTGGTTGATCAAGTTGTAAGGTTCCTTTTTAAAGGTATAGATTCATTACTTCTGGCTTTTTTTGTTTTGATTTTAGAACATATAAATGTACTGTCAAATATTTGTTTATGAACATATGTTTGGTTTAATTTACGCATATTTAGTTATTCTAATTAATTAGGTATAATAAACACAAAAGCCAGTAGGTTTACTGACCATTATGTTCTAAAGTTTGTTCCAAATTCATAGGTTTAATTTGTCATAAAATGCACAGTTTATATGCAATTGGATATTTGCTAATTTTTAATTTTTCGTCTTGGAAAAAAAAGGAAAAAAAAAGTGTTATAGTTGTTAGTGTTTGTTTGAAGGATAAATGATAAATACACTAAAGGTCCTGATGATCTCTTGTAATATTATTTCATCCATGTCATGAAAACTTAAATACAATAATAATAACTTATTTCGTGACAAAATGTATTAAAACATTACCATATTTATTTATTTAACATTCAACTGTATTTAGGTGTGTAAACACTAATCCAATTCTTTAAGATTTTCTACTAAATTTGTTATTTTTTTTAAGTAGAGCATCTCTTTTACCTTAAGCACAACTTGACCGACATCATATATATCCTGACTCGTACGTGACAGGCCTATGTTCTCTCAAAATTTCATGACCTCTTTAAAACCTTCCAAGAGAAAACCAGCTTCCGGGGTAAACCCCACTCTAAAAATAGCTCTTTCTTTTCAGAAAATCTTGGTTTATAGGTCATGTAGTGCATGTGACATAAAACATACTAAACACCATTAGAACAGAGCAAGTTAGGACTCTAAATTTTTCTAATATATTCACCTTTCAGAAAAACTTTCATTCATTAAAATCCAGTTAGTAGTTTTTAATATACACTAAGATAAACAAGACTATTTTGTTGTTAAGTACTATTTTCTTATATGTTCCAAATTTGATTGGTCCCCTTTAGTGTCTTGACACCTAAAGAGCATGTATTTGTCCATCAAATTGTACAAAATTTTGCCTATTTGTAGCCTAAGTATATCTGACCAACACTCTAAAATTTCTTTGCATTCTATATAACAGTTTTGGAGAATCGCAGGAAAAGATTCAATGACTGCGCACATACTTAATCAGCACAAACTGTGTTTGCAGATCAAGTAATGCATTATTTGCAATATATACAATTTCCTAAGTTCAGATATAAATTTCAATGTATATCACACATTAACACTATAGTATAACACACTGAATACTAATAAAAAATACATTATATTTATACCTCACAAATAAAAAAATTTGAACTTTCAGGTTGGGGGACCAGCCCCCCCCTTTTTTTTTAAGAAGGCATATTAGATATCTTATAAACTTTAAATATCTGTAACATTCCTACTAAACCATTTCATATTTCTTGTTGCTCAACAAGATAGAATTGCACCTCAACAAACAATAAAATTCCAAAAAGAACAATTTTAGTATGAGTCTGTCCTATAGTATCAATTGACAAATTCCGCATCTAAAAAATACAAAATAGGCACCATATTCAATATTTGTGGCAACATAGATGTCTTTGCGACCTAATATTTAGATTATCTGACATGCCTGCTACTGAGAAACACTGAAACAATATATTTTTTTAACTCCAAACACACTGTTCTAGGCAAAGAATGCAGATTTTATTGCCAAAAAATCTAAAATGTTACATAATATAATATTTTGGCTGAAATTTGACACTAGTATGGTTTAGAACCAAATATGTATTTAAAATGAGTAAATGGGTTAAAAATCTTTCATTCTCAAACATTTTCAGGCAAAGGGAGGGAATATGAAAAAATGGTGTTTATATATTAAAGGTGTGTAAACACTAATCCAATTCTTTAAGATTTTCTACTAAATTTGTTATTTTTTTAAGTAGAGCAGCTCTTTTACCTTAAGCACAACTTGACCGACATCATATATATCCTGACTCGTACGTGACAGGCCTATGTTCTCTCAAAATTTCATGACCTCTTTAAAACCTTCCAAGAGAAAACCAGCTTCCGGGGTAAACCCCACTCTAAAAATAGCTCTTTCTTTTCAGAAAATCTTGGTTTATAGGTCATGTAGTGCATGTGACATAAAACATACTAAACACCATTAGAACGGAGCAAGTTAGGACTCTAAATTTTTCTAATATATTCACCTTTCAGAAAAACTTTCATTCATTAAAATCCAGTTAGTAGTTTTTAATATACACTAAGATAAACAGGACTATTTTGTTGTTAAGTACTATTTTCTTATATGTTCCAAATTTGATTGGTCCCCTTTAGTGTCTTGACACCTAAAAGTCTTAATTTACATAATCTTTATCACAATTCTTTCAAACACTGATAAATCAATCAGCACTAAATTATAAATTATTTATTCATACATTTGGATTGTGCTTTTTATGCAGCAATTATATTAGTAAATACTACTCATTTTTATTTGCACATAATGCAAAAAAGAATGAAATGAAGTTTATTCAATTTGTAAGGAATAAGAAAAGTTTACTGATTTATCAATACCCCGGGATATGCATATTTCTAGCAGTTCTTTGTATCATGATAATGGGATTCAAAGTTACACGTTGCGGTATACAGCCACATTTAGTGAACGTAAAATGGTTACAGATGTTATAACAATCTTACCTTTCTTGCGTATATGGTTTACATAAAAAATACATTAAATATTGTATTAATACATATACATATAACCTCGTGTAAACTTTATGAAAAAAATAAGGTTTTTTTTTGAAGATTCCCACTGATTTGTAGAGACATGATATATATGTTTTTTATTTGCAATAATGTGTTATATTCGTACATGACAAACCTACGTTCTCTGATAATCTAATCCCTACCTTAGAAACTTCTAATTAAAAATCCCACTCTTAACAATCACATTATTTTAAGAAAAATCTTGATTTATAAATTAGGATTCCACATTGTTACAATAGATTCACCTATTACATGTTTTAGAAAAGATTTCACTCTTTAAAATCCATTCAGTAGTTCTTAATATACACTGGCATATTCACGAGTATTCTATTTTTAAGTACTATTTTCCATTTTCCCTGAAATTTGATTGGTGCTCTTTAATATGACCCCTTAACTAAGTTGGCATGACTAGTTGACAGAAACATTAAAATTGGTCTATATTTATGATAAGTATTCAAAGTCTGCATTTTAAAAAATATGGTTGTAATAGCTTCCTAAAGTAACTATTTAAATGATATAGTGCATTGTTTTAATTGACAGATAGGAAATTAAACAATTGATTGATTGATTAATTGGATGTTTGCTTTACGTTCAACGAGCAGTATTTCAGTTATATTCAGGACGAGAACAAGTTGACAAACAATAAATCCGAAATTTATTTTTATTCAAATGCCATTCTAACTGACTATTAATTTAGCCTCTTGATTCTATATCGGCCCGCATGTTATGTTTTCCAGAAACTTGAGTAGTAGTTATCCCCATATTATGTGTCATGCTAAAGAACCCTATCGCCTTTGCTACTTCATTGCATGCTAATGATTTTACTCCGCCCATATTGTTAATGTAAGCTGTTGTATTGTCCCACACTATTTTATTGTGTTTGTTATTTTTTATTTGTTTGTCAAATTTTATTAAGCTATATAAAATTGCTACAAGTTCTAAATAATTAATGTGATTGTCTATTCCTGACTGGCTCCGTTGACCACCTGTTTTATTTTTGTCATCTAAAACTGCTCCCAAACATTGTAGGGATGCTTCAGATTTTAATTATTTGTCTGGGTTAGGTTTCTGAATATCTCTTTTTGAGTATAAATGTTTGACACCAACCGTGAAAGTTCCAATTTTATTTTGCTTGATAATTTCATGAATGAATCAAAACTCCCTTCGCTTGCTTCCAATCATTAATTTTCTCAACTTCAGTATCTCTATAATAGATGGGCCATATTCTACTGCTGGAAAAGACGATATTATAAGACCAGTATTACTTCCCTTATTGTAACTTCTTTCTTCTCTAATAAATTACTAGTGTCTTGTATTAAACTATTTTTCTTCACCGAGAGAAGTACAATCATTTCATTTTAGTTTAAAATAAAACCTAAAAATGTAATTATTTGTGTGGGTCAAACCACGACTTATCTTGGTGTACTATCAATACAAGTTTAGAAAAGAGAGTTATTGTGTCATTCACATTATCTGTGGATTCTTGTACTGAGTAACCCAACAATAATGAATCACCAATATAACCCATGTTTGCATGACCTCTCTTTCTTAAGGTTAAATAGACTACCTATATAATTTATTAAATATTCTTGGAGCAGACCCTATTCCATTTGGTAGGCAAGTACAAGTATATTGATAAATTTTATCTTTATAGAAAAACCTCATATATTTTCTAAAATTAATATCAATAGATATCGAATAGTTTGCATGACGCAAGTCGACATTAGCCATAAGAGAATTAGGCTTAATTAAATTTAATGTGCATTTAAAGGTATCCATCTCAAAATGATGGTACTCGACATACTCATTTAATATTTTTCACGTTTTGACGTCTATTTAGCAATTTTGCAGTTATATCGTGGCATCCAGTTTTTATTCAGGGAGGAAGCCGAAGTACCTGGAGAAAACCACCGACTTTTGGTAGGAAAACTAGCAATCCTTGTCAATTAAGATTGGAGTCGAGTACACCCTGCCCCAATTAGACTCAAACCCGCAATATCAGTGTTGACAGACCACGAGATCAATAGTAGATTATTAACTACCTTGACCCTTATGCCTCCGTTGCCATTTTATTTATTACCGTTTTAATCCTTTATGCCCTCAAGTAGTACATGCGGATTTAATGATCATGAAGGTGTTAATTTTATGATCAATAACAGCTGGCTAGTTAACAATTGATAAGACTTGAATATTTATATGTGAATAGAACTTCATACATTGTGTTTGAAAACCTATTCAGGTAAACAATTCAATACAAACTTCCTTAATTATAGTTAGTTTGTTTACGTAACAATCGATGAATGTAGTGACAACGTTTTAAGTGTATTGTTCGGGTAGATGTAAACAGGTAAATTGAAATACTAATTAAAATAAAATTAATGGTCCTACTGTAGTTTCAGCAACCTTCGATAATCACAAAAAGTTTTCAATGTTCTAGGTGTGCCGTTTTCCGCAGCAAACTTTGCGATTTTGAATCTTATGATCGTCATTTCCTTAGGGGTGGGCAGTTAATCCCTCGATAGATAATTCTAAATTGACATTTATTTCAAAGCTGTACTTGAACTGAACAAGTAAAAAATGATATTGATTCGTGGTCAGTTTTACACCCTTCGTCTCACAACAACAAATCGATAATGAGTGTAGTGTCAGGTATCAGTCGGTCAGTTTACATATTTAAATTTCTAAAGATCAACAAATACCGTACCGGTAATTATCGTCTGGAAAAATGTGTCGTTTTAATTTTGGCGACTTTTTCTTGCCCGCCAATAAAGC
Source organism: Limnoperna fortunei (assembly GCA_944474755.1). Taxonomy (NCBI): domain Eukaryota; kingdom Metazoa; phylum Mollusca; class Bivalvia; order Mytilida; family Modiolidae; genus Limnoperna; species Limnoperna fortunei. Next base: position 35,154,304 of record OX104119.1, read on the forward strand.
CAGAATAACCATCACGCCAAAATAACCAGATATACGGTATGTAAATTAATGTTATATCTAAAGTAAGAAATTTATCTTCGATTCTTTATTATTTCTAATTATGTTTTTTCTTAATTTTCGTTTCATTTAAAAATACTCATTTTGTACGATTTGTATTTTTTTTAAAAGACAGCGTTATTTGGCAGCAATTGATGCACAAGGACCGTCTTCAAAGACATCTTTTATATTCTCGACCAATTCTCAGATTTACAACGTAGAAAAAAATGCATGCAACGACGGATCAGCCAAGACAACTAGCCGACAAAAACACGCAATCGGCCTATCTAAAGTAAAATAATATGAAGACCATGAAGCATAAAAGATGTCGTCACACAAGGAACTACACATGATGATAATTGCTTCCCCCAATTACCAATTTACTTAATAATATAAAAAATAAAATCATAATTGTGTTAAACTGTGCAGTACAGTTATCATTTTACAGATAATCGAAATTGTTAAAACGTCTTTATAAAAGAATATGCATAAATGCATTCTCTGCTTTTTTTCACTCTATGGGTAAAAAGTGAAAACTAGAAATGCCTTACTTGAAAGAATCTATTTCAATTTAGAATAAATGGAGTTCTGAATATCTAACAACACAATAAGAATATAATACATATATTCAGGATGACTTTATACAATAAGTTTACCTCTGTACAAAACTGAATTTGTTAGGTAGTTCATTCAATTGTCTTTGGTATCAATGCGTAACAGGAATTTTTTCAGATAAGCTTGCAAAAAACAATTACCATTTGATCCATGACATCAAATACCTATGCTATTAGAATCACCTTTACACGGAAATAATCATAATTTATAACAATACTGAACTTTTAAAAAGTCATTTAAAATGCTATCGTTACATGTTATCTAATCCCTATACAAGTGTTCATATCACACCATATGTAGAAGGAAGAAAATGTTATCAGAAACATCATTCCCAATACATAATTCGCTTAACTTTTCTCAAGTCATTTGTACATTGATAGAAAAAATTAAATACGTAACAAGAATTTTATCAAACTAGCTGCGTCGCGCATGCGTGCCATCAAATACCTAAGTTATTTAGAATCACCTTTACAGAAAAAAAATCTTAATTCATAACAATGCTAAAAATTGTTAAAAAATGTCTTTATAAAAGAATATGCATATAAGTGCATTTCTCTGCTTTGTTTCACGCTATGGGTAAAAAGTGAAAACTAGAAAGGCCTTACTTGAAAGATTCTATTTCAATTTAGAATAAATTTATTTCTGAATATCTTACAACAAAATAAGAATATAATACATATATTCAGGATGACTTTATACAATAAGTTCAATTCTGTACAAAACCGACTTTGTTAAGTAGTTCATTCAACTGTCTTTGGTATAAAGATAAATGCGTAACAGGAATTTTATCAAATAAGCTGCACAAAGAATTACCATTTGATCCATAACATCAAATACCTATGCTATTAGAATCACCTTTACACGAAAATAATCTCAATTTATAACAATACTGAACTTGTAAAAAGTCATTTCAAATGCTATCGGTACATGTTATATAAGACCTACATAGGTGTTCCGCTATCACGCCATACGTAGAAGGAAGAAACTGTTATCAGAAACATCATTCACCAATACATACTTTGTTTCACTTTTCTCAGGTCATTTGTACATTGATAAAAAATCTAAACACGTAACAAGAATTTTATCTAACTAGCTGCATCGCGCATCCGTGACATCAAATACCTCGGTTCTTTAGAATCACCTTTACAGAAAAAAAATCTCAATGCATAACAATACTAAATTTGTAAAAATGTATTCAAAATACTATCAGTACATGTTATTTTAGCCCTATACAGGTGTGCCTGTGTCACGCAATATATATATAAACATCATATATAAAGAGTCTAAAAGAAAGCTGCGAAACCAGTACACTTATTTAGTATCGGATCGACAAACATTACGATACAGCATAAACAAAAAATAATATACAAGTCTAGAAGATTCTGCAACGATACAAATAGTTTTTTTTTCATTACGCAGGACGCGCGTTTCGTCTACTTAAGACTCATCAGTGGCGTTTAACTCTTAATGTTTAAAAGATTCTTAATTTCTTCATTGGGAGATGGAATAATATATTTTTTTTCATTGGGAGATGGAATAAAGTCCACTGGGATCGTGTAAATACACAATACAGGCAGTTCAAAATATTATACAAAGAGTCTAAAAGAAAGCTGCAAAACCAGTACACTTATTTAGTATCGGATCGACAAACATTACGATACAGCATCAACAAAAAATAATAATATACAAGACTAGAAGATTTTGCAACGATACAAATGGCGGTGTTTCTTGTCAAAATTTTAGACACCGACTGACCAACGAATGGCCTTAGTCATTGGGTGTCAATATAAATAAATAACGTAAACAATCATAACATATTGATCTTTAACTTTCTCATTTCAACTCAACCCAAAACTTGTTATCGTTGCTTCTCAGTCCGCTAACCGCGGACGTGCCGTGCTGTTACTTGGCTTTGCTGAAATATTCCAACAAGGTGTAATCAAAATTACCAAGGTGACAAATTCATTACGCCAGACGCGCGTTTCGTCTACTTAAGGCTCATCAGTGGCGTTTAACTCTAAATGTTTAAGATATTCTTCATTGAGAGATGGAATAATATTTTTTTTCATTGGGAGATGGAATAATATAAGTCCACTGGGATCGTGTAAAGACACAATACAGGCAGTTCAAAATATTATATAAAGAGTCTAAAAGAAAGCTGCAAAACTATTACACTTATTTAGTAGCGGATCGACAAACATTACGATACAGCATAAACAAAAAATAATAATATACAAGTCTGGAAGATTATGCAACGATACAAATGACGGTGTTTCTTGTCAAAATTTTAGACACAGACTGACAAACGAATGGCATTCGTCATTGAGTGTCAATATAAATAAATAACGTATACAATCATAACATATTGATCTCAAACTTTCTCATTTCAACTGAACCCAAAACTTTTTTATAGTTGCTTCTCAGTCCGGTAACCGCGGACTTGCCGTGATGTTACTTGGCTTTGCTCAAATATTCCAACAAGATGTAATCAAAATTATCAAGGTGACAAATTCATTACGCAAGACGCTAGTTTCGTCTACTTAACACTCATCAGTGGCGTTTAACTCTAAATGTTTAAGATATTCTTCATTTCTTCATTGGGAGATGGAATTTTTTTTTTTTCATTGGGAGATGGAATAATATAAGTCCACTGGGATCGTGTAAATACACACTGTCAGACAGTTCAAAGTATTAAATAAAGAGTCTAAAAGAAAGCTGCGAAACCAGTACACTTATTTAGTATCGGGTCGACAAATATTACGATGCAGCATAAACAAAAATAATAATAAAGAAGTCTAGAAAATTATGAAACGATACAAATGACGGTGTTTCTTGTCAAAATTTTAGACACAGACTGACCAACGAATGGCCTTAGTTATTGAGTGTCAATATAAATAAATAACGTAAACAATCATAACATATTGATCTTTAACTTTCTCATTTCAACTGAACCCAAAACTTTTTTATAGTTGCTTCTCAGTAGCTAACCCAGTTTTCCTACCGCAGGTCGGGGTTCTCTCCGGGTACTCCGGCTTCCTCCCCCAATAAAAACTGGACGCCATGATATATCTGAAAAATTGCTGAAAGTGGCTTTAAAACACCATTCAAACAAACAAACAGTCCGCTTACCGCGGACGTGCCGTGCTGTTACTTGGCTCTGCTCAGACATTCCTACAAGATTTAATCAAAATTATCAAGGTGACAAATTCATTACACCAGACGCGTGTTTCGTCTACTTAAGACTCATCAGTGGCGTTTAACTCTAAATGTTTAAGAGATTCTTAATTTCTTCATTGGGAGATGGAATAATATATTTTTTTTTCATTGGGAGATTGAATAATATAAGTCTACTGGGATCGTGTAAATACACAATACAGGCAGTTCAAAAAATATTATATAAAGAATCTAAAAAAAAGCTGCGAAACCAGTACACTTATTTAGTATCGGATCGACAAACATTACGATACAGCATTAACAAAAAATAATAATATACAAGACCAGAAGATTATGCAACGATACAAATGACAGACCGGTGTTTCTCGTCAAAATTTTAGACACAGACTGACCAGCGACTGGCCGTAGTCATTGGGTGTCAATATAAATAAATAACGTAAACAATCATAACATATTTATCTTAAACTTTCTCATTTCAACTCAACCGAAAACTTGTTTATAGTTGCTTCTCAGTCCGCTAACCGCGGACATGCCGTGCTGTTACTTGGCTTTGCTGAAATATTCCAACAAGGTGTAATGAAAATTACCAAGGTGACAAATTCATTACGCCAGACGCGCGTTTCGTCTACTTAAGGCTCATCAGTGGCGTTTAACTCTAAATGTTTAAGATATTCTTCATTGAGAGATGGAATAATATTTTTTTTTCATTGGGAGATGGAATAATATAAGTCCACTGGGGTCGTGTAAACACACAATACAGGCAGTTCAAAATATTATATAAAGAGTCTAAAAGAAAGCTACGAAACTATTACACTTATTTAGTAGCGGATCGACAAACATTACGATACAGCATAAACAAAAAATAATAATATACAAGTCTGGAAGATTATGCAACGATTCAAATGACGGTGTTTCTTGTCAAAATTTTAGACACAGACTGACAAACGAATGGCATTCGTCATTGAGTGTCAATATAAATAAATAACGTATAAAATCATAACATATTGATCTTAAACTTTCTCATTTCAACTGAACCCAAAACTTTTTTATAGTTGCTTCTCAGTCCGGTAACCGCGGACTTGCCGTGATGTTACTTGGCTTTGCTCAAATATTCCAACAAGATGTAATCAAAGTTATCAAGGCGACAAATTCATTACGCCAGACGCTAGTTTCGTCTACTTAACACTCATCAGTGGCGTTTAACTCTAAATGTTTAAGATATTCTTCATTTCTTCATTGGGAGATGGAATGATATTTTTTTTTATTGGGAGATGGAATAATATAAGTCCACTGGGATCGTGTAAATACACAATGTCAGACAGTTCAAAGTATTAAATAAAGAGTCTAAAAGAAAGCTGCGAAACCAGTACACTTATTTAGTATCGGGTCGACAAATATTACGATACAGCATAAACAAAAATAATAATATAGAAGTCTAGAAAATTATGAAACGATACAAATGACGGTGTTTCTTGTCAAAATTTTAGACACAGACTGACCAACGAATGGCCTTAGTTATTGAGTGTCAATATAAATAAATAACGTAAACAATCATAACATATTGATCTTTAACTTTCTCATTTCAACTGAACCCAAAACTTTTTTATAGTTGCTTCTCAGTAGCTAACCCAGTTTTCCTACCGCAGGTCGGGGGTTCTCTCCGGGTACTCCGGCTTCCTCCCCCAATAAAAACTGGACGCCATGATATATCTGAAAAATTGCTGAAAGTGGCTTTAAAACACCATTCAAACAAACAAACAGTCCGCTTACCGCGGACGTGCCGTGCTGTTACTTGGCTCTGCTCAGACATTCCTACAAGATTTAATCAAAATTATCAAGGTGACAAATTCATTACACCAGACGCGTGTTTCGTCTACTTAAGACTCATCAGTGGCGTTTAACTCTAAATGTTTAAGAGATTCTTAATTTCTTCATTGGGAGATGGAATAATATATTTTTTTTTCATTGGGAGATTGAATAATATAAGTCTACTGGGATCGTGTAAATACGCAATACAGGCAGTTCAAAAAATATTATATAAAGAATCTAAAAAAAAGCTGCGAAACCAGTACACTTATTTAGTATCGGATCGACAAACATTACGATACAGCATTAACAAAAAATAATAATATACAAGACCAGAAGATTATGCAACGATACAAATGACAGACCGGTGTTTCTCGTCAAAATTTTAGACACAGACTGACCAGCGACTGGCCGTAGTCATTGGGTGTCAATATAAATAAATAACGTAAACAATCATAACATATTTATCTTAAACTTTCTCATTTCAACTCAACCGAAAACTTGTTTATAGTTGCTTCTCAGTCCGCTAACCGCGGACATGCCGTGCTGTTACTTGGCTTTGCTGAAATATTCCAACAAGGTGTAATGAAAATTACCAAGGTGACAAATTCATTACGCCAGACGCGCGTTTCGTCTACTTAAGGCTCATCAGTGGCGTTTAACTCTAAATGTTTAAGATATTCTTCATTGAGAGATGGAATAATATTTTTTTTTCATTGGGAGATGGAATATAAGTCCACTGGGGTCGTGTAAACACACAATACAGGCAGTTCAAAATATTATATAAAGAGTCTAAAAGAAAGCTACGAAACTATTACACTTATTTAGTAGCGGATCGACAAACATTACGATACAGCATAAACAAAAAATAATAATATACAAGTCTGGAAGATTATGCAACGATTCAAATGACGGTGTTTCTTGTCAAAATTTTAGACACAGACTGACAAACGAATGGCATTCGTCATTGAGTGTCAATATAAATAAATAACGTATACAATCATAACATATTGATCTTAAACTTTCTCATTTCAACTGAACCCAAAACTTTTTTATAGTTGCTTCTCAGTCCGGTAACCGCGGACTTGCCGTGATGTTACTTGGCTTTGCTCAAATATTCCAACAAGATGTAATCAAAATTATCAAGGCGACAAATTCATTACGCCAGACGCTAGTTTCGTCTACTTAACACTCATCAGTGGCGTTTAACTCTAAATGTTTAAGATATTCTTCATTTCTTCATTGGGAGATGGAATGATATTTTTTTTTATTGGGAGATGGAATAATATAAGTCCACTGGGATCGTGTAAATACACAATGTCAGACAGTTCAAAGTATTAAATAAAGAGTCTAAAAGAAAGCTGCGAAACCAGTACACTTATTTAGTATCGGGTCGACAAATATTACGATACAGCATAAACAAAAATAATAATATAGAAGTCTAGAAAATTATGAAACGATACAAATGACGGTGTTTCTTGTCAAAATTTTAGACACAGACTGACCAACGAATGGCCTTAGTTATTGAGTGTCAATATAAATAAATAACGTAAACAATCATAACATATTGATCTTTAACTTTCTCATTTCAACTGAACCCAAAACTTTGTTATAGTTGCTTCTCAGTAGCTAACCCAGTTTTCCTACCGCAGGTTGGGGGTTCTCTCCGGGTACTCCGGCTTCCTCCCCCAATAAAAACTGGACGCCATGATATAGCTGAAAAATTGCTGAAAGTGGCTTTAAAACACCATTCAAACAAACAAACAAACAGTCCGCTTACCGCGGACGTGCCGTGCTGTTACTTGGCTCTGCTCAGACATTCCTACAAGATGTAATCAAAATTATCAAGGTGACAAATTCATTACACCAGACGCGCGTTTCGTCTACTTAAGACTCATCAGTGGCGTTTAACTCTAAATGTTTAAGAGATTCTTAATTTCTTCATTAGGAGATGGAATAATATATTTTTTTTCATTGGGAGATTGAATAATATAAGTCTAATGGGATCGTGTAAATACACAATACAGGCAGTTCAAAAAATATTATATAAAGAATCTAAAAGAAAGCTGCGAAACCAGTACATTTATTAAGTATCGGATCGACAAACATTACGATACAGCATTAACAAAAAATAATAATATACAAGACCAGAAGATTATGCAACGATACAAATGACAGACCGGTGTTTCTTATCAAAATTTTAGACACAGACTGACCAGCGACTGGCCTTAGTCATTGGGTGTCAATATAAATAAATAACGTAAACAATCATAACATATTTATCTTAAACTTTCTCATTTCAACTCAACCGAAAACTTGTTTATAGTTGCTTCTCAGTCCGCTAACCGCGGACGTGCCGTGCTGTTACTTGGCTTTGCTCAAATATTTCAACAAGATGTAATCAAAATTATTAAGGTGACAAATTCGTTACACCAGACGCGCGTTTTGTCTACTTAAGACTCATCAGTGGCGTTTAACTCTAAATGTTTAAGATATGCTTCATTTCTTCATTGGGAGATGGAATAATATTTTTTTTCATTGGGAGAGGGAATAATATAAGTCCACTGCGATCGTGTAAATACACAATACAGGCAGTTTAAAATATTATATAAAAGGTCTAAAATAAAGCTGCGAAACCAGTACACTTATTTAGTATCGGTTCGACAAACATTACGATACAGCATTAACAAAAAATAATAATATACAAGACTAGAAGATTATGCAACGATACAAATGACGGTGTTTCTTGTCAAAATTTTAGACAGACTGACCAACGAATGGCCTTAGTCATTGGGTGTCAGTAAAAATAAATAACGTAAACAATCATAACATATTGATCTTAAACTTTCTCATTTCAACTCAACCAAAAACTTGTTTATAGTTGCTTCTCAGTCCGCTAACCGCGGACGTACAGTGCTGTTACTTAGCTTGGCTCAAATATTCCAACAAGATGTAATCAAAATTATCAAGGTGACAAATTCATTAAGCCAGACGCGCGTTTCGTCTACTTAAGACTCATCAGTGGCGTCTAACTCTAAATGTTTAAGAGATTCTTAATTTCTTCATTGGGAGATGGAATAATTTTTTTTTCATTGGGAGATGGAATAGTATAAGTCCACTGGGATCGTGTAAATACACAATACAGGCAGTTCAAAATATTATATAATGAGTGTGCCGTTCTGTTATTTGGCTTTGCTCAAATATTCCAACAAGATGTAATCAAACTTATCAAGTTGACAAATTCATTACGCCAGACGCGCGTTTCGTCTACTTAAGACTCATCAGTGGCGTTTAACTCTAAATGTTTAAGAGATTCCTAATTTTTTCATTGGGAGATGGAATATTTTTTTTTCATTGGGAGATCGAATAATATAAGTCCACTGGGATCGTGTAAATACACAATACAGGCAGTTCAAAATATTATATAAAGAGTCTTAAAGGAAGCTGCGAAACCAGTACACTTATTTAGTATCGGATCGACAAACATTACGATACAGCATTAACAAAAAATAATAATATACAAGACTAGAAGAGTATGCAACGATACAAATGACGGTGTTTCTTGTCAAAATTTTAGACACAGACTCACCAACGAATGGCCTTGGTCATTGGGTGTCAATATAAATAAATAACGTAAACAATCATAACATATTGATCTTAAACTTTCTCATTTCAACTGAACCCAAAACTTGTTTATAGTTAATTCTCAGTCCGCTAACCGCGGACGTGCCGTGCTGTTACTTGGCTTTGCTCAAATATTCCAACAAGGTGTAATCAAAATTACCAAGGTGACAAATTCATTACGCCAGACGCGCGTCTCGTCTACTTCAGGCTCATCAGTGGCGTTTAACTCTAAATGTTTAAGATATGCTTTATTTCTTCATTGGGAGATGGAATAATATTTTTTTCATTGGGAGATGGAATAATATAAGTCCACTGGGATCGTGTAAATACACAATAGAGGCAGTTCAAAATATTTTATAAAGAGTCTAAAAGAAAGCTGCGAAACCAGTACACTTATTTAGTATCGGATCGACAAACTATTCGATACAGCATAAACAAAAATAATATACAAGTCTAGAAGATTATGCAACGATACAAATGAGGGTGTTTCTTGTCAAAATTTTAGACACAGACTGACCAACGAATGGCCTTAGTCGTTGAGTGTCAATATAAATAAATAACGTAAACAATCATAACATATTGATCTTAAACCTTCTCATTTCAACTGAACCCAAAACTTGTTTATGGTTGCTTCTCAGTTCGCTAACCGCGGACGTGCCGTTCTGTTACTTGGCTTTGCTCAAATATTCCAACAAGATGTAATCAAAATTATCAAGGTGACAAATTCATTACGCCAGACGCGCGTTTCGTTTACTTAAGACTCATCAGTGGCGTTTAACTCTAAATGTTTAAGATATGCTTCATTTCTTCATTGGGAGATGGAATAATGTTTTTTTTCATTGGGAGATGGAATAATATAAGTCCACTGGGATCGTGAAAATACACAATACAGGCAGTTCAAAATATTATATAAAGAGTCTGAAGGAAAGCTGCGAAATCAGTACACTTATTTAGTATCGGATCGACAAACATTACGATACAGTATCAACAAAAAAATAATATTAAAGTCTAGAAGATTACGCCACGATACAAATGACGGTGTTTCTTGTCAAAATTTTAGACACAGACTGACCAACGATTGGCCTTAGTCATTGAGTGTCAATATAATTAAATAACAAAAACTATCATAACATATTGATCTTAAACTTTCTCATTTCAACTAAACCCAAAACTTTGTATAGTTGCTTCTCAATCCGCTTACCGCGGGCGTGCCTTGCTGTTACTTGGCTTTGCTCAAATATTCCAAGAACATGTAATCAAAATTATCAAGATGACAAATTCATTACGCCAGACGCGCGTTTCGTTTACTTAAGACTCATTAGTGGCGTTTAGCTCTAAATGTTAATGATATTCTTCATTTCTTAATTGGGAGATGGAATAATATTTTTTTTTCATTGGGAGATGGAATAATATAAGTCCACTGGGATCGTGTAAATACACAATACAGGCAGTTCCGAATATTATATAAAGAGTCTTAAAGAAAGCTGTGAAACAGTACACTTATTTAGTATCGAATCAACAAACATTACGATACAGCATAAACAAAAAATAATAATATACAAGTCTAGAAGATTATGCAACGATACAAATGACGGGATTTCTTGTCAAAATTTTAGATTGATTGATTGATTGATGTTTAACGTCCAGCAAGCAATATTTTAGCTATATTCATGACGTAAAAAATTATAATTTTTAAATTAGTAGAACGTCATACCTCCTTCTTATACTAAAACGTCATCTAATACAAAAATATGAGAATATACACAGGTAAAATGGTAGTTAAAACAATAAAAAATATGAAGTGTCACAATTAATAGTGAAATTAAATTTGATAATAAATAAATTAATTTGCTTTAAGGACTTTAAAATTGTGTCTCCTTCGACAATTTAAAATAAAATACGTATCTGCACTATAGAAACTTTCCAGAATGTGGGCCACGTCCACACAGTCTATCAAGACATGCTTAATGGTGTATGGACTGTTGCATGGCACACATTCGGGTCGTGGCTCATTGTTTAAAATATAACTATGTGTCGTCCTGGTATGACCAAGACGACATCTTGTTAAAACAACTTGGTCTCTTCGACCTCTAAAACATTTAAAATTATTTGTGTGCAGTAGTGGCTGGATCTCATGAAGTTTATTATGAACTTGGAGATCCCAACCACTCTGCCACAAATTAGAAATATATTTAAAAATCAACGGTTTAAAATCGGTAAAGGGAATATTACAGTTAATGATGTATCATTTAGTGCATTTTTAGGCTCCTGATCCACGACTGTGTTTCCACGGATTCCGACATGACTGGAAATCCAGAAGAAGATAATTTCTTTTCCCAAAGCAACAAGAGATTTGTAGATTTGAATAATTTTTAAAATGTAAGGATTTTTAATTTTGAAATTTTCAATAGCCAGTAGACAAGACAGGGAATCGGAGCAGACAATAAATTTGCATTCGTCTGACGAAGCAACTATTTTCATCGCAAGAAGAATAGCTTGCGCCTCTGCTGTAAATACAGATGAGGTAGACGGAAGGCGGCGAGTTTCAACACGCTCTCCGAAGACACCGGCCGAGGCGACTTTATCACCGTCTTTTGACCCGTCTGTGTAAATAGTACTATAGTCAGGGTAACAAGATTTAATTTCTGCATAATGTTGTTGTACTAATAAATGGTTTGTGTCGGACTTTTTATGTTTTCTTAAATCATAAATAAATATCGGTTTGGGGTTTAACCACGGGGATTATGCGGGATTTCGATTGCAGCAATTTCATCTAAATTCATACCTGAATTTTCTAAATGAGATTTAATTCGGAGGCCAAAATGTTGAATTTAGTTTGGATGTTTTTCGAAAATGTTTTGATAAAGAGGTTTGAAAACACAGTCGTGGGCGGGGTTGCCAGAATATGCCTTTAATTTGGATGCATATTGCAAAGCGAGCTTTATTCTTTTTTGATACAAAGAAGGCTTGCCTGCTTCTACATATAAGCTGTCTATAGGTGTGGTTCGGAAGGTTCCAAGGCATAGTCGCAATCCTTGATGATGAACCGTATCAAGGATTTTGACATATGACTTGCGAGCAGAACCATAAATGAAACAACCATAATCCAATTTAGATCGAACCAGCGATTTATATAGATTAAGTAAAACGTCGCACTCAGCACCCCAGTCGGTACTGGCGACGACTTTTAAAATATCTAATGCCTTTAGGCATTTATTTTTTAACATTTTGATATGGGGAAGAAAGGTGAGCTTCGAGTCGAATATTAAACCAAGAAAAGTAGTTTCTTTCACAATTTTTATAGGATTATTATAAAATGTAAGTTCGGGATCTGGATGCATTTTTCTTTTGTTACATAAATGCATGCCAACAGTTTTTGCAGTGGAGAATTTATAACCATTCTCTATTGCCCATTTTTCTTCTCTATTTAAACATAACTGTAGTTGACGTTCAATATTGTTCATGTTTTTTCCTCGATAACAAATAAGAAAATCGTCAACATACAAAGAACCATCAATATTATCTTTCAAGACTTGAGCAAGACTATTAATTTTAATACTGAATAAAGTAACAGAGAGGATGCTACCCTGAGGAACACCCATTTCTTGTTCAAAAGGGTCAGTTTGAGTTGAATTTACACGAACTATAAATTCTCTATCAGACAAAAAATTAGAAATGAAGGTAGGAAGTCTACCTTTCAACCACATATCAAAAAGATCTTTTAAAATGCCATACTTCCGAGTTGTGTCATAAGCTTTTTCTAGATCGAAAAAGATCGACACAACATGTTCATTTTTGACAAATGCGTTTCTTATGTATGTTTCGAAACGCACCAGATGATCTAGGGTACTTCGCCCTTGCCTAAATCCACATTGGATATTGGACAGAAGGTTGTTTGATTCTAAAATCCAGACAAGGCGATCATTGATCATCCTTTCCATGGTTTTACAAAGACAGCTTGTGAGGGCTATAGGCCGGTAGTTGGACGCTTCCGAGTGATCTTTTCCTGGTTTCGGAATAGGCACAACAGTGACCATTTTCCAAATAGATGGTAAGTCACCCGTTTCCCAAATGTTAAGAAGATTAAGAAGACATTGGAGAGAAGATTGTGGCAGATGTTTGAGAAGTTGATAAAGGATGTCATCTGGACCACATGCTGTATCGTGAGATTTGTTCAATGAAGTTTTTAGCTCTTCCAAAGAAAAAGGTTTATTATAATCTTCTAAATTTTTGGACTGAAAATTAAGTTTTGATTTTTCTTTTTGAAGAGGAGTGTGTTGCAAATGTTTCGGCCATTTTATTTGATATGTCTGACTCTGATGTTAACAAGTCTTGTCCATCCTTCAAATGATGGACATTTGCTTTACTGTTTTTACCTTTAATTTTACGAATCATGTTCCAGATTTTATTCATAGAGGTATGGCTATTTAATTTAGAAACAAAGTTACGCCAAGAGGTGCGTCGTCTTTGTTTCGTTACCCTGCGAGCTTTCGCTCGAAAAATTCGGAACTGGTTAAGATTAATTTGAGTTGGGTATTTATTAAAGCGTCGTTCGGCTTTTTTCCGGTCCTTAATAGCGTCCTCACAGCTGTCATCGAACCATGGTTTACTAGGATATTTTGGATTTGTCGAGGTCTTAGGAATAGTTTCATCAGCAATTGAAATAAGTGTTTCATTGAATTTTAAAATTGGATCAGAAATAGTTTCAAAAGTATCCGAGTTAAGTCGCTCTATACAGAGTTGTTCAAATAGAGGCCAATTGGCCTAGCCAAATTTATACCGAGCGACTCGTTCCGTGTTTGAAGAGTGTAAAGATTCCAAGATAATGGGAAAGTGATCGCTGCCAGAGAGATCGTCATGGACTTTCCATGAGAAATCGGGCAACAGAGAAGGATCTGCTATTGTAAGATCAATAGCCGAATATGATCCATTCCCAGGATGTAAATATGTATTGGATCCATCATTTAAAATACACATATCTTACTGATTCATTAAGCCTTCAATAATTTTACCTTTATCGTTTATTGTGTTACTGCCCCATAAAGATTTGTGTCCCCAAGTAATATATAAGGGGCGGGGAGCTGATCATTAAGATTTTTCAACTGATTTAAATTTAATGAAGAATTCGGAGGGATATACACAGAGCATAAAGTAATTGTTTTGTCTAAAGATATTCTAACAGCAACCGCCTGAAGATCAGTGTTGAGATCTAAAGTCTAAGTAGAGCTTGATCTTTTACAAGAATGGTATAGCCGCCAGCAGCTCTGTCATTCTCTCATACATATGTGCTGTATAAAGAGTAGTTTTTTAAAGATATGTTATCACTTCGTTTTAGGTGGGATTCTTGGAGGAAAAATGCAACAGGAAGAAAGGCTTGAACTAATAAAGTAATTTCAAGAAAATTAATTTTAAGACCTCGACAATTCCATTGTATTATTGTACCCATTATGGTCTACGAATAGGGGAATAGTTGACATTTTTTGGGGGGCTATTTCGGCGGTTTCTGCTGGGGGATCTACTTTTAGATCCAGTATCTTAGGGTAGTTTATCCATGGGATCGCCCCAGATAGTAGTGTCTAGATGATCTAGACTCCCAAACCTGTTGTGGACCTTAATGGGATCCCGCAGCAGTTTTGGAGTACGATCTCCTTTATGATTTGAGTTTTTAGTTGACTTAGAAGAATTTAAATTGGAGATTTTTTGGGCTACTTGAAGAATTGGTTGAGGATTGAGAGGGAGCTGAAGACGTTGCAGTTTGACAGGCTGCTGAATATGTAGCAGTTTGAGAAGATGAAGATTTTCGTGAAGATTGAATGATTTTGTCTGTTGTTTTGACTGGTAATTTTGAAGGTCCCTGTTTGTCAATGGGCCAGGTGATGATGGTCTGCGTTTCAACAGAAGTGAGAACGAATTAGCAACACTGGCGTATGACGTTGATGCGGGAGACGAGGGATTACTCGTTGTACTATACAGACGACGTGCCTCATGGTAAGGGATGTTTTTTTCAGTTTTTAACTTTTGTATTTCTTTTTCCTTTTTAAAATGATGACAATCCTTGGATGAGGACATGTGGGCTTCACCACAATTGGCACACTTTGGAGTTTTAGTGCAGGTAAAGCCCTAATGTCCTTCTTCGGCGCACTTAAAACAGAACGAGTGACCTCTGCACTGTCCCTTCCAATGGCCGAACTTTTTACACTAAAATCAGCGCAGAGGATTGGTTATGTATGCGCTAACTTTAACATTGTAAAGACCGATTTTTATTGATCAAGGGACAGAAGGAAGGTATTCAGTTTCATCTGAACACCTTCTCTGTTGGCTACGAATCTTTTGACTTTTGTTATACCCTGAGGTTTAAGTTCTTCACAAATTTCGTCATCTGTAAGTTCAGAGAGATCTTGGTCTCTGTAACGAATAATGTCTCGGCTGGAATTGAAAGTTCTATGAAGAGAGGAAGAGATGCTTAAATCAAGAATTTTATTTAATTTTAACAAATTGAAGGATTGTTGTTTTTTTTTAACATTCAATTAACAAAGAGCCTGATTTCATTTTTGTAACGTTTTTTTTACATCTCCTGCACAACCCTTAACAGTTTTTTCAATTACAAATGGAGAAATTTTGGATAAAGGTTTATTTTGGTCAGTACTGGTTAGAACAATAAATCTTGACCACTGCTCATCATCAACCACTTCTTCAAGAGAAATGTTATTTTTTCTTTTTTTGGACCATTTTTAATTTCTATTTCTGAAGCCATTTTGAAAGATTGCGGTTCTCCACCCTTGTCACCCACCCGCCACGGAGTGCCAACAGGGGCGATTCTAGTCTCTGCGGATCACCAGCAGAAAGCATCAGGTGTTCCAAGGGTGGTATACTCAAATAGATGAATTTCTTCACGAACGCAAGCTTCGTGCCAGAATTAATTGGCGAAACAACCGTTCGAAACTCTATCTACTCGATTGACCCATGAGCCACCGCCTTCTTAACAGCTTGTATCTGAACAGCCTTGGAACTGAAATTCACAGGATATAATCTAGTGATAAGAAAAATGACGACAAGCTTGTTAAGGGCTCGGCATGATCAGCCGATTGAACGAACTGGGTCCATCCGGTCTCCCGTCTAGTTGAAGTCAGGGCAAAGTGGTGTATTGAAAATCAAACCCGCTGACCCGCACTAACGGATGCAGCAGGGAGTGATCTCTCAACCACCAGGATCCCTTCCTCCACCATCACGGGTTGCAACACACGGCAAACGTGTCGCCTCTATAAAGCTGAGGAAGCTTTGCCCTTCAGCCACCGCATTCTTTGCAAATCCTGTAAGGAAGCCGTCTATTAAATGCTATTAATTGTAAATACATTTCATGGAACAGTTTAAAGGAAAATAGTGTAATAGAGTAGCTGAAATGATAAGGATTCACAAAGGGCAAGACGTGACATGCCGATTCATCGAAGTCAGGGCTAACTCGATTTCCCGTCTAGAAAAAGTAAGGGTTCAGTAAGTTATCGGGACCGTTTACCCGGCCTAGTGAAATCCCGTCCTGTAATCGACACGGGTCGCAACACACGGCAAGTGTTGCCTCTGATAGCAGACTCTTACTGCAGGCTGAGGAAACCTTGGGCCTATTCTCCTGTGCCTCGGGTCCACACGGGGTCAAAGTTTTAGACACAGACTGACCAACGAATGGCCTTAGTCATTGAGTGTCAATATAAATGAATAACGTAAACAATCATAACATATTGATCTTAAACTTTCTCATTTCAACTGAATCCAAAACTTTTTTATAGTTGCTTCTCAGTCCGCTAACCGCGGACGTGCCGTGCTGTTACTTGGCTTTGCTCAAATATTCCAACAAGATGTAATCAAAATTATCATGGTGACAAATTCATTACGCCAGACCCGCGTTTCGTCTTCTTAAGACTCATCAGTGGCGTTTAATTCTAAATGTTTAAGATATTCTTCATTTCTTCATTGGCAGATGGAATAATATGTTTTTTCATTGGGAGATGGTATGATATAAGTCCACTGGGATTGTGTAAACACACAATACAGGCAGTTCAAAATATTATATAAAGAGTCTAAAAGAAAGCTGCGAAACCAGTACACTTATTTACTATCGGATCGACAAACATTACGATACAGTATAAACAAAAAATAATAATATACAAGTCAAGAAGATTATGCAACGATACAAATGACGGTGTTTCTTGTCAAAATTTTAGACACAGACTGACCAACGAATGTCCTTAGTCGTTGAGTGTCAATATAAATAAATAACGTAAACAATCATAACATATTGATCTTAAACTTTCTCATTTCAACTGAACCCAAAACTTTTTCATGATAGCTTCTCAGTTCGCTAACCGCGGACGTGCCGTTCTGTTACTTGGCTTTGCGCAAATATTCCAACAAGATGTAATCAAAATTATCAAGGTGACAAATTCATTACGCCAGACGCGCGTTTTGTCTACTTAAGACTCATCAGTGGCGTTTAACTCTAAATGTTTTTAAGATATTCTTCATTTCTTCATTGGGAGATGGAATAATATTTTTTTTCATTGGGAGATGGAATAAATATAAGTCCACTGGGATCGTGTAAATATACAATACAGGCAGTTCAAAATATTATATAAAAGGTCTAAAATAAAGCTGCGAAACCAGTACACTTATTTAGTATCGGATCGACAAACATTACGATACAGCATCAACAAAAAATAATATACAAGTCTAGAAGATTATGCAACGATACAAATGACGGTGTTTCTTGTCAAAATATTAGACACAAAATGACCAACGAATGGCCTTAGTCATTGAGTGTCAATATAAATAAATAACGTAAACAATCATAAGATATTGATCTTAAACTTTCTCATTTCAACTGAACCCAAAACTTTTTTATGGTTGCTTCTCAGTTCGCTAACCGCGGACGTGCCGTTCTGTTACCTGGCTTTGCTCAAATATTCCAACAAAATGTAATCAAAATTATCAAGGTGACAAATTCATTACGCCAGACCCGCGTTTCGTCTTCTTAAGACTCATCAGTGGCGTTTAACTCTAAATGTTTAAGAGATTCTTAATTTTTTCATTGGGAGATGGAACAATATTTTTTTTTCATTGGGAGATGGAATAATATAAGTCCACTGGGATCGTGTAAATACACAATACAGGCAGTTCAAAATATTATATAAAGAGTCTAAAAGAAAGCTGCGAAACCAGTACACTTATTTAGTATCGGATCGACAAACATTACGATACAGCATTAACAAAAAATAATAATATACAAGACTAGAAGATTATGCAACGATACAAATGACGGTGTTTCTTGTCAAAATTTTAGACACAGACTGACCAACGAATGGCCTTAGTCATTGGGTGTCAATATAAATAAATAACGTAAACAATCATAACATATTGATCCTAAACTTTCTCATTTCAACTGAACCCAAAACTTGTTTATAGTTAATTCTCAGTCCGCTAACCGCGGACGTGCCGTGCTGTTACTTGGCTTTGATCAAATATTCCAACAAGGTGTAATCAAAATAACCAAGGTGACAAATTCATTACGCGAGACGCGCGTCTCGTCTACTTAAGACTCATCAGTGGCGTTTAACTCTAAATGTTTAAGATATTCTTTATTGGGAGATGGAATAATTTTTATTTTTCATTGGGAGATGGAATAATATAAGTCCACTGGGATCGTGTAAACACACAATACACGCAGTTCAAAATATTATATAAAGAGTCTAAAAGAAAGCTGCGAAACCAGTACACTTATTTAGTATCGGATCGACAAACATTACGATACAGCATAAACAAAAAATAATAATATTCAAGTCTAGAAGATTATGCAACGATACAAATGACGGTGTTTCTTGTCAAAATTTTAGATTGATTGATTGATTGATGTTTAACGTCCAGCAAGCAATATTTTATCTATATTCATGACGTAAAAAATTATAATTTTTAAATTAGTAGAACGTCATACCTCCTTCTTATACTAAAACGTGATCTCATACAAAAATATGAGAATATACACAGGTAAAATGGTAGTTAAAACAATAAAAAATATGAAGTGTCACAATTAATAGTGAAATTAAATTTGATAATAAATAAATTAATTTGCTTTAAGAACTTTAAAATTGTGTCTCCTTCGACAATTTAAAATAAAATACGTATCTGCACTATAGAAACTTTCCCGAATGTGGGCCACGTCCACACAGTCCATCAAGACATGCTTAATGGTGTATGGACTGTTGCATGGCACACATTTGGGTCGTGGCTCATTGTTTAAAATATAACTATGTGTCGTCCTCGTATGACCAAGACGACATCTTGTTAAAACAACTTTGTCTCTTCGACCTCTAAAACATTTAAAATTATTTGTCTGCAGTGGTGGCTGGATCTCATGAAGTTTATTATGAACTTGGAGATCTCAACCACTCTGCCACAAATTAGAAATATATTTAAAAATCAACGGTTTAAAATCGGTAAAGGGAATATTACATTTAGTGATGTATCATTTAGTGCATTTTTAGCCTCCTGATCCACGACTGTGTTTCCACGGAATCCGACATGACTGGGAATCCAGAAGAAGATAATTTTTTATCCTAAAGCAACAAGAGATTTGTAGATTTGAATAATTTTTAAAATGTAAGGATTTTTAATTTTGAAATTTTCAATAGCCAGTAGACAAGACAGGGAATCGGAGCAGACAATAAATTTGCATTCGTCTGACGAAGCAACTATTTTCATCGCAAGAAGAATAGCTTGCGCCTCTGCTGTAAATACAGATGAGGTAGACGGAAGGCGGCGAGTTTCAACACGCTCTCCGAAGACACCGGCCGATTCGACTTTATCACCGTCTTTTGACACGTCTGTGTAAATAGTACTATAGTCAGGGTAACAAGATTTAATTTCTGCATAATGTTGTTGTATTAATAAATGGTTTGTGTCGGACTTTTTATGTTTTCTTAAATCATAAATAAATATCGGTTTGGGGTTTAACCACGGGGATTATGCGGGATTTCGATTGCAGCAATTTCATCTAAATTCATACCTGAATTTTCTAAATGAGATTTAATTCGGAGGCCAAAATGTTGAATTTTGTTTGGATGTTTTTCGAAAATGTTTTGATAAAGAGGTTTGAAAACACAGTCGTGGGCGGGGTTGCCAGAATATGCCTTTAATTTGGATGCATATTGCATATTCTTTTTTGATACAAAGAAGGCTTGCCTGCTTCTACATATAAGCTGTCTATAGGTGTGGTTCGGAAGGCTCCAAGGCATAGTCGCAATCCTTGATGACGAACCGTATCAAGGATTTTGACATATGACTTGCGAGCAGAACCATAAATGAAACAACCATAATCCAATTTAGATCGAACCAGCGATTTATATAGATTAAGTAAAACGTCGCACTCAGCACCCCAGTCGGTACTGGCGACGACTTTTAAAATATCTAATGCCTTTAGGCATTTATTTTTTAACATTTTGATATGGGGAACAAAGGTGAGCTTCGAGTCGAATATTAAACCAAGAAAAGTAGTTTCTTTCACAATTTTTATAGGATTATTATATAATGTAAGTTCGGGATCTGGATGCATTTTTCTTTTGTTACATAAATGCATGCCAACAGTTTTTGCAGTGGAGAATTTATAACCATTCTCCATTGCCCATTTTTCTTCTCTATTTAAACATAACTGTAGTTGACGTTCAATATTGTTCATGTTTTTTCCTCGATAACAAATAAGAAAATCGTCAACATACAAAGAACCATCAATATTATCTTTCAAGACTTGAGCAAGACTATTAATTTTAATACTGAATAAAGTAACAGAGAGGATGCTACCTTGAGGAACACCCATTTCTTGTTCAAAAGGGTCAGTTTGAGTTGAATTTACACGAACTATAAATTCTCTATCAGACAAAAAATTAGAAATGAAGGTAGGAAGTCTACCTTTCAACCACATATCAAAAAGATCTTTTAAAATGCCATACTTCCGTGTTGTGTCATAAGCTTTTTCTAGATCGAAAAAGATCGACACAACATGTTCATTTTTGACAAATGCGTTTCTTATGTATGTTTTGAAACGCACCAGATGATCTAGGGTACTTCGCCCTTGCCTAAATCCACATTGGATATTGGACAGAAGGTTGTTTGATTCTAAAATCCAGACAAGGCGATCATTGATCATCCTTTCCATGGTTTTACAAAGACAGCTTGTGAGGGCTATAGGCCGGTAGTTGGACGCTTCCGAGTGATCTTTTCCTGGTTTCGGAATAGGCACAACAGTGACCATTTTCCAAATAGATGGTAAGTCACCCGTTTCCCAAATGTTAAGAAGATTAAGAAGACATTGGAGAGAAGATTGTGGCAGATGTTTGAGAAGTTGATAAAGGATGTCATCTGGACCACATGCTGTATCGTGAGATTTGTTCAATGAAGTTTTTAGCTCTTCCAAAGAAAAAGGTTTATTATAATCTTCTAAATTTTTGGACTGAAAATTAAGTTTTGATTTTTCTTTTTGAAGAGGAGTGTGTTGCAAATGTTTCGGTCAATTTATTTGATATGTCTGACTTTGATGTTAACAAGTCTTGTCCATCCTTCAAATGATGGACATTTGCTTTACTGTTTTTACCTTTAATTTTACGAATCATGTTCCAGATTTTATTCATAGAGGTATGGTTATTTAATTTAGAAACAAAGTTACGCCAAGAGGTGCGTCGTCTTTGTTTCGTTACCCTGCGAGCTTTCGCTCGAAAAATTCGGAACTGGTTAAGATTAATTTGAGTTGGGTATTTATTAAAGCGTCGTTCGGCTTTTTTCCGGTCCTTAATAGCGTCCTCACAGCTGTCATCGAACCATGGTTTACTAGGATGTTTTGGATTTGTCGAGGTCTTAGGAATAGTTTCATCAGCAATTGAAATAAGTGTTTCATTGAATTTTAAAATTGGATCAGAAATAGTTTCAAAAGTATCCGAGTTAAGTCGCTCTATACAGAGTTGTTCAAATAGAGGCCAATTGGCCTAGCCAAATTTATACCGAGCGACTCGTTCCGTGTTTGAAGAGTGTAAAGATTCCAAGATAATGGGAAAGTGATCGCTGCCAGAGAGATCGTCATGGACTTTCCATGAGAAATCGGGCAACAGAGAAGGATCTGCTATTGTAAGATCAATAGCCGAATATGATCCATTCCCAGGATGTAAATATGTATTGGATCCATCATTTAAAATACACATATCTTACTGATTCATTAAGCCTTCAATAATTTTACCTTTATCGTTTATTGTGTTACTGCCCCATAAAGATTTGTGTCCCCAATTAATATATACGGGGAGCTGATCATTACGATTTTTCAACTGATTTAAATTTAATGAAGAATTCGGAGGGATATACACAGAGCATAAAGTAATTGTTTTGTCTAAAGATATTCTAAAAGCAACCGCCTGAAGATCAGTGTTGAGATCTAAAGTCTAAGTAGAGCTTGATCTTTTACAAGAATGGTATAGCCGCCAGCAGCTCTGTCATTCTCTCATACATATGTGCTGTATAAAGAGTAGTTTTTTAAAGATATGTTATCACTTCGTTTTAGGTGGGATTCTTGGAGGAAAAATGCAACAGGAAGAAAGGCTTGAACTAATAAAGTAATTTCAAGAAAATTAATTTTAAGACCTCGACAATTCCATTGTATTATTGTACCCATTATGGTCTACGAATAGGGAAATAGTTGACATTTTTTGGGGGCTATTTCGGCGGTTTCTGCTGGGGGATCTACTTTTAGATCCAGTATCTTAGGGTAGTTTATCCATGGGATCGCCCCAGATAGTAGTGTCTAGATGATCTAGACTCCTAAACTTGTTGTGGACCTTAATGGGATCCCGCAGCAGTTTTGGAGTACGATCTCCTTTATGATTTGAGTTTTTAGTTGACTTAGAAGAATTTAAATTGGAGATTTTTTGGGCTACTTGAAGAATTGGTTGAGGATTGAGAGGGAGCTGAAGACGTTGCAGTTTGACAGGCTGCTGAATATGTAGCAGTTTGAGAAGATGAAGATTTTCGTGAAGATTGAATGATTTTGTCTGTTGTTTTGACTGGTAATTTTGAAGGTCCCTGTTTGTCAATGGGCCAGGTGATGATGGTCTGCGTTTCAACAGAAGTGAGAACGAATTAGCAACACTGGCGTATGACGTTGATGCGGGAGACGAGGGATTACTCGTTGTACTATACAGACGACGTGCCTCAGGGTAAGGGATGTTTTTTCAGTTTTTAACTTTTGTATTTCTTTTTCCTTTTTAAAATGATGACAATCCTTGGATGAGGACATGTGGGCTTCACCACAATTGGCACACTTTGGAGTTTTAGTGCAGGTAAAGCCCTAATGTCCTTCTTCGGCGCACTTAAAACAGAACGAGTGACCTCTGCACTGTCCCTTCCAATGGCCGATCTTTTTACACTAAAAGCAGCGCAGAGGATTGGATATGTATGCGCTAACTTTAACATTGTAAAGACCGATTTTTATTGATCAAGGGACAGAAGGAAGGTATTCAGTTTCATCTGAACACCTTCTCTGTTGGCTACGAATCTTTTGACTTTTGTTATACCCTGAGGTTTAAGTTCTTCACAAATTTCGTCATCTGTAAGTTCAGAGAGATCTTGGTCTCTGTAACGAATAATGTCTCGGCTGGAATTGAAAGTTCTATGAAGAGAGGAAGAGATGCTTAAATCAAGAATTTTATTTAATTTTAACAAATTGAAGGATTGTTGTTTTTTTTTAACATTCAATTAACAAAGAGCCTGATTTCATTTTTGTAACGTTTTTTTACATCTCCTGCACAACCCTTAACAGGTTTTTCAATTACAAATGGAGAAATTTTGGATAAAGGTTTATTTTGGTCAGTACTGGTTAGAACAATAAATCTTGACCACTGCTCATCATCAACCACTTCTTCAAGAGGAATGTTATTTTTTCTTTTTTTGGACCATTTTTAATTTCTATTTCTGAAGCCATTTTGAAAGATTGCGGTTCTCCACCCTTGTCACCCACCCGCCACGGAGTGCCAACAGGGGCGATGCTAGTCTCTGCGGATCACCAGCAGAAAGCATCAGGTGTTCCAAGGGTGGTATACTCAAATAGATGAATTTCTTCACGAACGCAAGCTTCGTGCCAGAATTAATTGGCGAAACAACCGTTCGAAACTCAATCTACTCGATTGACCCATGAGCCACCGCCTTCTTAACAGCTTGTATCTGAACAGCCTTGGAACTGAAATTCACAGGATATAATCTAGTGATAAGAAAAATGACGACAAGCTTGTTAAGGGCTCGGCATGATCAGCCGATTGAACGAACTGGGTCCATCCGGTCTCCCGTCTAGTTGAAGTCAGGGCAAAGTGGTGTATTGAAAATCAAACCCGCTGACCCGCACTAACGGATGCAGCAGGGACTGATCTCTCAACCACCAGGATGCCTTCCTCCACCATCACGGGTTGCAACACACGGCAAACATGTCGCGTCTATAAAGCTGAGGAAGCTTTGCCCTTCAGCCACCGCATTCTTTGCAAATCCTGTAAGGAAGCCGTCTATTAAATGCTATTAATTGTAAATGCATTTCATGGAATAGTTTAAAGGAAAATAGTGTAATAGAGTAGTTGAAATGATAAGGATTCACAAAGGGCAAGACGTGACATGCCGATTCATCGAAGTCAGGGCTTACTCGATTTCCCGTCTAGAAAAAGTAAGGGTTCAGTAAGTTATCGGGACCGTTTACCCGGCCTACTAAAATCCCGTCCTGTAATCGACACGGGTCGCAACACACGGCAAGTGTTGCCTCTAATAGCAGACTCTTACTGCAGGCTGAGGAAACCTTGGGCCTATTCTCCTGTGCCTCGGGTCCACACGGGGTCAAAGTTTTAGACACAGACTGACCAACGAATGGCCTTAGTCATTGAGTGTCAATATAAATGAATAACGTAAACAATCATAACATATTGATCTTAAACTTTCTCATTTCAACTGAATCCAAAACTTTTTTATAGTTGCTTCTCAGTCCGCTAACCGCGGACGTGCCGTGCTGTTACTTGGCTTTGCTCAAATATTCCAACAAGATGTAATCAAAATTATCATGGTGACAAATTCATTACGCGAGACGCGCGTTTCTCCAATTAAGACTCATCAGTGGCGTTTAACTCTAAATGTTTAAGATATTCTTCATTTCTTCATTGGCAGATGGAATAATATTTTTTTTCATTGGGAGATGGTATAATATAAGTCCACTGGGATCGTGTAAACACACAATACAGGCAGTTCAAAATATTATATAAAGACTCTAAAAGAAAGCTGCGAAACCAGTACACTTATTTATTATCGGATCGACAAACATTACGATACAGTATAAACAAAAAATAATAATATACATGTCAGGAAGATTATGCAACGATACAAATGACAGTGTTTCTTGTCAAAATTTTAGACACAGACTGTCCAACGAATGGCCTTAGTCATTGAGTGTCAATATAAATAAATAACGTAAACAATCATAACATATTGATCTTAAACTTTCTCATTTCAACTGAACCCAAAACCTTTTTGATAGTTGCTTCTTAGTCCGATAACCGCGGACGTGCAGTGCTGTTACTTGGCTTTGCGCAAATATTCCACCAAGATGTAATCAAAATTATCAAGGTGACAAATTCATTACGCCTGACGGGCGTTTCGTCTACTTAAGACTCATCAGTGGCGTTTTACTCTAAATGTTTAAGATATTCTTCATTTCTTCATCTGGAGATGGAATGATATTTTTTTCATTAGGAGATGGAATAATATAAGTCCACTGGGATCATGTAAATACACAATGTCAGGCAGTTCAAAATATTATATAAAGAGTCTAAAACAAAGCTGCGAAACCAGTACACTTATTAAGTATCGGATCGACAAACATTACGATACAGCATAAACAAAAAATAATAATATACAAGTCTAGAAGATTATGCAACGATACAAATGACGGTGTTTCTTGTCAAAATTTTAGACACAGACTGACCACCGAATGGTCTTAGTCATTGAGTGTCAATATAAATAAATAACGTAAACAATCATAACATATTGATCTTAAACTTTCTCATTTCAACTGAACCCAAAACTTTTTTATAGTTGCTTCTCGGTCCGCTAACCGCGGACGTGCCGTGCCGTTACTTGGATTTGCTCAAATATTCCAACAAGATGTTATCAAAATTACCAAGGTGACAAATTCATTACGCCGGACGCGCGTTTCGTCTACTTAAGACTCATCAGTGGCGTTTAACTCTAAATGTTTAAGATATTCTTCATTTCTTCATGGGGCCTCGGTGTCCGAGTGGCTAAGGTAGTTCGTCTACTATTGATCACGTGGTCTGTCAACACTGAGATTGCGGGTTCGATTCTCACTGCAGGCAGGGTGTACACGACTCAAATATTAATTGAATAGGATTGCCGGTTTTCCTACCGCAGGTCGGGGGTTCTCTCCGGGTACTCCGGCTTCCTCCCCCAATAAAAACTGGACGCCCTGATATAGCTGAAAAATGGCTTAATGTGGCGTTAAAAGCCCATTCAAACAAACAAACAATCATTTCTTCATTGGGAGATGGAATAATATTTTTTTCATTGGGAGATGGTATAATATAAGTCCACTGGGATCGTGTAAATACACAATACAAGGCAGTTCAAAATATTATACAAAGAGTCTAAAAGAAAGCTGCGAGACCAGTACACTTATTTAGTATCGGATCGACAAACATTACGATATAACATAAACAAAAAAGAATAATATACAAGTCTAGAAGATTATGCAACGATACAAATGATGGTGTTTCTTGTCAAAATTTAAGACACAGACTGACCAACGAATGGCCTTAGTCATTGGGTGACAATATAAATAAATAACGTAAACAATCACAACATATTGATCTTAAACTTTCTCATTTCAACTCAACCCAAAACTTTTTTATTGTTGCTTCTCAGTCCGCAAACCGCGGACGTGCCGTGCTGTTACTTGGCTTTGCTCAAATATTCCAACCCGATGTAATGAGAATTATCAAGGTGACAAATTCATTACGCCAGACGCGCGTTTCGTCTACTTATGACTCATCAGTGGCGTTTAACTCTAAATGTTTAAGATATTCTTCATTTCTTCATTGGGAGATGGAATGATATTTTTTTCATTGGGAGATGGAATAATATAAGTCCACTGGGATCGTGTAAATATACAATGTCATGCAGTTCAAAATATTATATAAAGAGTCTAAAAGAAAGCTGCGAAACCAGTACACTTATTTAGTATCGGATCGACAAACATTACGATACAGCATAGACAAAACATAATAATATACAAGTCTAGAAGATTATACAACGATACAAATGACGGTGTTTCTTGTCAAAATTTTAGACACAGACTGACCAACGAATGGCCTTAGTCATTGAGTGTCAATATAAATAAATAACGTAAACAATCATAACATATTGATCTTAAACTTTCTCATTTCAACTGAACCCAAAACTTTTTATAGTTGCTTCTCAGTCCGCTAACCGCGGACGTGCCGTGGTGTTACTTGGCTTTGCTCAAATATTCCCACAAGATGTAATCAAAATGATCAAGGTGACAAATTCATTACGCGAGACGCGCGTTTCGTCTACTTAAGACACATCAGTGTTTTTGACTCTAAATGTTTAAGATATTCTTCATTTCTTCATTGGGAGATGGAATAACATTTTTTTCATTGGGAGATGGAATAATATAAGTCCACTGGGATCGTGTAAATACACAATACAGGCAGTTCAAAATATTATATAAAGAGTCTAAAGGAAAGCTGCGAAAACCAGTACACTTATTTAGTATCGGATCGACAAACATTACGATACAGCATAAACAAAAATAATATACAAGTCTAGAAGATTATGCAACGATACAAATGACGGTGCTTCTTGTCAAAATTTTAGACACAGACTGACCAACGAATGACCTTAGTCATTGGGTGACAATATAAATAAATAACGTAAACAATCATAACATATTGATCTTAAACTTTCTCATTTCAACTCAACCCAAAACTTGTTTATAGTTGCTTCCCAGTCCGCTAAGCGCGGACGTGCCGTGCTGTTACTTGGCTTTGCTCAAATATTCCAACAACATGTAATCAAAATTATTAAGGTGACGAATTCATTACGCCAGACGCGCGTTTCGTCTACATAAGACTCATCAGTGGCGTTTAACTCTAAATGTTTAAGTTATTCTTCATTTCGTCATTGGGTAATATAATAAGATTTTTTTTCATTGGGAGATGGAATAATATAAGTCCACTTGGATCGTGTAAATACACGATGTCGGGCAGTTCAAAATATTTTAGAAAGAGTCTAAAAGAAAGCTGCGAAACCAATACACTTATTTAGTATCGGATCGACAAACATTACGATACAGCATAAACAAAAAATAATAATATACAAGTCTAGAAGATTATGCAACGATACAAATGACGGTGTTTCTTGTCAAAATGTTAGACACAGACTGATCAACGAATGGCCTTAGTCATTGCGTGTCAATATAAATAAATAACGTAAACAATCAACACATATTGATCTTAAACTTTCTCATTTCAACTGAACCGAACACTTTTTTATAGTTGCTTCTCAGTCCGCTATCCGCGGACGTGCCGTGGTGTTACTTGGCTTTGCTCAAATATTCCAACAAGATGTAATCAAAATTATCAAGGTGACAAATTCATTACGCCAGACGCTCGCTTCGTCTACTTAAGACTCATCAGTGGCGTTTAACTCTAAATGTTTAAGATATTCTTTATTTCTTAATTGGAGATTGAATAATTTTTTTTTCATTGGGAGATGGCATAATATAAGTCCACTGGGATCCTGTAAATACACAATACAGGCAGTTCAAAATATTATATAAAGAGTCTAAAAGAAAGCTGGGAAACCAGTACACTTATTTAGTATCGGGTCGACAAACATTACGATACAGCATAAACAAAAATAATAATATACAAGTCTAGAAGATTATGCAACGATACAAATGACGGTGTTTCTTGTCAAAATTTTTTACACAGACTGACAAACGAATGGCCTTAGTCATTGAGTGTCAATATAAATAAATAACGTAAACACTCTCCCAATGAAAAAAAAATTGTTCCATCTCCCAATGAAGAAATGAAGAATATCTTAAAGATTTAGAGTTAAACGCCACTGATGAGTCTTAAGTAGACGAAACGCGCGTCTGGCGTAATGAATTTGATAATTTTGATTACATCTTGTTGGAATATTTGAGCAAAGCCAAGTAACAGCACGGCACGTCCGCGGTTAGCGAACTGAGAAGCAACTATAAACAAGTTTTGGGTTCAGTTGAAATGACAAAAGTTTAAGATCAATATGTTATGATTGCTTACGTTATTTATTTATATTGACACTCAATGACTAAGGCCATTCGTTGGTCAGTCTGGGTCTAAAATTTTGACAAGAAACACCGTCATTTGTATCGTTGCAAAATCTTCTAGTCTTGTATATTATTATTTTTTGTTTATGCTGTATCGTCATATTTGTCAATCCGATACTAAATAGGTGTACTGGTTCAGCAGCTTTTTTTAGACTCTTTATATATATATATATATATATATATATATATATATATATATATATACTGTTCATGTATTTTAAAGACTTTTATTGTATTTATGAGTACAGAAGAAAGCCTGAAAAAGATGATGAATCGTCAACTTCACAATGGCAATAACTACAATCACGTCGGACTTGCACCCATATGTCGTCCCCTGCGTATGCCTGAGTAATTGAAACAGTGGAGTCACTATTGAATTGTTGAGCGGCTTTAGCATACAAGGAAGTCAGGATATGATCGTTTTTTACTATGTCTATCAAGCAATAATCGTCCGCCTTTGACCGGATTGTTGTAAAAAAGAAGTAAATTCCAGAAAACGGTGCTTTAAATATTCCTGTGCTGAATTTATAGCTTGATGTCATGTCTAGAACCATGCTATCGAATTTAATGGTTTGTCCGGTGAATAGATTATGTATGTCCGCTCCATTCTGATAGGTAAAAGCTGTTTGATGTACAACTGAAATAGAAATAAATACAACTGATTCATTAATGCACAAATCTAGTTTTCTACATTAAGGAATTAAGTATATAAGATAAATTTATTCAGCGTTTCTTTATATATTCAGTGTCTATAGAAATATATTGCATTTTTAAATATGTATCTGATGAATACAAATTTTTCGTTGTTTCTTATTTAGATATTATGTGAAAAATTTATTTGAATGTTAACTGACCCCCGCAAGGGAATATTAAAAACACTTAAAGGGTAATAACTTCTTTATTGCTTTTAGATTATATGATTTGTTATTAATTACGTATTAAACCATATTACATATGTTCAAGAGCTATGTTGGTTCATAAAAATATGTGTACACTTTGCAAGAAAACAGTGGCTAATGACCTAATCGAGCATCTTGTAAAACATATTGCAATTTTTCTTCCAAAATGAACAAGACGGACACGAGCAAGCCAGGATAAAATATATTGTAGTTATGGAATAATGTATTTACGATTAAAAGCACAGTCAGGGCATTTTTAAATTGGTTCGTACAAATATACTTTTAAAAATATAATTAATATTTTATATATCTGGGATTTAACCAGATACAACCTAAATCAAAGGTTATTTGTGTTCTTTATCTGATGTCTCTCAATAAACCTTGGCAGAAAAAACAAGCTGTATTATTGAGATGAGCATGAGTGTCATCTTATGGATTCGATATTTGCACCAAAGACGCTATTTTAAAAGAAGAAAAAATGACTGTAATAGTGTTCTATTCGCATAACATTTTGAGGTTTATCCTTGGATTCTATCATATTGGTTTTTATATACACGACTTTATTGTGGCAGCAGAATGTTCATATTGATTGCAATAATACAACAGTTATATATCAATACTAAACCGGGTTTATTTAAATCAGAAATGTTTAGAATTTTACCGTTAACCTTTATTACAACTAGTACTTAATATACCTTGTCTTTTTTTACGAAGAGTAAGTGGGTCCCATTCGCCATTAACCGGCAAAATGCTGTTATAAAAAGAACTCAAACTCTTTGGTTTGTAAGGACTAAAATGCAATTCTTGGTCATTTTCAACCCGTTCACTATTGTCAATGACTTTGTCCATAACTTTACTATTAAACATAGGCATTTCGAGATCACCGTTCCTATTGAATTCCACCGCTTTGTTCTCCAACTGGTTCCAAGTACTCTCATTCCGTTTATTCTTTATGTCTTGTTTTTGAATATCTAATTGGAGAGCTGTAATAGCATTTTCGTGTTTTGTTGAAATAAGATTCAGTTTCTCGATGTCTTGTCTTTGTTGTTCAACGGTTGCTTTCTGTTTCATTAATTCACCTTGGACGTCCGACATGTGAAGCGAGCACATTTGTAACTTTTGGTTCATAATACCTATGTATATAATAAATACAAATATCAATCCTTCTTTTGTATAATTCAGCTAGCATAATGATTGATTGATTTCGAAATTAATTTACTGTATTATCGTGGGGATAAATTTAATTGCGCGATGTTTTATCTACATGAAAAAATATGCTAATTTCTTTTTGACTATCATAACATTAAGTAAAGTATTGAAAACCATAGAAAAGTTAAGACAGTGACAAAATGCGGATTTATACATTGACACAAGATGAACAACAAGAAAAAAAATAAGTAAACCGATCCCTATACACAAAATGCACTAGCTGGCAATCTTTACTAGTAAGCATTGCCTGCCTCTAATTAGACATCCGTCGAGTTACGCATGTTATGTCCGAGTCAGATCCACGAGAGGTAAAACATTTCTACGGCTGCAAAAAATGTCTAATCGCATTTGGGAAATGAATTTGTAAATAAAGATCAACTAAAACTAAAACTGAAAAGAATGTAAAAGAGATTGCTAAATGATTGTATGATTTTTGAGTTGGTTTACTGGATGTATAATTTAGTTTTGTTATTCAGATATAATTATTGCCTGAAGTTTCAAAAACTGAAGAAACATATACTAATAAACAATAGTATATATAAATGTGTGCAGGTAATTACTAGTTACAAGACAAACGCTTACGATACAACCAAAAAGTATACCCGAATTGACGCAAATGTAATGATTTATTTAATTCTAACATGAATAATATTACGTTATTAGAATGAAATAACTACTGTTCAATATTCGTTAAACAGGAATTATTTTTAGTTTTTGTTTTGAAGAATGCTCCTTTAGAAATTAAAACTATTCCAGTCAATTATGATAAAAAGGGATGTAAGATTGTTATAATTTGAATTCATTGCTTGTTTCGGTTGAGTTTAACGCCCCTTTCAGAATTGTTTTTGCTATATCCTGATATTAAGTTTGTATTGGGGGAGGAAGCCAGAGTACCCGGAGAAAAGCCCCCATCTTCGGTAGGAAAACTTGCAATCCTTGTCTATGAAGATTGAGTCGAGCTTACCCTGACCGAAGAGAGACAAATCAGAATTGAAAAAATATGTGTTACACATAATGAACACATACTTACCATTTTTATATGTAAGACTGTCAACTTCCGATTTTAGTTGTCGAAGCTCTGTTTGCAATTCCGATACAATGCGGTTAATGTCTAGTTTCTTTGCACAAGAACCTAAAGACGAAAATACAATGACTACCACAATTAATTGATATGCACACATGTTGACAATTTTTAACGCAATTGCAACATAAAATCAGCACGAAGTACAAATGAAGGTTATCTTATCTTACGAAGTATTAGTTTAATACATACGGATGTATTTCATGTATTCACGTACAGTAAAATAAAGACACGTTTTGAGGTTTTTTTGTATACAGTTAAATATTTTGCATAATATGAGCGTATATTTAATTGCTAAGAATATAAGGTTATGTCTTATATTAAGGTTATATTGTATGTCACAGTTCGTGCTTTAATTGAATGATAGGAAATTCGGTCAATATGGTAACCGCAACGACCCCATTGAACTTCAAATTAAAGACATCACAGAAACAGCTTGGTCTGCCTCATACGTAGACCTTCATCTAAAATTTGACAATGAAAGTTTGTAGAGAACATACGTTTACAGTGTACGACAAAAAGAAATGAATTTAATTTTACTATTTTGAATTGTACATTTATCTGTTGCAACATTTTAGCAATACCTACATATGGAGTATACAACTCCCTATTGATCAGGTACTCAAGAGTTTGCATGTTATATCCAGAGTTCTTTAATAGAAGGTGTCTGCTGACAGGAAAATTACTTGAGGGGTTCACATTGGCAAATTTGACGTTCACTTAAAAAATTAACGATCGCCATCACGATTATGTTGACCGCTTCGGTATGTCTATGTCACAAATTACCACTGATTTGTTTCGTTTGTTGTGAAAAAGCCGTACCTCTTCACTGGATTTTGACTAAAAATGGATATGACTAATTACTGGATTTAACCTGAGCTATGCGATTGGTGTCACTCTTGGAACAGTAGTTGCTGACCCTTCCATGTTCACGCCTAGTTTTGAATTGAGGTTCGTGCCATTCAATTTTAGTTTTCGTGTTGTATGTCGTTTTTTTGTTATTGTCCATCGTTTGTGTCCTTAATAATAAAATGTTACAATTATACCACGATTTTACATTTTACCATACCAGACGCAATCAGTGGCACATTTAAAAATCCATGTAATTAGGATGTTGTAGAGATTTTATCGCCAAATTTCACAATATTATAACAAATCCGGCTAGTAAGGCTATTTATCCCATACATGCGAATAGAAAATTCTTACTTGTCGTTTTCTTATTTCTCCTACGTATCTTTTATTTCCTAATCGTTTTTGTCTTCTTGTTGAATTAAACTTCCTGCCAACAAGTTGTTTAACATATTAAATTATGTTTTTCCTTTTAGTTAAATTACCAAAAACAATTCGTATTGGATTAGATTATGCCCATAATTGTATTTAAATTGACAAAACCTTAGAATATGTCTTAATTTCGTAATAAATTGCCAAAACGCTGTGTAGAGAACAAAATGATGTTTATAAATTAAATCACAAAATTGTCTATTAGATATAACGTCTATATATTGAATTAAATTGCCAAACATGTGTGAATTAGATTACGTCTATTTATATTTTAATTGATCATACGTTGTTTAGTGAAGGAGATTATATTTTCAATTCAAGTAAAATTGCCGACAATTTGGAAGATTAGATGAATTTTTATAACTTAAATCGCCAAAAAATGTTTAGTGATAATCAGGTGATGTTGGTTAGTGTTTAGTGGATGAAATTATGTCTTACTTTCTTATTAAACTGTATAAAATATATCTATAGGCTTAGATATGACTTTATTTTTGATTAAATTGCCATAAATTTTGTGTACTTAACCAAATTGTTTACAATGAAGAAACGAATGCCGAAAAGTATATCCTATCCTATTTGTTTAACACTCAGTATCAAGTGTCCGCAGCATGTTTTAATTATGAACATACTTTTAAATTGATTCCGTTAATTGGTTTATTATTCTTCGTGGAGGTTAATGCACTGTTTAAGAACGGCCTTTGTATTTAATTCCAGGTTCCATGTTCTAGGACCTCTGCAATACTTGTCCAGCGTTATAGTGCTACACTGTCGCGTGTCAATTATGGATTAGAGGTCAATGGATGCGTAACTTTTGGCATTAAGATTGTCATAGAAGTGTTTAATTACAAATGAAAAAGAAGTTAGGAATTGACAGGAATGTGGTTTTTTGCGTATGTAGAAACAATGACGTCTACCTGACAGACAACGTTTGAGTAAGGCTTTTCTATGAATAACTTTCTATTGTATAAAAGTAAAACAATATGTTACATGTTTACGAAATCACTGCATTCGACTTCTATGTGTTAATGGCATTCCATTCAATCGGCATCATATCTGTCCTCAGCTAGTGGAACTACCATGACCGATTTCTTATCTTCCTTGGACACGCCAAACAAAAATGCGTACCAACATCACCTGATTATCACGGTGACATTAAAAAAAATTGTTAAAAAGTAGGAAAAGACTATGACGTTTAATTTTGATGTCCATTTAAATGCATGGCCATGAATATCGTGTTTACCAAACATTCATGGAATTCACTCTGGGCATAATATTGCATTACATTACAACAACTGGCTATTGTATTAGTTTTCGAAATAAGAAAACACATGTTAACTTGGTACAACAAGGTCACACTGTCAAAAGTAATCCAATTTGAAATAGCTGTTTTGCTTAAGACAGGACACACAATCTTGATAAAAAGGGCCTCCATTCTCACATAAACCACTGTGCTTAACATTTGCACTGACGGAACGCGATGTTGATCGTTTTATATCCATCACAATCTTTCTAAACTCTGGGTAGAATGTCACGAATTGAGGGATTTAAAAAAATATAATTTTAATTTTGAAACAATGCAATATGTAATTTTTAGTTGTAATTTTATTTTATGCTACGACTATAACTATGTATATTATTGCATGCAGTCGTTTTATTAATCGTTAAATATATATGCATGCTATGATAGTGAAATTTACGTGTACTTTGTCATGGAAACCTGATCAGGTCACACAATTAATGAGTATCTTATAATTGTATTGTTTTCTAACTTAGCAACCACACACTAATTTATTTACAGATGTGATGTTGAATCCACTTTCTTTTGCAAATTTAGCTATATTATCATCGGGAATTGACGCTAAAGGCAGTTCTATATTGTTTTAACCTATAACATTGTAAATCTAAATAAATATAGTTTAATCAAATTTTGTTGGAGTGTTATCAAGTATAAATCAAACATACAGGGAAATAGATGAAGGATTCAAACGCCTTCATAACAGTGCCATACATTTGTATATGTATACAATTTCTTAGACCTTTTAGCTGCTCTAATAGGTATGAAGATTCCGTAAACAGAGCCTTATTGCATGCCAAGAAGTCTCCGTCCAATCAAGTAAACACATGAGCTTCATGTATAATTTCGACGAAACACACATAGCAATGAGTGAACGTTAGTTCAAAGAAGTATATCCCGGTAAACGGAGCTATGTGTACTCCAATGACCCAATGACCAATTCTTAATTTAATGTTATGTCGACAACGTTGCTGTTGATTTTGATGATTTGGCCATGGCTTATATTAAAGTTATATTAAAGTTCTCAATAGTAAAAGCTACATAAGTAGAAACTACAAAAGAATAAAAAACAGCATGTACTTATATTTAAATCTTCTGATGAATATTAAATGAGAAAAACACAGAACAGAAGCTTATGGCTGCTCTGATAGGACATAATTCTGAACCAATATGAATAATGAGTTCTTAAAATATCGCTAGCTACATATCGTGCATACACGCGGGGATTTTGTCTTATTATGAAATTTTACTTTACAGGGCTAGACAAGCATTTCCTTTTGTTGACTAGATGAAATGTAAAAAGTCACTAAACTTAGGGTTTAACAGTAATAAGATTTTCAGAATTGGAAATTTAAGGTCTTGAAAAAGCGTCCAACTTAGCATCAGCTTTTATACTTGTGTAAAACGACTTTCGCTATTCAAAAATATTGTATTAAAGACTCTTTCATATATTTCATTGTATTTAAACACATATTATTTACTCCGTTCTATTGTCTCTCTTTTCAAGACTTTAATATTTTTATGGTTTTCTTGCTTTCTAAATGGAACACACAAATGTTGTTCCTTGAAGCTTTAAGTTGCCTTTTGCCACTTTTGCTGCAGTTGCCTATTATTGCTCGACATAAAGTGCGAATTTTGTATCCTATACACTTTATTCATGTTTTTTCGCAGTTCCAGTTGGAATATCGAACCTTTTTTCTTTACACTATTGCTGTAGACGTACACATTTCATAAATCAAAATAAATTTTGTTTACTCACTCAATTTTATGCTATTACGATCAAGCACTAAGATTCTTGAAGGAATTAGGTCATTGTATTATCTTTACTTTGTGTTTGTATTAAGCGACTAAACGCATTATTTACTTTAATTCACATTTGTGATTTGTTTACCTTTCGCATAATAATATTCAAATAAGCCCGAGATGCTGTATCTTTTAAGTCTAGTACGACAAACAACATTGCAGAGAAAAACAACAGGTCGAGAGAATTTAAATAACACATCTCGCAGCCGACCTTTGGTAGGAAAACTGGCAATCGTATTAAATACTTCTATCATTTTATAAATATACCTGTTTACTTGTACTGTAAATTTTAACAGTATGCTTCAGTGGAAATTAAACATTTAAGCCAAAAGGTAAAAACACTGAATTTGGATAACAGGCATGTCCCTTTTTTACAATATTAACAGCAGTGAAGCATTAGCTGCATCATACAAAGCCATAGGTAAACAAAAGAGTACAACAACGAAACAACGAGACACACAAAATCCCAAAGCAAACCACACAAGCACTGTGATTAAAGGAATTAGTTACGAAAAACTTGCATCACACTCATTTTTCATATAAAGAATACTTTGAAGACTAACATATGTATTTATTTAAAGATTTAAAACAACGAAACAATTAACAAAATTTGCACCACCTTAAGTAAAACATAGAATACTGCAGATATACGAAACATATCAAGCTTTGGTAAATATAAGTTTAACACTTTTTAACTAGTCGACAGGAAAATATGGGATTATGCGAATCATTGAGCCTGCCACTTATCATCATCATAGCGTTCAGTTTGATCCATGTTTTCTTTGCATCACGAACTTATACATATACGCCTGACGATTTGTTCATTCAAACATATGAAGCAGACTCACCACAATTATTTTTCAGAGACAGTAACTAGTTAAGTCCTCTAATATCAGCCGCCATACATTGATGATGTCCTTTCATTAAAAAATCTTTAATTTGGTGACTTTCTAAATAACATTTATCCAAACGAGCTTGAGATTAAAGACACAACAGACACAAATATGTCCGCTTCATATTTGGATTTACATCTGGAACTTAACATTCCAGCATATAGAGTTACGTTTTTCATCTGACACGTTACTCCAGGCCTAGTTGGAAAACTCAAATTTTTTTTCTTAAAGTGTATTGTCTTTGTTAAAGACATTTTACGGAAATTGTGTTCTTGTAGAAAAATACTCGATATATGTCTTTTGAATGAATACAGATGTATGTTTGTCGTAGAGTATGGGAAGTATCTCCCTTCGTATCGTTGCCTTATGTTTGTGTGTTCATTTGTTATATGTTTGTTGTTGTGTCCAAAGAAAGGTGAGATTTTATGACCATTAGTATGTGTTTGCTTTTACATTTACGCATACATGGATAGTACTATCTACTGATGTAATTGAAAACAATGTACAAGAAATTTGTAGCGCTAAACTCTACAACCCTACACACATCATTGATTTTTCTTTATTTATAAATACAGACGAAATACCGAGAAAAACCACAGATCGTCCATTGCACAATTACAGTAAAACATAAACATGTCTGGCTTACAACCATATGTCGTCTCCTGCGTTTGGCAGAGTAATCGCAACGGTGGAGTCACTATTAACCCTTGGAGAATTATCAGCATGGCCAAACGAGGAAGTCAGAGTAATGCCGTCTTTTACTATGTGCATTAAACAATTGTGATGAGGTATTGCCCGAATGTAGCAAAAAAGAAGTAAATTCCTGTAAGAACCATAATGTCAAAGTTTATTATTTTACCATTTAATACAGTCATGTCCGCAGAATTCTGATAGGTAAAAGCTACCAAGAAACTACAAGAAAAAGAAGATAAAATTAAATTTACTGTTGTTCCAGAGTATGTTATACACTGTAGATAGCCTCTAATAAGTTGTTACTATAAAACATGTACGCAGGAAATAAATGGAAAAGTACAGAGCCAAAGGTCATGATTAAATTTTTACAGAACAGGAAAAACAAAGCAAACATATCACACCTGAGCAATGATTGGTGCATCGACTTTCTTGTATTTGATGCCGACATGTATCGCTTGAATTCAACTTATTGTTTAAAAGTGATGCAGACGAGAATACATTATATTTTATATTAACTAAAACATAAATTTAAAAAGAGGACAATTTGGAGTCTTTCATTCTTTCACTTGCATAGAACTCTTGAAAGAAAGCAACATTAGATCTACTTTAAATTCCACATTGCCATCCTATGTCTACCATATATGCTTGGTACAAGCGAATTTTTAAAAAGTCCTAAATTTTATGCGTTCAAATTAAAACTAAATAAAGGTCTATTCTCCGGCTCAAGTCATCTTTTTTCTCTGCAGTAATACAAATGTTATATCTAAAGATCAAAAGGAGTTACTCGAATGAGAAACTGAACTAAACTGGACTGGACAACCAGACAAGGTCCAATCATTAAAATGTACATTGTCTTCTTCACAAACATTTACTTCTGTCCATTTGCCATTAATTTACAAATGGCTATTTTGAAAGCTACTTAATTTCTTTGGTTTATAGCGATCGATATGCAACTGTCGGTCATTGTCAACCGGTTTATAATTTGGATGGCTTTACCGATCGGTTATTGTGCCATTAAAAATCGGTATATGTATGTTAGTGTCTTCGTTGTTTTTCAAGCTTTTTGCTTCAACTGGTTCCAAGTACTCGCATTCCGTGCGTTCTTTATCCCCTTTTTTGTACCTCTATGTGGAGATCTCTTATCGTATATTCGTGTTCTCTAAAACCTTTTTTTCCATTTTTCTATATCTTGTTTTTGTTGTTGAACACAAATCACAATCGACTTCGCATTAATCAGTTATTTAGATTTCAAAGCTAGCTTACTTGATGCATAATTTAGCTTCAGTGTGACTGTGTGTGTTTGTGCGTATGTGTGCAGTTATGATTTGAAACAAGTCGAACACGCATGACACTAACTTACTAAACAAAAGACGTATAGCCATATTGAACCCGTTACTTATACATTTCATCTTCTTGTTTAGCAACATCCAGCAGCACCCGCATATAACGTATATAACTCCTACTCAAGAGTCGCCACTTAAGTTGACCGTTCCGGTATATCTGAGTTACAAATGACCATTTATTTGTTAATCGTGACTAATTTACCTCTTTCTTGGGTTATGACTACCCGGATTTGATTACTTAATGTATTTGAATATAAGTATTATGACGAATGACACGAGTAGAGCACGAGTTGTTTAACCTTTTCTGCCTGCTGGATTAACCCACGTTTTTTACTGTAGTTAGTATTACTAAATTTTTGAATTTTGTATTTTTTCTGCTTGTTTTTGTTTCTATTTTGATTATCCATGGTTATTCTTTAATTCTTATTTAATTGCCAAAACTTGGGGTCCTAAACCAGACTATTGTGTTAAGAACTCTCTTTTGAGTATCTTTGATACAGGAACATGGTTTAACATTACTTCCATTAGTATGATACTTGATTTTTTGATAAATTAATGCACTCTTTTAAAACGGTTTGGTTAAACTGATAAATGTCATCAAAGATATCAAGGTAAAGATAATTTACTACCTCAGACGAGCGTTTAATCAGTGGCGGTCAAACCCCAAACATATTTAAAATCCAAATGATTAAGATGTTGTATAGCTTTTATCGCCAAAATTTCAAAACATTTGACCAAATCCCGCTAAGGCTATCTACATCTTGAAAATAAGAAAACCTTAGGATTAGAATGATTTCAAAATTTAAGGGCAGTAAATGTAGACAATGACTATGTCACTGAAAGAATATATGATATTCCTGTCAGCACCGAAGTGTGACTTGGGCTGGTGATACCATCGGGGACTAACAGTCCACTAGCAGAGGCATTGACCCAGTTGTTGTAAATAAAATGTCATCAAAGATAATAAGGTAAAGAGAATTTACTAAACCAGACGCGCGTTTCGTCTAGCCAAGACTCAGTGCCATGGTTACGGAGAAACTGACATTATCTAAAAACTGTAACTACTGGACCGTGAAATTCATCACCAACCTATATACCAAACATTGTTATCCGATAATGCATGGTTACAGAGGAACTGCTGAAATCCAAAACCTTTAAAGTTGTTGCTGGACCGTGAAATTGAGGTCATGATCAGGTGACATCTACCAGACAGTCAGCAACCTATATACCAAATATTGTCATCCTACCATGCAAGGTTAAAGATGAACTGTCCTAATACAGAAACATTAACATAGTCGCAGGACCGTGAAAATTAGGTCATGGTCAGATAAAACCTACCAAACACTCGTGTACTATTTATTTGCAACCTATATACCAATGTCATCTTACCATGCATTGTTACAGAAGAACTGCCCTAATAAAAAACGTTAACGTAGTAGCTGGAACATGACATTGAGGTAAGGTGACACCTACCAGACAGTCATGTACTGTTCATCAGCAACCTATATGCCAAATAGTGTCATCCTATGCCTACGATGCATGCTTACAGAGAGGTTAAGGTCAGGGGACAGGTGACTGACTGGCAAGTACCCTTTATAAGCTAATCAGAAGTGACTTCTGTCTATTTCCGGCTTGAAAGTTAGGAAAGTATGTACATTCTGAAAATTTTTAAACATTGTAATCATTGACCTGCAAATTCGTTGTCGGTCGATATGTTTTATTATTTAACATCATATAAAAAACACTTACTGATTTGTTCATAATGATATCACGTGACTTTTATAAATGAGATGTATTGCTAGACAACACCGAAATTTGTTTGCAGAGGGTGACAATCTCGAAATCGAACCGGAAACGGTGAGACAACACTATTGTCACCCTCTAAATCACTTGATCGGCAACTGGAAACAGTGAGACATTACTACTGTCGCCCTCAAAATCACATGATCGGCAACGGGAAACCTGCCATACTCTGGGCAATTCTAATGCATTAAACTCACCTAATGGATAAATGGAAACGGTTTTTATTATTGAAATTTGCAATTTGCAATATTGGATGGCAACGAAATTTTTAAAACACATAGTAATGAGAAATTACGCCAGTAAAAGCATGTTTCGTCAATAAAGTTGTTCTATGTTGATTTGTTCGTTCTAATAAAACAAGTGTGGCCTCCTTATTATCGATGGACATCCAGATTTGTCAACTTGCTTGGGAAAGACAAACCATGCAAGTAGAGAATTCTGGACGTCCGCCTTCGGTAGGAAAACTGGTAGTTTTTCTGTTTTCCAGCGTAGTCTTCAATAGTATAGAAAATGACCCTTTTCCTACTGCGTATTGAAAAACGAAGACTATGTATAGCTGCAAAACGATTAATTTAGTCAAATGCTTCATGCATTTGCATGTTAACAAAGGTAAGCAAAGTATGACCTAAAGTGATTACGATAGATTTTTTACTAGGCAAATATAGAAAAGAGCAAGTGAAGGATTTAAAAAAATATCATGTCTACCGAAGGCAGACGAACACAACAAGCAACATTAAAATACACGAAGATAAATAAACGACACAAACACCTAGAGTAACATTTATTCTTGCGGATTGTTATTGATGTTAAATCAAAAACTACACCTATATTAGTTAAGTCTGCTCTATTTTGACATGTAAAAGATACTGTATTCGATTGTAAACTACCAGAAAAATGAAAACGACTCATTTATACCTGCATTATGTTTAATTAGTCGGGTTAATGTTGTGTTGATATTGTGTTTGGTCATAATTCTGTACAGTTATGATCACTTAGGACATGGAAAGCTGCTTTCGACCATATAATGCATCTTATAAGTATTGTGCGCTTTTTAAATACACGAAACATGAAAAAGAAAATTTTATGTCTTCAAAAACAATTAAAACTTTTAAAACATTGACTTGCGTATAACCTGTTATAAAACTCACAATCCTAAAACGTAACATAAAATACCCTTGAAGAACATACATTATTTCATTGTTTATACATCGTTCTAGATATGTACATATTTAATTAGAGTAAAAAGTCTAATTTAATCTTCAATGACATTCTGGTCAGTAATTGTGTTGGGATTGTCGTTTGAGAATACATGTCACGTATTAATCGTCAACAGACAGTACATCAGCATGCAGTTCGTTTTGTTTTCAATTGTGGTTCAATTGGGTAACAAAAAAAGCCTATTACACCTTTCTGTCTTTCGAGAAATGTGTTATATACATTTTCTGTAGCTACTGATATGCAAATCTAAAATCGTACGGCTCTAATCGTATTTTTGTGATTTGTTGTAATTATTTTCAATCTTTTGGTTTCTTTTTTGTCGTTTTTGTTGCATTCATATGCATCGTTGCAACCGAAATCCAGCAAGAACGACAAATGCAGGTTATCCAATCTTACGAAGTATATGTGTAACAAATACATATTTCTTTAATAGCTGCGGCAAATACAAAACCACGTTCGGGTTTTTAAATGTAGTTTTATGAACAAGTATTTAATTGTTTATAGAATAAGAATATGTCTTCACTTTATTTATAATTAAAATGACACATTTCTTTACAGTATAATAATATGCCCTCTATTTCTAATTAATTTGCCAAAACGTGTGGGCATAAACCTACAATGCCGTAAACAATTCCGAAAAATATTATCCTTTCCGATTTGTTTGAAAATGAAGCTTATAACAAAATACCGAACACTGAT
This sequence comes from Limnoperna fortunei, assembly GCA_944474755.1. Lineage (NCBI taxonomy): Eukaryota > Metazoa > Mollusca > Bivalvia > Mytilida > Modiolidae > Limnoperna > Limnoperna fortunei. Next base: position 35,198,239 of record OX104119.1, read on the forward strand.
GAAACTGCCAAAAAGACAATATACAAATCAAAGTCCGAGAAACCGTCAACATCCAGAACAGGCAACAAACAATACAGCAACTACAGCAATGGTTCTGATTAAGTACATTCAATTCAAAAGAAATGGTGGGTTAAGCTAGGTTTTATGGCATGCCAAACCTCTCGCTTCCATTACTGTAGAATGTTAGCTAGTTAGTTGATGAAAATGGATGTATCATATACAACTAGTCACTAATAGGTGTATCCAACAAACATCGTAGCACATTCTCTGTAAATTGAATAAAAAAATTGGGAAATCAATCTGCAACCATATTTTCGAACGAGAATATTGTTCGACAAAGAATTTGTATCTATATTAAAACTTATTGAAGTCGGATTTTCTTGTAACCTTGGTTTATAAATTCATCCCGAAGAAATAGGGGACGTTTGCACAAATCAGAATACTCGCTGCAAGCTCTTGCATACCTGATCAAATGTGAAATATAGACACCGTATGCAAGAGAAGATGGAATATTGCTACATAGGTGAGTAAACATTGTAATTTTTTAAATTTAGATCGTCTCATTTTGTCGTAAATTCTTGTACTGATATAACTATAGGTGTCTTAGTTGAGGTGTAAGTCTAAAAATGATGTAGATGAAGCTATTTCTGTGGTTTCTTTAATTTCTAGTTATGAAGAATATATTAACGGAAGCCACTCAGCAAATAGTGGACAACTATCAGTATCATTTGTGTCCACTGGAGCCTGATGGCTACTTGTACATAACTTACCATTCAGGATTTCTTTTGTAAATAAAACACTTCACAATGTTTTAAAGTATAGTTGTTTGGAAATAAAAAATTAATAAGGATATACGGCTATATTGGCGTCGTGACTTACAATGCAGATGTGTGCAGTTACAAGCCCTCAAATTTAACATTTAAAATGTCTTTAATTTAAACATAATTGCTTGAAATTTAAGTAGGTAATTTGTATTGTGGTAGACAATGTCTGTTCTGTGTTCTCGTTTTATCTCGTTCGAATTCGTTCCCGACAAGGAATTCGTATGCATTACTCTAAAGACGTAGCGAATTACATGTCCCGTTAATTATATTAGTCCCAGCTTCCTCTTTTCTATTAGTAAAAATTTATATTCAATATTACATTTGTCTACGTAAGAGTCATTGGAATGTAATTAGGGATTAGGTAAAAAAAACATACTTCGAAAATTCTTTAAAAGATTGAGATTCCTTCAATAAAAGGTCAAAATCTGTTGAAAGACAACGAACACAACAAAACAAATGGCTCAATTCTACACTAATGGATAAATCTAAATATATATATCGGGACACAAGCTCACTTGAGGGCTTTTAATTTTCCTGCTGTTCACTACTAAACTACTCAAGTGTTTGTTGTACCTAGTTTAATGTTATTCCTCATAAAGTTCTATGGTCGTCTCCATGACTTTATTGATCGTTATTGGAAATCAATCTCTCAAATACGAAAGGACATTTTGGAAGTCATATGTAGACTTTCCTATTCCTGGATTTGACTTTTACTTATGACTCGAAGGGTGTCTAATTCAAGGCAGACACTGCTGTTTCCTCCAGAGCAAAATAGTGCACCCATGGCTTTTGTTGGGTTCGAGTTACTTACTTTCTGTTTTTGTGTTTTTGGTTTTTGTTGTGCGCTGTATTTGTTTGTCTTTATCCATATTTGTAATTGTCCCTGGTTTTCGTGTCGTGTTGTTCGGTCGGTTTCCGTAGCAATTTTTCTTTGGATATCGTTCAAAAACTTTAGAACCTGAATATACTTAACCATTTAAAGTATTTTCTTAAAGTAGTACATTACAATTAATCGTTGACCTACATGTTAATTGTAGCGCTTGAGTTTGATGAATATTCACTACTACTTTCATACTGTATGATCTCGTTTGTGTTTGTGCTCAAACCTCAAAATTTCAGCTCTACAATATAGTTGGCATAATTCGTTAAGTACGTGCATTAGAAATTTGACATGCTGAAAATACTTTAAAAACAGTAACAGCTTTGAAATATTATTAATTCAGTTTAGAATTCATAGTACTACATGCAGTTGTTTATTTTTAAACTTGACACAAATTTGGAAACAAACTCCAATGCCTACACACATGTAGCATTTTTACAGTGCATTCTAAAATAGTTTTGAAACTCTTAAATGTCCCTTTAAAATTGTAGCTGAGCCATAAAACCTGAACATTAATCGTAAAGGTGAACACATTTTCTTTCACAATTATACGAAAGCATAGCATAATCTATACTCTCGGTTTCAAAAATATGTATTTTTTTAAATTGATAGTTGCCTAAATTAATAATTCATTCTTCGTTTTAGTCATTTAGTCACACTGTTTCTTCATTAATATTAGAAATTGTAAAAATCGTTCAATCTCGTCACTATGATCGACCAGGGCAGTCGCTAGAGCAAGAATATCATTATAGTTTCTTCCGGCTACCATAGATTTCCACAAATCCAACTGTCGTTTTTTATCCACTTGGATCGGGATGTTTAACCTACTCTTTAGCTTAGAATCCATTTTGCTTTCGATTTGGTTGATAACATCTTCAATTGAGCCATATTTCCAAACAAAAACCTGGCCATTATTACAAACATTCTGAAATTTCTTAAATGATAATTGGTCATTATACAAATCTTCCAAAGAAACGAAAAATAAATTGTCAAGATCAAAAGTTCCCACTCCAATTCTTTTCCCACTTATCAACCTTATTGGAGGTTTTGTAAGCTGCACCATATCAAAATCATATAGCAGAAACGTCTTTTTTCCACGTCCTATGCCATCAAAAAATAGTTTTTTGTTGTTGCCTGAAGTTTCCCCATGCATTTCTCCAACATGAATTTTAAGTAAATATTTTCTAAAGTCGACAATCAACTGATTATCGTTGCCAATCATTTTGTTTAGATGTTCTTCACTATTGATTAATAAACTGAAAATGGCATCAATAATGATCTTATCTGTATACCCGGGAACCAGCAAAATCATATCCGAAAATAGCATCTGTTTTATTTCTTCCATACATCCAAAACGCTTATTGTCAGGAGGAATCGTGTGTACAGAGTGGTGTAAAATTGTGCATTTACCAGCAGTATCGTTTTCAATTCTCTCCGAAAACAAGTACGTATTGTTCATAGTTTCATGGTCCAAAATAGCAGATTGATGTGATGTAACAAGGACTGTTTTATTTTTAGGTACTTTCTTCAACAATTCTTCTCTTACTTTCATCACCATGTGAGGATGCATACCGTGGTCTGGTTCCTCGAGAGTTATAGTTAGTAATTGTCTATGTGACAATATCAAGGCTAATTGCTTTGCTTCCAGTACTCCTTCCGGTGTCTTCAGCAGAGGCCTTCGTATGCTAGGGTTATTGTGGAAATAGACAAAGATTTGTCCATAATCATCCTTTTTAAATGTGCAAGGCAAGGATAGTGCCTCACAAAACTTCTTTTCAAGTTCTTCATCTAACTGATCACTCCCAAGTAACTCGCCTAAAATTTCCGCACGGTCGGACGCAATCTTGTAATTTTCTTCCCTGCATTTATGCTGATTGCGTTTACTCCATGTCCACTGTAACGGTCCAATCGATCGCAAAGGCATAACTCCAACGTATCTATTCTCTATCAATGTGTATATTTGTGACATATCCTCGTCACATTTGTGGTCAGTATTGAATTCTTTCTTCTTGATTTCATTGAAGAGTATTCTAATTGCATCATCATAATCATGCTCCATAATGTTGTCTAAATTACGTTTTTCCCATTCGGAATAAAACATGGAAGCCTCATACGGCTCTAGTGCATCCGTGTTTGATGCGTAATCTCCTTTATATCGCTTTACAAAAACGTATGCCTGAACATTAATACCATTATCTGGATGCATCGTGCAAAGTACTTTGTAATAGGAAAAGGGTTTGACTGAGTGTACCTCATCAGGCAGAGTGTCCACGAAAATACAGGCAATGACATGTTTTATTATTTTTTTCGTGACATGCAAACCATTGATAGGCGAAATGCCGTCTGGAAACTCGAAATGACTCACTGCATAAGCTATGCTATGTTTGACGTTAAATGAGGAGTATGTTGTGTTGATGTCATTTGAGAGACATCTTCGTATCAATTCCAAAACCGCTGATTTTCCCGTGGAATTTCCACCAATAAAGAAATTAGCTCCTGCTTTAAATTCTAGTCTCTGGGCTTTTGTGAAGTGTATAAAGTTGTGCGTTGAAAATGACTTCAACATATTGTCTAAAATAAATAAAATGGTAAAATTGTCAAACCATTTTAAAGTAAATAAAATGTTGAAATTGTTGATGGAAAAATTATCAAACATTCGTGTATAAGTGAAGTAACTCAGCTTTTATCATATATTTGAAATTGGAATAATATCAAACTGAACTGACGCAAACACTGTTAAATGTCAAAATATTTTTGAGAAGAATCCTAAATAGTGATTGACATGTAGGGCGCATTTCCCGATTCCAATCATCTTTTGTTGAGGTATGCACCTAAGAAAAGGGTGACATTTGTATGTTGTTGTGTCATAAACAATCGTTAGCTTTAATTGAAGGTTATAAAACACATCGAACACCAATGAAACTATAAAAAATACATTCCACAAATCAATGTTAAAAAAACTGACAAACGTTAGGAGAAACAACCACAAATATAGCAAACACATCTATGTTCCTGGTCAGGTTATATGGCATGCCAAACCTCTAGCTTCCATAACTGTAGTATGTAACTTGTTTTTTGATAAAAATGGACGGATATCATATACCACTAGTCATAAATAGGTGTAATCACCAGAATTCAGATTGCCTGCTAAAAACAACTGCTACAAGAATAACGTCCAGTAACATAAAACAAATAATGCTAAAAATATCCAAGGTGCAACGGTGGCCGAGTGGTAAAGATAGTTCGTCTACTATTGATCACGTGGTCTGTCAAACACAGAGATTGCGTTTTCGAGCTTCACTGCGGGCACGTTGCATTCGACTCAAATCGTTATTGACTTAGATTGCCAGTTTTCCTACTAAAGGTAGGGTTTTCTCGGGCTACTCCGGCTTCCTCCCCAATAAAAACTAGACCCCACGAAATAGCTGAAAATTGCTGAAAATGGGGTTAATTAATATTCAAAACAAACAAAACTAAAATTAGTCACCATTTAAAATATATGTACATACATGCCTGTAAATAGTTTTTTGTGTCCAGTTGTTCATTTGTAAAAAAACTGTAAGGTTTAATTGTGAAGTTGAGTGATGTATTACTTTAAAAGGTGGAATCTTGACAAGAAGCAATTGTTCCCTAAAATGTGTAGCGGTCGAATGTTCCTTAAGGTTGTTTCTATATGAAACATAATTATCTTCGTGAAATATGTATATAATATAAAAGGTTTATTTAGTATAACAGTTTGTCTTACAAACTCCCAAATCATTGAGAAGGTGTGATATTTTACACCTAAAAAGTAAAGTTAAAGTTCACAAACATTCGTACTTTTTCCAAATGTATATGGGTGTAAGACAATGTGACATATTGAGAAACACATGATGTAATTGTTATAGAAATGACTGTTGGATACTTTGTAAAATCTTTCATTTCTTAACAATTCAAAATTTTTATTTTAAAGTCAGTTACTTTTAACAAAAGGACTCAGAAAACAACAAACCAGACTCTGCGACAAATGTGATGACTTCATCATTACAATTGTTAACTGTCCGTTCATCGATACAGTCCCTGGAACGTATAAGTTAACAAAACGCACGATGCACGAACGATGTACGAAAGATGAACGGACAATATACGAATGATGTACGCACGATATACGAACGATGTACGCACGATGCACGAAACGATATACGATACGATATACGATAGAAACGGTGAGACAGCGTTTATCGTTTTAATAGATCGTTTCGTCTATCGTATGGTATATCGTATCGTGCAACGTTTCGTTTATCGCATGGTTTATCGTATGATGCATCGTTTCTTATGTCGTCATTGCAGGGTTGAATGATTGTTCTTGGTATAAATGGTGTATTTTTCAGTATTTTCTTCAGTATTGAAGGCATTTACTAGTTTTACTAGATGCATAATAATTTAAAAGGTACTTATTTGATAACGGATCAGGATCATGTGCGTAAAATTTAGCATCCATATATAACGCTATGTATTTTGTTATGGAACTTCGTTGATTAATAACATTACTTTGACTTCTGTTTTAAATAAATTTAATAAAAAATAACTTAAACCTTATCTACATTTCTTAATAAAAGCGTTTACATTCATTCGATTGAAAAAGCCGACAAAGTTAAACAATTATAATCTATATATTTTAAAAGCAGTAACTCCTATACGTGTACCTTTCATCAAGTTCCTACCTTACTAAATGCGTCAGTCATTTACAAATTGTAACATTGTTGCGGTTTAAAATAATATAATTCAACTTTTTCTGTTGCCGTATGTGTACCTGAAAATTTCCTTCTGTGCTGAGGGTAAATTGATTCAACATAAATCTTAGATCCCTTTATGTACTTTGTTTATATGTTAATTCAAATACTCATAATTCCCGAAAATAAGCTAAAATATTGCTTGCTGGAAGTCAAGCAATCCATCAATCAATCAATCAAATATTCATATATTCAGATATAATTGTTTATTCTTTAAACTATATTTTCATTCATTAATATTACTGACACCTCTTTCTAAAATTTAAAAAGATCGTTAACTATATTCACAGACGCGTTGTTTGTACAGTAGTACTAAGTGTTAAACTATAAAATTGTTGTCACTTCATGTTCTTTGTTTTAAATAGAACTATTTTTGTTTTCTTATCTACATCTACTGTTTGTTGTTTATATGCGGTAACTTACCAATAAGAATGACACATTTGTATATTTTATGACAGATAATTTTGCGCGATCATCCAAGACAACGATTCAGATTCATACTTTATAATGTAATTCATCCATTTGCAGTTATGAATTTAAAAGAAGTGTGTTTTTAGTCCCTGTTGTAAATATCGTAAAACTGTATGTAGCGCTGTGAAGGTTAATTTTTTTATTGTCGAATGTATACAAAACTAGCTTTAAAATCGAACACTTTAAATCTTTACACAGGACGTCAGAGAGAATCACTGACCCTGGACAAGTACCTGACAAACATGAATTCAAATCGAGTGCACCATTTGTTTTCACCGTACAATGTAACGCACGAAACAATACGTATGCATTTATAACATAGAGAATTCAGTTAGATAACATCTGAGCTAATCAATCAACCTTAAAAAAAAATAACAGTAATGTACTGCGATTTAAGTGAGACAAAGAAATTTTAAAAATTGTAATTTGCTCTGAATCAACAAACCCAAAACGTATTTCCAAACAATTCCAATCGCCACAATGTCTTTTAACAGTTTAATGCGTTGTTAATACACTTTAAAGCTCAAAATATTTGCACTTAAGTTAACCATGAGTTTAGGTTTTGATTACCTGAAAAATAATTTGATTTCTTGTTGGAAGTTATAAGCCACTTTCAGCACTTTTCAGCATGGGGGGGGGGGGGGGAGGGGGCGGCTAGAATTTTTCATGGAGAAGGAATAGCGTGAACCTGTTGGAAGTCCTTAACTTTTCGGCAAGGAAAGAGGGATGAAGTAAAGAACGCTTTTTAGTTAGTTTTTAGTTTCACAGTATTTGAATATTTCTTCACAGCACTTTAATAATACAAGACCATAGATGCATTGTGTGTTCCAAACATGCGTTTTTTTAAATAAATTTCAATTTATAAAATAAAATTTTAAAAATAAGCACGAGACGCGTGATTCGTCATGCACTATAGTTAGTTGAAAATTCGAAAACGTAATTTTATTGTAATGATTGTTACTATGTATAAAAGGTGTTCTTTATTTAATGTGTACGTGTCATTTACGTGTAGCTTACTGGGGTGCAAAGGTGCACAAGTAAAATACGTTAATTGTTAATATGTTAATTGCAATCACCACAGGTAATAGAGGATAACGTGTCCCTTTGAAGTGATTTTATTACAGTGTAATTTATAAACAACTTGATTATCTTTTAATAAGTACTCTAATTTCGAAGTAACGATGTCATACGGCCGACATCATATTTAGTTGATGGAAAGGTGGAGATACGTGTATTAATTAAAGATATCTCGTAAACTATCTGTCTGGAAAGACAAAGAAAAAACTCTTCATTGTCGGTATTTATATTTCATCATTTTGATAGAAAGTTATTAGACATACGAGTAAATATTGTGGATAAATGTTATAATTTTAAATCAATTCGGATGCAAGCGGTCATATTCAAAGTTCGAAGAAATACATCAAGTTTTCGTTTAATTACAAACTAACATAGGTACTTATCAAAAATCTTTATATTTTAAAAAACATAATATACTAGTCCCCCTTGTTACATGTGTATGCAAAACCAGGCTGCATATATGTAAAAATACTCATCCATAAGACAGCTCGAAATTAAATATAGAAAAAATATTTAAAAAGGTATAAAATCATTTTGAAATAGGAGTGTCTCATACATGCAATTACGCACAAAAGCTGCATTAAATACCTCCTTTGAACATTGTTTTATGTCGGGGAGCTACATTACTGTAGAAATTGTACACAAGTGTTGCGGTTACTGCTATCTGTAGCATCTACTATAAATATTTTATTTATAATTTAGCATTGATTTATTTATTTTAATCGGTATCATATCGCCTGTTTAGTGTACCTGTTTATGACGTGTATCATTTAAGTGCATATATAAACTACACATAAATGGTCAGGTACCCTAGGACAATGTCGGTTAAACAGCTCATGACATAGCTGGTGTTCTTATTTTATAAACCATATTGACTTTAAATAAAACTTTGTTGTATGTTCAGATGTATTCGTATTTATTTATTTATTTATTTATTTATTTTTTTTTATTATTTATTTATTAATTACTCAATTGCAGTTTATGTTATGTAAAAAGAAAATTCAGATCCAGTTTATTGCAATAAACTTTTTTACATCAATGATTCAAAGTTATGAAAAAACTATTAATGCACAGTTATTATCCTTTGAGCAGAAATATGTTATTTAACGTAAATAACGATGTACATGTAAAATCAAATTACCCAAGCAGTATACAATGTACGCTAATTTGACAGAACAATAATATGGCGAACGATAACGCAAACGATAAACCATACGATGTACTATAAACCGTACGATATACGCTAACATAAACGGAAAACCATACGATAAACGATAGAACAAACGATCCACCATACGATGCTCGCTGGTGAAAACGATGCACGATATACTATACGTTATTCGGTACCATATACGAACGATATACGCGCGATGTACGAACGATGTACGGACGTTGTACGAACGATAAACGCACGATGTACGAACGATAAAATCGTTAACTTATACGTTCCAGGGACTGTATCAACATCCCGCCACCCACATCGTACGGTGTGTTATTAAAGCTTGAGAACTACATCAGACGATCGCTCAATCATATATATCCTTTTTCTATTCAGGTCTCGACGGATGTCTAATTGGATGCAGGCATTGCCCATCTATTGTTTTTATTGGGTATATACTCAATATCTTGTATTTGCGTTTTTTGTATTTATCTCAATATCCCCGGACTATGGCGTTTGTAGTCGGTTTTCTTGCTATTTTGTTAATGAAAATGATTTTGATAAACTATTATTGTTAGAAAGTGCATTCGTGTATAAACATCAACTTTTATTACGTAAACTATTTGATACTATTGTTAGACCTATTTGGATGCTTTTCTTTTTGCTTAAATCAATTCAAATGGTAGTCAAAAAAATTTCTTTTGTGATGATTTGACAAGCTAAAACTTGAAACATTCCAAACTAAAATTTTGTAAATTCATTGTAGGATGATATGGCTTCAATTATAGGTGCCATGCAGATACAGATACAGATCTTTATTAGCTAATCAAGAGGTCCAATGTTGGACATGACAATCAATTACAAATTATTGAAAGAAATAAAATAAATGACGTATTAACAAAACATAATGTTATTATTCGACATTTCTAGTAGTATTTAGATAAAGTAATAAAAACATTCAATATATAATGGTATGTATCATTTTTGACAAGTTATTCTAATATGACGTCCTGCTTTAGCTATGTAAACAAAGCCGTGTCAAAATTCCAATAAGTTTACTTCGCACATGCGTAAACTGCGTGTTAAGTGTAAATGTAAAAACTGACTTACAAATGCCGTTTGTTATGTGTTATCCATAATTATCGTTATTGTTAATAATTTAGTTATTTTTAGTTTGAAATCTGAGATTTATATGATTTAAACTACTCCCGATACATTATTTTTTTTAACAATTCTACATTCGAATTAATATGACGTCACAATAGAATTCCGACGTCATATTACGCTGAACTGAAAATTTCAAACTGGAACGATGCTATCGCTCGGTATAAAATATTAACAAATATAAGGTCTGACCATGTTCTAATTCCCATAAAGCCCGCTCGCAATAATCTATTTCGATTCTAATATGTCTAACAAATGTTGTAAAATTTCGAAGCGGTTCTAAGAGGACGCTTTCAGTGGTAATATTGTTGTTTTGAAACTAATACGATATATCCCAAAACAGAATGTTAAAGCAAATAAAATTGACACAAACATATATTCTCGTCATTTTATTGAATGTACGTACCTTTTAAACAAAAATATTGCGAATCTTAACGAAATTGCATTGTTCCAGTCTGAAATTTTCAGTTCAGCGTAATATGACGTCGGAATTCTAATTGTGACGTCATATTAATTCGAATGTAGAATTGTTAAAAAAATAATGTATCGGGAGTAATTTAAATGATATAAATCTCAGAATTAAGACTAAAAATAACTAATTTATTGACAATAACGATAATTATGGATAACACATAACAAACGGCATTTGTAAGTCAGTTTTTACATTTACACAAAACCCGCAGTTTACGCATGTGCGAACTAAACTTATTGGAATTTTGACACGGCTTTGTCTACATAGCTAAAGCAGGACGTCATATTAGAATATACTTTAATATTTCTTGGATACACGAAAACCATGACTCTTTATTGTTTTCAGACATTGACATTGATCATTTAAACGCATCTGATAATAGGGTTCTATCATCAAATGCACTTTCGTTTTGATGATACCAATATCTTAATAAGTTAATAATTACAAAGTATATTATAGGTAGACTACCCAATTCATTTCTGGACTTATCAGTTGATGTTTTACTTCTCACACCAAGAGTAAATTTGCTATATTTCGAGTGTATTCTTTTCTTATATCAGAGATTCAATCTATTTGTTCAAATATTTTTCAATGCTATTTTAATATTTCTGGTTAGCAAATTGACGGAATTGTATGATATAATAGATGCGTCAAGGTCTTCACATTTAGAAACTGACTCATTAAATATGTTTTTAATTTGAAAAATCTTTTGTACTTTTATTTAATAATTCTTGCTTGGCAGTGGAGTAATTTCCAGATGATGTGAAAGTTATCGCAAGATATTTGTATTGTTGATCATTTTCAATTATGTTATTGGTAAATTTTATTTTTATTTTTTTTCTGCCAGCTTTATTAAATACTAATACTTTTGTTTTGTTTAAGTTAACAGTCTTCTTCCATTATTTTGAGAAAGTTTCAAGTTTATTAATACAGTTTTGCAGTCCCTCTTCTAATGTGGATAACAGAATAACATCACCAGCATACATAAGAGTATTAATTGATTTAGACATGATCTGCACTGGGATATTTTGGGAGATCATTCACAAAAATATTTAAAAAGTTTGGACGCAAGTTGTCCCCTTGTCGTACTCCCAATGCACAGTTAAAAAATTGATCTTTCATTATTAAATTTATGAATTTGATTGATCATACATATTCTTAATAATCTGATAAAACTTTGATCTTACTCTTATCATTTTAAGCTTATATAAAAGATGAACATGTGTAAAATCAACAAAACATGCATATAGTGACTTTGATGAGTTTTTACACTTTTGAATAAGGGTATTAACAACAAAAATAAGATCAGTGGTTCTGCATCCTTCTGTAAAACCTATTTGTTCTGCATAAATTATATCATTTGAAATAAGAAAATTTGCTAATCTATTATTTAATAATTTAATTTGCTTTGTAAGCTGAAATCTGATTGGTCAATTCAAATCGGGCAACCCCTATTATAAGAAATAACTTGTGTGACCTATGACCTATTCTACCGCCGTTATAATTCAAATAGTTCCACGACGTCATTGACGTTTTTACCGCAAAAATTGATAAGATTTATAGTTAAAATTAAATTATAAGGAATATTTCAAATTTCTGAACAGATTATACGATATAATATGGTTTGGGTTTGTTTACACCATTTGCTTCGCGGTTTTTTAGGCGTAAACAGATCCAAACCATATTATATCGTATAATCTGTTTAGAAATTTGAAGTATTCCTTATATAATCTATTGAATAATTTCCCTATATTGTTCCCAGTGGCTATTTCTATTATAGTAAGGTAATTAAATACTTGTCTCATATAAAGAAATCCTATCTCTAATATATGTCTGTCGCATATATGCAATGAATATAAACACATAATGCTATAAATCTTCACACGAATGAAATTTAATTCTGGTATTGATAAGTCGATCAGATTTATAATCGTAACGATTTATATCTGATTTTTTTTTCTTTTCTCTTTGTCCGCTAACAGTATAATTATATACAACTTGAACATAATTCTCAAAGAACGTTTATATAGTCTAAACTACGGTGGTAACAAATATACAAAATATAACGTTCCGGAGATTCAAAGCTGCATTAAGATTTTTGTTAGAGATAATGGCACATCATTCCTGGTTGAAGAAATTACTCAGCATACTTAGTAAAGGTACTAACAAAATACATAAATCTAAGTCCAAGAAACCGGACACAGTGAGGCATGAATCAATATCTCAGATATATACAAGTTTTATTTAAATGATAAAATAATTTAATCAGCTGTTTATTTACAATGTGTGAGAATTAGAAGATGGTAGCAAGACGTGAATAAAAATGTGGCCAAAACTCATGTGAAATTAGATGCTTCGGATATCAGATGCTCAAATGTTTGGTTCTTTTTCTTAGAACAGATAAATGTATTGTCATTTATTTCTTTTATTAAAGTATTTTTTGTTTTATTTACGAATATTTAGGTTTTTTTTCGGGACGTATTTATTATATTTGTGTCTATATTTATTTGAATATTGACAGTCTATTAATATTTCTACATTTGAAATGCAAAATATTTTAAATGAAGGAAAAACATTTGTGCTAATAAGTATATGTACAAATGTTAACTGTATATTTTATGTGTTAAAGTATCAAGACTGCCATAAAAATATTACCTCCAGTAGGATGAATGTTTACAACCGTTTGACACAGGCATAAATTGATTTTATTGTTTGTTTGAATGTTGTTTAACGCCACTTTCAGTAATTTTTCAGCTATATCATGGCGTCTAGGTTTTTATTGGGGGAGAAAGCCAAAGAACCCGGAGAAAACCCCCGACTTTCGATAGGAAAACTGGAAATCCTAGTCAATTAAGATTGGAGTCGTACGCCCCTGCCCGCAGTGAGGCTCGAACCGCAATCTCAGGGTTGACATACCATGTGAACAATAGTAGACGAACTATCTTAACCACTCGGCAACCTAGGCCCCGGTATAAATTGTATAGTGTATATGTATACATATACTATATATACAGAGTATTACTCTTCATATTCGTTATATAATACGTATAAAAGTTGTATACATTTCAAAAGAAAAAAAATATTAAAGCACATTTGTTGCTTTGCCAGTTGTTTATGTGAATAAAAATTATGATTGAATATAGATAATTAAAAGAATGAACATTAATAATGAAAAGACTTAGTTACCTTTTTAGGTGGGAAACATACACATGAGCACGTTTATACTACAATAAGGTCAACATTTTCCATAAATGTAAATGTGCAACGAATCGTCCCATCAAGACGGCCACAAACAACATTTTTACAGAACAAAAAATTCCTCTAATAAGATCATTTTCCGTTAATTTCGCCATGTCTGAAGCTTTAACAACACTTAGGAGATATATCTTTTTTTAAATTTTTTATGAATAGATTTCTGTTAATTTGTTTTTATTTGATACATTTCAAGTTAAAGAACTACATTCTGCCGTTAATTAGACTAATCACGAAACTAAAATTGGATTATAACGGATAGTATTCGGTCCAAGCCTAAATATATCGTCAATAAAGCAGCTGGACGTTATATACCCATTCAATAAATCAGGCAAATGTTAAGCGAAGAATTGATACTATATACGTTAGATATTGAAATAAACCTACATAAATGTGATCTATTTTTGTTAATAAACGATGAACTTTATAGGACCAAATTTATTAATAAGTTTAATCAGCACATAAAATTATCCTACCTGCAAATGTTCAATACCAAAAGTTAAATGGTAAAATGCATTTCTATATAGTGGTTTTTAAAACTTGGATTTCCTTATTAAGCATTTAATAAATTATTTGAACAAAACTTTATCAGATTAAAGTTAATTTATTGTTTTAAAACAAAACCGCGTTGTTCTGATTAGTCAGGTGTAAAAATTCTTTTATGTACATTGTCACTAACGTGTCAGGTCATATTTAGTTGTTTAAGTATGAAAAAATCATATACTGTATTACTTTATTAACGTCGTGTCCCTGGAGAACCGACGTGTATATGAACAACACTTGAAAGAATATCAATATTAGATTAGTTAAGGTAAATGATATGTATACATGTCTAATGAATTGACCAAACAATGTCCTGAAAGCAATTTATACCCACTGATTTGATTTTAAGTCGTTCCACATTAAGAATCCAACTGGTGTCAGGTAATTTGATCTAGACCAGATCTGTCTGCTACAAAACGGTCTTTTCCTAGCCATGCGTTGCTTTTTGGTTAAACATGTTATTTCCATACGCTGTTTATTTGTGCTTTAGTTACAACGATTTTTCATACAATCAGAACGGAATTTGTAGCATTTATACAGACAATCTTGGTATATAGCTCGTGCAGTAGTGTGACATTACAAATTCGAAACTCCATTAAACAAGAACAAATTAGGACTCAAAATTGTTCCAGTATATTCACCGCTTACACGTTGAAGACAAAACTTTCAGTCATTAAAATTCATTTAGTAGTTTTTAATATGCACTAGGATTAAAGGTATTTTTTTTGTTTTTAAGTACTTTTTTATAATTGGATTGGTCCCCTTTACTGCCATGACCGCTCAGCTAAGTTGGAATGTCTAGTTGAGATTAGAAGTAAAATTGATCTTCAGTTGTGCTAAATATTGCATTTTTAAAAAATATGGTGCGTAATAGCTTCCTAAATTTACTATTTGTGTGATGTGGTGCATACATTGGTTTAATTGACATATATGGTTTAGAAGTTAAACAATTCATTGATTTATGGGATGTGTGCTTTACGTCCAGCGAGCTTTATGTCAGCTATATTCTGGACGACAACACATTAACAAACACTAAATCAACAGAAAAATTGTGGAATGGGACATAGGGAATATAATTGTGACTGCCACTGGACAAGTATGTCATGTTAGGTAGGTGCGGAAAATTTAGCCTTTGTAGGGCTACAATGAACCTACTCTTTATTGAAATTTACAAAAGGTCTCTTTATAGGGCAGGAGCGTGGCACTCCCCCCACCCCAACGAGAGTGGTACTCCTATCTGCCAACCGGGGACGAGCTGGGCTGCTGTTTGGGTAGAGCCTTTGGAATCCACCCAGTACGGTTCTAGATAAACAATTGAATACAACGTGTTTAATTCTTTCTAGATAATTAAACCACATTTGTTTCCGGTCAGATATATACGTACACATTTTTTTTTCTTTTAAATACTCATATTTACAAGGCATTATTTATCGAAAGGTAACATAACAGGATTTAAACTTCTCAATCAAGTTTGAGCACGTTTAAATATTTTAATTTACATGCGGAATGTGCCTTTGTCTCAAACATTACTGTTAACATTGGAATTGCAATTTTTCTACTGCTGTTTAAAGAAGCATACCTTTTGTTTCCTTTTAGATATATATTTTCTTCTAAATTTGTTATATTTTTACCTTAAGTTTAACTTGACCAACAATAAATCTCCGCATTCGTACACGACAGATCTACATTATCCAAAAATTTCATCTGCACTTTAGAACCTTTTTAGAGAAATCCCACTCATTTAAGAAAATCTTGGAATATCTAGTTGAGATTAAAAGTAAAATTGGTTTAAAGATATGATAAGTATTGCATTAAAAAAATATGGTGCGTAATAGCTTCCACAATTTACTATTTGTGTGATGTGGTGCATAAATTGGTTTAATTGACAGATATGGTTTAGAAGTTAAACAATTCATTGATATATTGGATGTGTGCCTTTGTACGGGCTACAATGAGCCTACTCTTTATTGAAATATACAAAAGGTGTCTTTATAGGGCAGGAGAGTGGCACTCCCCCACCCAACAAGAGGTTACTCATATCTGCGAGCTGGGCTGTTCTATTGGTCGAGCGTTTGGAACCCTCTAAGTATGGTTCTAAGTAAACAATTGAATACAAAGATTTTAATTATATGTAGATAATTAAACCACATTTGTTTCCGATCAAATATGTACCTACACTTGTGTGTCTTCTTTCAAACACTCATATTTACAAGGATTTTTTTTATCGAAAGGTAATACAACAGGAGTTAACTTCTCAAGCAAGTTTGAGCACGATAAAATATGTTAATTTACATTGAGAAATTTGTCTTTGTCTCAAACGTTATTGTTTATATCGGAATAATAATTTTTCTACTGTTGTTAAAAGAAGAATACTTTCTGTTTCCTTTTTATGGTTTGATATCAAGGGAAACAATCCTACAAATGTTTTATATTAGACACAACCTTAAACCTTTAAAGTCGACGTTCGTTCCTCCTCTCGATGGAAAGAGATATGTAATAAATACATGTACACGAGCGTGTACAATTGCAGATGAAAAATTCTTAATATAAACCTTACCTTACATGTGTATACAGACGCTTTACATGATATATTTATCAAAAAGTGTAATGCATTTAATACGGAATACGTAGTGTTATTGATTAACATTGGCGAGTAGAGACATGTATTTTGTTTTTGAATATACTCCAATATTGATATATGTTATCTAGATTTTAATATGAGTCGAATATTAAACTTATATTAGCTCGATTAAATCTATTTTATTTGTATAAAGATGAGAATTTGATTGGATAGGTGTAAAACATACTTAATAGTCTCCGATTCACAGTTTGGAACTAAAATATTTACACATGCTTTATATTAAATGAAGAAACATTATATAACTTCCAGTAAGAACTAAATAACTAAATGTTAATGAAAACTATTGACTGGAATGGTGTGTGTGTGACCTGGGGGGGGGGGGGTGTTACAAACTTGACAATGTGAAATCGATTTGGTATCATCAAATACGTGGTGTAAAACATTTTCATAGTGTTCTGACAAATGTGCTTTACACATTCGCTAATATTGCAGAATTGTTCAACCCAAGCTAGGTTACTCGGTAATGACGTCTTTGCATAATTGTATAGTTCTCACTTTTAAAAGGAGCGATGAGTATTCTCAAAAGAACAGAGTTTAAAAATTAGGACGAATATCTTGTATGATTTTAAAATTCTCATTAAAAAAAGGAGTGATGAGTATTCTCAAAAGATCGGAGTTTAAAAATTAGGACGTACATCTAAGTTGTGTCAGTAAAATGAATGTATTTAATTTTCTTGCCCAAATTAAAAAACGCCTTGAAAATTTTAATCTTTCGAAAACTTTTGGTAACGTTTATTTTAGTGGTTAAGGTGACAAAGAGTATGTCGTGAAAAATAGTTTACAATATGAAACAATCAAATCATCGCCATT
This sequence comes from Limnoperna fortunei, assembly GCA_944474755.1. NCBI lineage: Eukaryota > Metazoa > Mollusca > Bivalvia > Mytilida > Modiolidae > Limnoperna > Limnoperna fortunei. Next base: position 35,216,304 of record OX104119.1, read on the forward strand.
TCTTACAGAAAATACAATTGTTGTTTGGATAGATGGAGACATTAACACATTTAAATAATACTTTTATAATAAATTGAATTGAACATTTGTAATTTTTTTAGTTTTCGTCGGGTTTCTAGGGTTTCCAGAACAATTTCGTTATTAATAACATTATTTTTAGTAAACGACGGTAGTCTTTTAATAATACCAGCAGCTTTCAAATGCAGATTTTCATGTTTTCTAGGATTTGTAATACCACCACTGTCCAATTGTCCTGAAGCATATTTAAAAATAATCTAATATAGGATAAATATTTTTTTCTAAATTTTGTCTGTTTTTCAAATTTATATTTCAATTAATAGAGCATTATGACTTTGTTATAATTTATATTTCAATTTACGCAATGTATTCAAGTGCTTGGAAATACTTGATACCATAGTTTCAACGAGCGTATTATATTTTACGTCATCACTTAACGTGACACCTGAGTGTTTATTTGTATTGCTAATAGCAACATTCACCCTATTCAAAGTAAAACTAATATTGTTTTAACAAGTTTTCTTTAGTTAATGTGTAATTGAGTTAATCTCTTTAGAAGATTTACTGCTAGGGAAAAGACTTCAAAATTGCAACTATTTTTCTATGTATTCTGTACAAATTGTTCCGTATAAAACGTTTAAATTAAACAAATCATGTTTAAAGAACATTTTTTTGGCAAAATATTCCTCATTTTGTATTTTGTAACACAGTAAAAGTCTACAAGTGAATTCTGCATTGGAGTTATAAAGGTATAGGTAAAGGTCTACTGTTCGACTTTTAAGAAAGCATGCTTGCTTCTAACCTGGTAATGCCAACAAATTCCGACGGTTAAGGCTCACCAATTTCCAACTATTAAGCGCACCATCGCAGCGTGTTGCAGCAATGATCGCACTAATACGCTTCAATCATAATAATCACTATTTAATGTAGTTATTCGTGTCAACTACGTAAGATGTAAGTCCCATCAACAATAAAGAAGCAATCCCAATTAAATCGTAGAAAAGTAATAGTATAGAACACATTTATGACTTTCTGATGCCTTTGGTTAAAAAAATATGTTTAAACTAAAGTTAATACTGAAAAAATAAAAAAAATTCTCTAAGTTGTTAGACATAAGTTCAAGTTTATCCCTTGACCATAGTGAGTAATTAGTATACCTCGTTTGCATGTTTGAAGACGCCTTTTGTAGATGTCGATAAGCAGAATTAGATCATTTTGGCCATGACAAAGGCTCAATTTTATCCCTACCCAACTTTTCATACTTTTCAAGTTTATGCTGGTACGTCTATCCCATGAACACGACGATGTATTGCTTGGTAACGTATTTTGTCCAGCATATGACAACATATTAACAATAATAACGACAGATGTATCAGACAAAAGTTGTTTGTGCTGCTAATATTTCATAAAAAAAATACATATACTCAAATTTCATACACCGAAAATAAGAAACTAAAACATACATGTACAATAGAACACGTTTACTTAAATAATATCGATGTCTGTACAAGGTCGACTTAATCACAAACAATTAATCGTCCGAAGGCCATTTATGATAATTTGTAAATGAGTCGACCTCGTTCATACATAGATGAATTACCGAAAATATGCGTTTAATCCGTATAATTCTTCCAAGATTTAAAAAAAAATATTTACTATCTTTTCCCAACATAAAATTCCCTTATAAGTGTGTGACACTTAAACAATTAATGTAAGAAGAAGACGTAGTCGGTTTGAAGGAAATAGCTGGCATTGAGAACAGATAAATTTTAGATCTGCGGAGAAGATTATTACTAAATTCCGTATACCAATGTTCGTCATTGTACCGTGGTATATATGTGACGTCCTGTGTGACGTAATAACTTTTCAAACGCAACATAAATCTAACTAGATGTTAATTTCTGTAATGCAAACGGAAAAAAAAACCAAATTTGTCACTGTTCGATGGATTTATCAGTGAAAATGGACGGAGCAGTAATGAAACATGTAGTTGGCAAAGCCGTGCATCTTTCTTATCCCATCCGTAGTTTAACGGCTATTGTGTGTATTTGAAATAATTTATTGCAATTCAGAATAATAGAAACGCAAATTTACAAGTATTGTTAATGAATAGTTTTGACGTTATATTCGAACGATGTGGGAAAATACTTCTCGTCATTAGTTAATATGTGGTTCTCATTTTTGATTGGTTTACAATAATAACGTCATTAACAAAAGTTTAGAATAGTTGGTAAAACATGTATAATATACGCTTGCATTCTTGTTGTTACTTCTCAAAATCGAAACAAATTTCTAGATAAATTCAATTCCTGTATACATTTAAACTTTTAGCAGTACATTTTGGCGAATGTTTTAGTATTTAAAAGTGCCAACATTTCTTATTACAATTTACATGAACTGTCTCTATAATCAGTTCCCACCAAAATAAACAAGTAGACGCCATTACATACATTGCTAAAATTATGCTGACATGGAATTCAAAACTCTTATTGGATTATATATGAATTACGATTAAACTCTTATACTCGTGTATGACATTGATTTGTTTCTACTAGCTTACTAACTAAACCACATAAGATATTTCTTTATTATTATTATTCTATATTTGTAAACTTAAAAAATAAAAATGTCGTTTGGTTTTGCTATATGTTATACTGGGAGACTGTCAGACAAAACTTCGTGAACCATACTACGAGGAGTTCCAAGGGCTACATCTACAGACCTACCTAGCGCGTCCGTCTTTTGGGTTGTTAAGTCATACTACAAAACCTCTGCTAGAACATCGTCGTAGATAACGTAATTGTCTGCTCAGTTTCGATCCCTAATATGTTTATGGGTGTTTGTTAACTTGTCCACATCATGAATATATCGTAAATACTACCGCTGGAAATTATACACACCATTCAATCAAACAAGCAAATGTTAAGCTGAGACTGCATTTAACCGTACACACTTTGTTAGATATTGGGACAATCATACATAAATGTAAACGTTTTTGTTAATAAAAGATGACTTTTATGGTTCCAAATTCAATTTTAATTTACATAAATACATTGATTCATCCTACCTGAAAATATTCAAAAGCAAAAGTGAATTTCACTTACTTTGTCTTTAAACACATAACGGCATCTTGTTGATTGATTTTCAATGACGAGTAGAGACATGTTTATATTTTGAATTTCCAATAATATTTATTAGTAGTTTCTACAATTATGTTATTTCACTTAAATCGATTAAATAAATATAACAAATAATTTATCTTGGTTTACATAATTTTTAATTTGTACAAAGCAAATGACTACACTGACCGATGATGCAATGAACTGTGTATTTTGGTAATGCTTGTTAAAATAAATTGTGGAATATATAAACGTAAATCTCAAAAGATGCTATGGCTATGAAGTTAAGGGTATAAACACTGGATGTTTATTTAAAATCGACTTTATTGCAGGAATGATCGATCTTAACATAACAAATCTGAAATTATGCTGATAATGAATTCAAATTTCATAGAAGACATCATAATTGGCTTATCTATTAATTTAAATAAAACTCTAATACTCGTTAGTAACACTCATTTGTTCATACTATCTTACTAACTAGACAAAGAGAAGATTAATTGATTGATTGGATGCTTCAGAAAGCAGTATTTAGCTATATTCGGGACGAGGACAAGTTAACAAACTATAAATCAGCCAGAAAAGGAGCGAGATGGGACAGAATGAACACAATTTTGAATGCCACTGGAAAATTATGGAATACTAGATAGGGACGGAGAATTTAGCCTTTTGTAGCGGCTACAATGGGCCTACTCTTTTTCAAAATCTATTTAAGGGTGTTTATCATGTAAGGAGCGTGGCAATTATCAAACACGTCCCTACTGCCCATCGCCAGGCTTTCCGTATTATTACCATGACCGCCCTAACGAGATGGTCTGAATAATAGTGTGGAATATATAAGCTTGGATTTGCATGTAAATAAATATTTGGAATGATAAAATTCAAACAGTGGTTGTCTTGTTATTTTAGTTAGTCAGATTTAACAAAAATAAGGCAAGGGTACGGAAATATTATTTTATAGCTGATTTGATTTTCGCGTATTTAAACAAATAGCTACTATATACAATCTCCCTAAAGTGTTACGTTGTACATCGAGTTTAAATATGAGAAATCACATATTGTTACTTTTGGTTGAACATGACCTTTACATACACGATGTTTTTTTGCGAAACCAGAGTTTTAACTAAAACTAATTCAATGATACTTGATCTAGAAGCAATTATACAGATGCGAGCACAGTGTTTCGTTTTGAATTTCCATTCATAATTGTCTATTTATATATGTACAAGACTTGATTTTGATTTTGATTTTTAGGATATGACATATCATTTACTTCTTTATTGTGTATCTTTAGAGCACTTTTAAAGTTCCTATGTTAAAAATCAGTTGCAAATGAACTTACGCTTCCTGTATATTGTATCATATCGCTATTAATTTTACTGCTTCCTGCAACTCTTAAGGTGACAAAACATTATTGTCGCCTGAAGAGCTGCAAGAAGCAGTGAAAGTACAAGCGATGTGATACAATAGCAGGAAGTGTAAGTATAATACAAATAAAATAATAATAGTTTTTTATTGTTCTTGTTCCCCTGTATGAAACAGTCATTTCATTTTCCATTTATACGGAAACAAATTTAATAAAAGGGCGTTACGTAGCGAGACATAGTTTTGAAGCTTTGTTCAAATGTCCCCTTGTATGATTTCTTAATAAAGTACTTAAGGCAAGTTTTAGTTTGTTCCTGTCTGGGATAAATGAAGTGCACTAAATTTTTAGGTGTCAGTAGAAAGTGTCATGTGTACAGAAAAGAATATATTTGGGTGTCATCCTGTTATAGTAGTAAATAACAGTTAATCCCTGGGACTGCTCATAGGACCATTGGACTTCTAGCTTTACATCTTTTTATTCGATAACAGTCTACGGTGTCTTCCTTTTTTCCAACATTTAGTAATAACAGGTAATAAAGGAAACACATTTTGTTGGACAATTGGGGATATGTTTGTAGGACAATCAGGAATTGTTTTTAAAATAATTTTAATGTGTTACCAAAAATATTAACCATGTCATGCGAGGAGAGGGCAGGAGACGGACCATTGACATGTTAACAATTTATTTATGTTTCACAAAAGAGATCACATTCAATTTAAAACAACAATTTATATGTGTACAAGCATAATACAGGTATACGAAAATACATTAGTCAAGTGTTTTTCACATCAACTACTATGTGATCTTATGCATATTCCTCCTTTAGAGGATTTGAGGTATTTAAAAACTTAGTGAATATAATGAGTTAATATATAACACGATAAAGATATGTAAAACAGTTAACTGATTGTTCTGGCTATTAAGATCTTTTGACATCAATCACGGTTGTTCAGTATAACAATTTAACAACAATTTCAAATTTGAAAGAAAACAGAAAACAGCTAATAATAGAAAAACAGTAAACAATGGATTTATTTTTAAAAAAAGAAGTGTGAAATGCCCTAACACATTTACAGAAGAGCTAGCGCCCATCTTTACAAACAATATTAACAAAATCAAAAAAAGGTCAATGTCACATTTGAATGCACTTAGAACAAGGACATAGCAAAAACAATAGTCCGTGTAAATTTCAAAATTGTCAAGACCTTAAGGTTCTTCTTACCCCAGTTAAAGGTTGATCGTTGTCATAATTTGGTTTCCAGTTCGGCACATTTCGTTTGTATTTTTCTATGCTCTTCATAATCATATAGTGTTTGGCATTTTCAATATTTCGGGTAGAGCGCCCCTGATGAGTCTTGAATAGACGAAACTCGCGTCAGGCGTAGCAAAATTTATTGAATAGAATTTTGTTGTATTTTTGATTTCCAATCTTAATATAAATATTCATCAGATTGTTTATTTAACAATTCTAAACACACAAAATCATGTTGGACAATCAGAACTTTTTATGCTGGACAATCAGAACATTTTATGCTGCACAATCAGAACTATTTATGCTGGACAATCAGAACTATGAAATTTCAAAATGTTGGATAATCAGGAAGAAACCAAGATGCTTCCTTGTCAACATAATTGTGTGGTATTTTACTAGTTTTTATTTTCCAAATAACATTTAAATAAACAAATAAATTTGCCATATTGATGTTCAGTAAGGTGTTACAGTGTCCAAATATTTCAAGTGAAGGCTAATGCTTATGATTTGTTCGATTTCATAACAGGAAATATGTAAGATGTTTTTAATCTGATCGATAACCATTACATAAAAAATCCCAGTAGCAAATATTAGATATATGCAACACTGTATACATTCTGAGGGGCCTCGGTGGCCGGGTGGTTAAGTTAGGTTTTTTTACAATTGATCACGTGGTCTGTCAACACTGAGATTGCGGGCTCGACTGCGGACAGGGTGCGCTCTACTTTAATCTTGACAAGGATGACCAGTTTGCCTACCGAAAGTCGGGGTTTTCTCCTGGTCCTCGTCCTCCTCTCCGAATAAAACGCGGACGCCACGATATAGCTAAAACGTGCTGAAAATGGCGTTAAACAACGTTCAAAAAAACATATATACATTTTGACAAACAAAAGGTCACGTTATTTACGAAATTACAACCACAATCCTGTTTAACCATATTTTAATGCAAAGAACCGCATAATGTACCCTTATAAACAGTGCTGTGTAATTGATTAAAACTGTCCTTTGATCCTTATATTATTTGTGTATATAGATTTCAACTTTTTTATTCAATTTATTTCATGCATTATTAGTAAAGATGCATACAACTTACCTTAAGTGACCACAAAATGAAACTATGTAATAATTTTTGTTCCGTGTATGACACGACAGTTTCATTTTCCGTTTAAATCAATTTTTGAACCAAAGCAAAGTTCAAGTTGGTTTTTGTGAATTATAAATAAATAAATCACATATAACGGAAAGTACAAAGAGGAATTTAAGGTTTTCATTTGTACTATTTTGATAAAAAATACATATAATTAAAAATGTATTGATATATGTTGATAAATCGTTACTTTGTTTTGTAATCGCTCTGTAATTATCTGGATTAGAGACATCCCTCGTTTTATAAATTAGTCTAAATAACCTATTGACCATGCATCTGCTGTTATACTAGTGTCTAGTATAGTATAACACAGTTTAACAAGCATCTTTGTATACCTTTAATATTCTTCTAATCTTTGATAGCGACCTTGATCTTACTCTCAGCTATTGCACTGTGTCGCAAGTGTAACTAACATATGAGGAGCTTATCAAAAAAGTTATATAGATTATAACAAACTCTGATTCGTCGTTAATCTATGTGTGCACTTGATATTGATAATTTGTTCGGAATACCGAAAACTTATTAGGCCACTTTTTGTATCTTTTTCGTATCTAGATTAAAACTGGAGAACACTTTTCTAAGGATAAATTGTAGTCTTGATAAAAGCTTTCAACAGAGAAAATGCCTCCAATTACAAAGTACTGAAAACGGCTACCTTAAGTTGAGGGTGAATTTTTTACCCTCATGTGGTAATCTGTCAAAAAGCCCTTAACTAAGGGCAGTATTATTATAAAATTCCACACAGCGATATTTGACACCCTGTATTGGGTACTTAATAGTTTTCTTCCACGACAAAATATAATATTATTGTAGTAGCAGGTATTGGGGTTGAATGAACAATTTGGCAGTGTATATTTATATTCCCTGAGTACTAATTTGACCCCTCTTTGCAGTTACATGCTCGCAACTGCAATGATGTCTACAGATGTGAAAAACATTCATTTATTAAATTAAATCAAACGAGAGCAAAATAATTGAAAATCTAGCTAGTACAGATATAATTACAATATAAAATGTCTATATGAATTAGACAATTCATTAAACGTCCAACCATTTTGGTATCTGTGCAGTAGAAGTATTGCTTTACAGATATCTTCTTGAACATCACATGAATTAAAAGAAGTAAAAAAATAAACCGTGGATTACATACTGCATGAAGTCTGCACATTAAATTAAGACTAAACACAATTGAAAACACCTGGAGAGCGTTCAAAAAAATTCTTTACCAAAATAACGTCACGTTTGGTACGTGAATCAAGTTGGTTACTTATTCAACGTTCAACATTCAACATTCAAATAAATACCAAAGACCTCTTCTCTCAGTTTAACATTTAGCACTCAGTTCCTTGTTCAACATTCGCAGTTCCTAGTTCAACATTCGATTTTTCAGTTCCTAGTTCAACATTCGCAGTTCCTAGTTCAACATTCGTAGTTTCTGGTTCAATATTCGAAATTTTTGGTTCCTCGTTCAACATTCGCAGTTCCTAGTTCAACATTCGATTTTTCAGTTCCTAGTTCAACATTCGCAGTTCCTAGTTCAACATTCGTAGTTTCTGTTTCAATATTCGAAATTTTTGGTTCCTCGTTCAACATTCGCAGTTCCTAGTTCAACATTCGATTTTTCAGTTCCTAGTTCAACATTCGCAGTTCCTAGTTCAACATTCGTAGTTTCTGGTTCAATATTCGAAATTCTTAGTTCCTCGTTCAACATTCGCGGTTCCTAGTTCAAAATTCGATTTTTCAGTTCCTAGTTCAACATTCGCAGTTCCTAGTTCAACATTCGATTTTTCAGTTCCTAGTTCAACATTCGCAGTTCCTAGTTCAACATTCGTAGTTTCTGGTTCAATATTCGAAATTTTTGGTTCCTCGTTCAACATTCGCAGTTCCTAGTTCAACATTCGTAGTTTCTGGTTCAATATTCGAAATTTTTAGTTCCTCGTTCAACATTCGCAGTTCCTAGTTCAACATTCGATTTTTCAGTTCCTAGTTCAACATTCGCAGTTCCTAGTTCAACATTCGTAGTTTCTAGTTCAATATTCGAAATTTTTAGTTCCTCGTTCAACATTCGCAGTTCCTAGTTCAACATTCGTAGTTTCTGGTTCAATATTCGAAATTGTTAGTTCCTCGTTCAACATTCGCAGTTCCTAGTTCAACATTCGATTTTTCAGTTCCTAGTTCAACATTCGCAGTTCCTAGTTCAACATTCGTAGTTTCTGGTTCAATATTCGAAATTTTTAGTTCCTCGTTCAACATTCGCAGTTCCTAGTTCAACATTCGATTTTTCAGTTCCTAGTTCAACATTCGCAGTTCCTAGTTCAACATTCGATTTTTCAGTTCCTAGTTCAACATTCGCAGTTCCTAGTTCAACATTCGTAGTTTCTGGTTCAATATTCGAAATTTTTAGTTCCTCGTTCAACATTCGCAGTTCCTAGTTCAACATTCGATTTTTCAGTTCCTAGTTGAACATTCGCAGTTCCTAGTTCAACATTCGTAGTTTCTAGTTCAATATTCGAAATTTTTAGTTCCTCGTTCAACATTCGCAGTTCCTAGTTCAACATTCGTAGTTTCTGGTTCAATATTCGAAATTTTTAGTTCCTCGTTCAACATTCGCAGTTCCTAGTTCAACATTCGATTTTTCAGTTCCTAGTTCAACATTCGCAGTTCCTAGCTCAACATTCGTAGTTTCTAGTTCAATATTCGAAATTTTTAGTTCCTCGTTCAACATTCGCAGTTCCTAGTTCAACATTCGATTTTTCAGTTCCTAGTTCAACATTCGCAGTTCCTAGTTCAACATTCGTAGTTTCTGGTTCAATATTCGAAATTTTTGGTTCCTCGTTCAACATTCGCAGTTCCTAGTTCAATATTCGATTTTTCAGTTCCTAGTTCAACATTCGCAGTTCCTAGTTCAACATTCGTAGTTTCTGGTTCAATATTCGAAATTTTTAGTTCCTCGTTCAACATTCGCAGTTCCTAGTTCAACATTCGATTTTTCAGTTCCTAGTTCAACATTCGCAGTTCCTAGTTCAACATTCGTAGTTTCTAGTTCAATATTCGAAATTTTTAGTTCCTCGTTCAACATTCGCAGTTCCTAGTTCAACATTCGATTTTTCAGTTCCTAGTTCAACATTCGCAGTTCCTAGTTCAACATTCGTAGTTTCTGGTTCAATATTCGAAATTTTTAGTTCCTATTTCAACATTCGCAGTTCTTAGTTCAACATTCGATTTTTCAGTTCCTAGTTCAACATTCGCAGTTCCTAGTTCAACATTCGTAGTTTCTGGTTCAATATTCGAAACTTTTAGTTCCTCGTTCAACAATCGCAGTTCCTAGTTCAACATTCGATTTTTCAGTTCCTAGTTCAACATTCGCAGTTCCTTGTTCAACATTCGTTGTTTCTGGTTCAATATTCGAAATTTTTAGTTCCTCGTTCAACATTCGCAGTTCCTAGTTCAACATTCGATTTTTCAGTTCCTAGTTCAACATTCGCTGTTCCTAGTTCAACATTCGATTTTTCAGTTCCTAGTTCAACATTCGCAGTTCCTAGTTCAACATTCGTAGTTTCTGGTTCAATATTCGAAATTTTTGGTTCCTCGTTCAACATTCGCAGTTCCTAGTTCAACATTCGCAGTTCCTAGTTCAACATTCGCAGTTCCTAGTTCAACATTCGTAGTTTCTGGTTCAATATTCGAAATTTTTAGTTCCTCGTTCAACATTCGCAGTTCCTAGTTCAACATTCGATTTTTCAGTTCCTAGTTCAACATTCGCAGTTCCTAGTTCAACATTCGTAGTTTCTAGTTCAATATTCGAAATTTTTAGTTCCTCGTTCAACATTCGCAGTTCCTAGTTCAACATTCGATTTTTCAGTTCCTAGTTCAACATTCGCAGTTCCTAGTTCAACATTCGTAGTTTCTGGTTCAATATTCGAAATTTTTAGTTCCTCGTTCAACATTCGAAATTTTTAGTTCCTCGTTCAACATTCGCAGTTCCTAGTTCAACATTCGATTTTTCAGTTCCTAGTTCAACATTCGCAGTTCCTAGTTCAACATTCGTAGTTTCTGGTTCAATATTCGAAATTTTTAGTTCCTCGTTCAACATTCGCAGTTCCTAGTTCAACATTCGCAGTTCCTAGTTCAAAATTCGATTTTTCAGTTCCTAGTTCAACATTCGCAGTTCCTAGTTCAACGTTCGTAGTTTCTGGTTCAATATTCGAAATTTTTAGTTCCTCGTTCAACATTCGCAGTTCCTAGTTCAACATTCGATTTTTCAGTTCCTAGTTCAACATTCGCAGTTTCTAGTTCAACATTCGTTGTTTCTGGTTCAATATTCAAAATTTTTAGTTCCTCGTTCAACATTCGCAGTTCCTAGTTCAACATTCGCAGTTCCTAGTTCAACATTCGTAGTTTCTGGTTCAATATTCGAAATTTTTAGTTCCTCGTTCAACATTCGCAGTTCCTAGTTCAACATTCGATTTTTCAGTTCCTAGTTCAACATTCGCAGTTCCTAGTTCAACATTCGTAGTTTCTGGTTCAATATTCGAAATTTTTAGTTCCTCGTTCAACATTCGCAGTTCCTAGTTCAACATTCGATTTTTCAGTTCCTAGTTCAACATTCGCAGTTCCTAGTTCAACATTCGTAGTTTCTAGTTCAATATTCGAAATTTTTGGTTCCTCGTTCAACATTCGCAGTTCCTAGTTCAACATTCGTAGTTTCTGGTTCAATATTCGAAATTTTTAGTTCCTCGTTCAACATTCGCAGTTCCTAGTTCAACATTCGATTTTTCAGTTCCTAGTTCAACATTCGCAGTTCCTAGTTCAACATTCGTAGTTTCTGGTTCAATATTCGAAATTTTTAGTTCCTCGTTCAACATTCGCAGTTCCTAGCTCAACATTCGATTTTTCAGTTCCTAGTTCAACATTCCCAGTTCCTAGTTCAACATTCGTAGTTTCTGGTTCAATATTCGAAATTTTTAGTTCCTCGTTCAACATTCGCAGTTCCTAGTTCAACATTCGATTTTTCAGTTCCTAGTTCAACATTCGCAGTTCCTAGTTCAACATTCGATTTTTCAGTTCCTAGTTCAACATTCGCAGTTCCTAGTTCAACATTCGTAGTTTCTGGTTCAATATTCGAAATTTTTGGTTCCTCGTTCAACATTCGCAGTTCCTAGTTCAACATTCGATTTTTCAGTTCCTAGTTCAACATTCGCAGTTCCTAGTTCAACATTCGTAGTTTCTGGTTCAATATTCGAAATTTTTAGTTCCTCGTTCAACATTCGCAGTTCCTAGTTCAACATTCGATTTTTCAGTTCCTAGTTCAACATTCGCAGTTCCTAGTTCAACATTCGTAGTTTCTAGTTCAATATTCGAAATTTTTAGTTCCTCGTTCAACATTCGCAGTTCCTAGTTCAACATTCGTAGTTTCTGGTTCAATATTCGAAATTTTTAGTTCCTCGTTCAACATTCGCAGTTCCTAGTTCAACATTCGATTTTTCAGTTCCTAGTTCAATATTCGCAGTTCCTAGTTCAACATTCGTAGTTTCTGGTTCAATATTCGAAATTGTTAGTTCCTCGTTCAACATTCGCAGTTCCTAGTTCAACATTCGATTTTTCAGTTCCTAGTTCAACATTCGCAGTTCCTAGTTCAACATTCGTAGTTTCTAGTTCAATATTCGAAATTTTTAGTTCCTAGTTCAACATTCGCAGTTCCTAGTTCAACATTCGAAATTTTTAGTTCCTCGTTCAACATTCGCAGTTCCTAGTTCAACATTCGATTTTTCAGTTCCTAGTTCAACATTCGCAGTTCCTAGTTCAACATTCGTAGTTTCTGGTTCAATATTCGAAATTTTTGGTTCCTCGTTCAACATTCGCAGTTCCTAGTTCAACATTCGTAGTTTCTGGTTCAATATTCGAAATTTTTAGTTCCTCGTTCAACATTCGCAGTTCCTAGTTCAACATTCGATTTTTCAGTTCCTAGTTCAACATTCGCAGTTCCTAGTTCAACATTCGTAGTTTCTGGTTCAATATTCGAAATTTTTAGTTCCTCGTTCAACATTCGCAGTTCCTAGCTCAACATTCGATTTTTCAGTTCCTAGTTCAACATTCGCAGTTCCTAGTTCAACATTCGTAGTTTCTGGTTCAATATTCGAAATTTTTAGTTCCTCGTTCAACATTCGCAGTTCCTAGTTCAACATTCGATTTTTCAGTTCCTAGTTCAACATTCGCAGTTCCTAGTTCAACATTCGATTTTTCAGTTCCTAGTTCAACATTCGCAGTTCCTAGTTCAACATTCGTAGTTTCTGGTTCAATATTCGAAATTTTTGGTTCCTCGTTCAACATTCGCAGTTCCTAGTTCAACATTCGATTTTTCAGTTCCTAGTTCAACATTCGCAGTTCCTAGTTCAACATTCGTAGTTTCTGGTTCAATATTCGAAATTTTTAGTTCCTCGTTCAACATTCGCAGTTCCTAGTTCAACTTTCGTAGTTTCTGGTTCAATATTCGAAATTTTTAGTTCCTCGTTCAACATTCGCAGTTCCTAGTTCAACATTCGATTTTTCAGTTCCTAGTTCAATATTCGCAGTTCCTAGTTCAACATTCGTAGTTTCTGGTTCAATATTCGAAATTGTTAGTTCCTCGTTCAACATTCGCAGTTCCTAGTTCAACATTCGATTTTTCAGTTCCTAGTTCAACATTCGCAGTTCCTAGTTCAACATTCGTAGTTTCTAGTTCAATATTCGAAATTTTTAGTTCCTAGTTCAACATTCGCAGTTCCTAGTTCAACATTCGATTTTTCAGTTCCTAGTTCAACATTCGCAGTTCCCTAGTTCAACATTCGTAGTTTCTGGTTCAATATTCGAAATTTTTGGTTCCTCGTTCAACATTCGCAGTTCCTAGTTCAATATTCGATTTTTCAGTTCCTAGTTCAACATTCGCAGTTCCTAGTTCAACATTCGTAGTTTCTGGTTCAATATTCGAAATTTTTAGTTCCTCGTTCAACATTCGCAGTTCCTAGTTCAACATTCGATTTTTCAGTTTCTAGTTCAACATTCGCAGTTCCTAGTTCAACATTCGATTTTTCAGTTCCTAGTTCAACATTCGCAGTTCCTAGTTCAACATTCGTAGTTTCTGGTTCAATATTCGAAATTTTTAGTTCCTCGTTCAACATTCGCAGTTCCTAGTTCAACATTCGATTTTTCAGTTCCTAGTTCAACATTCGCAGTTCCTAGTTCAACATTCGTAGTTTCTAGTTCAATATTCGAAATTTTTAGTTCCTCGTTCAACATTCGCAGTTCCTAGTTCAACATTCGTAGTTTCTGGTTCAATATTCGAAATTTTTAGTTCCTCGTTCAACATTCGCAGTTCCTAGTTCAACATTCGATTTTTCAGTTCCTAGTTCAACATTCGCAGTTCCTAGTTCAACATTCGTAGTTTCTGGTTCAATATTCGAAATTTTTGGTTCCTCGTTCAACATTCGCAGTTCCTAGTTCAATATTCGATTTTTCAGTTCCTAGTTCAACATTCGCAGTTCCTAGTTCAACATTCGTAGTTTCTGGTTCAATATTCGAAATTTTTAGTTCCTCGTTCAACATTCGCAGTTCCTAGCTCAACATTCGATTTTTCAGTTCCTAGTTCAACATTCGCAGTTCCTAGTTCAACATTCGTAGTTTCTAGTTCAATATTCGAAATTTTTAGTTCCTCGTTCAACATTCGCAGTTCCTAGTTCAACATTCGATTTTTCAGTTCCTAGTTCAACATTCGCAGTTCCTAGTTCAACATTCGTAGTTTCTGGTTCAATATTCGAAGTTTTTAGTTCCTCTTTCAACATTCGCAGTTCCTAGTTCAACATTCGATTTTTCAGTTCCTAGTTCAACATTCGCAGTTCCTTGTTCAACATTCGTAGTTTCTGGTTCAATATTCGAAATTTTTAGTTCCTCGTTCAACATTCGCAGTTCCTAGTTCAACATTCGATTTTTCAGTTCCTAGTTCAACATTCGCTGTTCCTAGTTCAACATTCGATTTTTCAGTTCCTAGTTCAACATTCGCAGTTCCTAGTTCAACATTCGTAGTTTCTGGTTCAATATTCGAAATTTTTGGTTCCTCGTTCAACATTCGCAGTTCCTAGTTCAACATTCGCAGTTCCTAGTTCAACATTCGCAGTTCCTAGTTCAACATTCGTAGTTTCTGTTTCAATATTCGAAATTTTTAGTTCCTCGTTCAACATTCGCAGTTCCTAGTTCAACATTCGATTTTTCAGTTCCTAGTTCAACATTCGCAGTTCCTAGTTCAACATTCGTAGTTTTTAGTTCAATATTCGAAATTTTTAGTTCCTCGTTCAACATTCGCAGTTCCTAGTTCAACATTCGATTTTTCAGTTCCTAGTTCAACATTCGCAGTTCCTAGTTCAACATTCGTAGTTTCTGGTTCAATATTCGAAATTTTTAGTTCCTCGTTCAACATTCGAAATTTTTAGTTCCTCGTTCAACATTCGCAGTTCCTAGTTCAACATTCGATTTTTCAGTTCCTAGTTCAACATTCGCAGTTCCTAGTTCAACATTCGTAGTTTCTGGTTCAATATTCGAAATTTTTAGTTCCTCGTTCAACATTCGCAGTTCCTAGTTCAACATTCGCAGTTCCTAGTTCAAAATTCGATTTTTCAATTCCTAGTTCAACATTCGCAGTTCCTAGTTCAACGTTCGTAGTTTCTGGTTCAATATTCGAAATTTTTAGTTCCTCGTTCAACATTCGCAGTTCCTAGTTCAACATTCGATTTTTCAGTTCCTAGTTCAACATTCGCAGTTTCTAGTTCAACATTCGTTGTTTCTGGTTCAATATTCAAAATTTTTAGTTCCTCGTTCAACATTCGCAGTTCCTAGTTCAACATTCGATTTTTCAGTTCCTAGTTCAACATTCGCAGTTCCTAGTTCAACATTCGTAGTTTCTGGTTCAATATTCGAAATTTTTAGTTCCTCGTTCAACATTCGCAGTTCCTAGTTCAACATTCGATTTTTCAGTTCCTAGTTCAACATTCGCAGTTCCTAGTTCAACATTCATAGTTTCTGGTTCAATATTCGAAATTTTTAGTTCCTCGTTCAACATTCGCAGTTCCTAGTTCAACATTCGATTTTTCAGTTCCTAGTTCAACATTCGCCGTTCCTAGTTCAACATTCGTTGTTTCTGGTTCAATATTCGAAATTTTTAGTTCCTCGTTCAACATTCGCAGTTCTTAGTTCAACATTCGATTTTTCAGTTCCTAGTTCAACATTCGCAGTTCCTAGTTCAACATTCGTTGTTTCTGGTTCAATATTCTAAATTTTTAGTTCCTCGTTCAACATTCGCAGTTCCTGGTTCAACATTCGATTTTTCAGTTCCTAGTTCAACATTCGCAGTTCCTAGTTCAACATTCGTAGTTTCTGGTTCAATATTCGAAATTTTAAGTTCCTCGTTCAACATTCGCAGTTCCTAGTTCAACATTCGCAGTTCCTAGTTCAACATTCGTTGTTTCTAGTTCAATATTCGAAATTTTTAGTTCCTCGTTCAACATTCGCAGTAACTAGTTCAACATTCGATTTTTCAGTTCCTAGTTCAACATTCGCAGTTCCTAGTTCAACATTCGTAGTTTCGGGTTCAATATTCGAAATTTTTGGTTCCTCGTTCAACGTTCGCAGTTCCAAGTTCAACATTAGATTTTTCAGTTCCTAGTTCAACATTCGCAGTTCCTAGTTCAACATTCGTAGTTTCTGGTTCAATATTCGAAATTTTTAGTTCCTCGTTCAACATTCGCAGTTCCTAGTTCAACATTCGATTTTTCAGTTCCTAGTTCAACATTCGCAGTTCCTAGTTCAACATTCGTAGTTTCTGGTTCAATATTCGAAATTTTTAGTTCCTCGTTCAACATTCGCAGTTCCTAGTTCAATATTCGATTTTTCAGTTCCTAGTTCAACATTCGCAGTTCCTAGTTCAACATTCGTTGTTTCTGGTTCAATTTTCAAAATATTTAGCTCCTCGTTCAACATTCGCAGTTCCTAGTTCAACATTCGATTTTTCAGTTCCTAGTTCAACATTCGCAGTTCCTAGTTCAACATTCGTAGTTTCTGGTTCAATATTCGAAATTTTTAGTTCCTCGTTCAACATTCGCAGTTCCTAGTTCAACATTCGCAGTCCCTAGTTCAACATTCGCAATTCCTAGTTCAACATTCGTAGTTTCTGGTTCAATATTCGAAATTTATAGTTCCTCGTTCAACATTCGATTTTTCAGTTCCTAGTTCAACATTCGCAGTTCCTAATTCAACATTCGCAGTTCCTAGTTCAACATTCGTTGTTTCTGGTTCAATATTCGAAATTTTTAGTTCCTCGTTCAACATTCGCAGTTCCTAGTTCAACATTCGCAGTTCCTAGTTCAACATTCGATTTTTCAGTTCCTAGTTCAACATTCGCAGTTCCTAGTTCAACGTTCGTAGTTTCTGGTTCAATATTCGAAATTTTTAGTTCCTCGTTCAACATTCGCAGTTCCTAGTTCAACATTCGATTTTTCAGTTCCTAGTTCAACATTCGCAGTTTCTAGTTCAACATTCGTTGTTTCTGGTTCAATATTCAAAATTTTTAGTTCCTCGTTCAACATTCGCAGTTCCTAGTTCAACATTCGATTTTTCAGTTCCTAGTTCAACATTCGCAGTTCCTAGTTCAACATTCGTAGTTTCTGGTTCAATATTCGAAATTTTTAGTTCCTCGTTCAACATTCGCAGTTCCTAGTTCAACATTCGATTTTTCAGTTCCTAGTTCAACATTCGCAGTTCCTAGTTCAACATTCGTAGTTTCTGGTTCAATATTCGATATTTTTTGTTCCTCGTTCAACATTCGCAGTTCCTAGTTCAACATTCGATTTTTCAGTTCCTAGTTCAACATTCGCCGTTCCTAGTTCAACATTCGTTGTTTCTGGTTCAATATTCGAAATTTTTAGTTCCTCGTTCAACATTCGCAGTTCTTAGTTCAACATTCGATTTTTCAGTTCCTAGTTCAACATTCGCAGTTCCTAGTTCAACATTCGTTGTTTCTGGTTCAATATTCGAAATTTTTAGTTCCTCGTTCAACATTCGCAGTTCCTGGTTCAACATTCGATTTTTCAGTTCCTAGTTCAACATTCGCAGTTCCTAGTTCAACATTCGTAGTTTCTGGTTCAATATTCGAAATTTTAAGTTCCTCGTTCAACATTCGCAGTTCCTAGTTCAACATTTGCAGTTCCTAGTTCAACATTCGTTGTTTCTGGTTCAATATTCGAAATTTTTAGTTCCTCGTTCAACATTCGCAGTTCCTAGTTCAACATTCGCAGTCCCTAGTTCAACATTCGCAATTCCTAGTTCAACATTCGTAGTTTCTGGTTCAATATTCGAAATTTATAGTTCCTCGTTCAACATTCGATTTTTCAGTTCCTAGTTCAACATTCGCAGTTCCTAGTTCAACATTCGCAGTTCCTAGTTCAACATTCGTTGTTTCTGGTTCAATATTCGAAATTTTTAGTTCCTCGTTCAACATTCGCAGTTCCTAGTTCAACATTCGCAGTTCCTAGTTCAACATTCGATTTTTCAGTTCCTAGTTCAACATTCGCAGTTCCTAGTTCAACGTTCGTAGTTTCTGGTTCAATATTCGAAATTTTTAGTTCCTCGTTCAGCATTCGCAGTTCCTAGTTCAACATTCGATTTTTCAGTTCCTAGTTCAACATTCGCAGTTTCTAGTTCAACATTCGATGTTTCTGGTTCAATATTCAAAATTTTTAGTTCCTCGTTCAACATTCGCAGTTCCTAGTTCAACATTCGATTTTTCAGTTCCTAGTTCAACATTCGCAGTTCCTAGCTCAACATTCGTAGTTTCTGGTTCAATATTCGAAATTTTTAGTTCCTCGTTCAACATTCGCAGTTCCTAGTTCAACATTCGATTTTTCAGTTCCTAGTTCAACATTCGCAGTTCCTAGTTCAACATTCGATTTTTCAGTTCCTAGTTCAACATTCGCAGTTCCTAGTTCAACATTCGTAGTTTCTGGTTCAATATTCGAAATTTATAGTTCCTCGTTCAACATTCGATTTTTCAGTTCCTAGTTCAACATTCGCAGTTCCTAGTTCAACATTCGCAGTTCCTAGTTCAACATTCGTTGTTTCTGGTTCAATATTCGAAATTTTTAGTTCCTCGTTCAACATTCGCAGTTCCTAGTTCAACATTCGCAGTTCCTAGTTCAACATTCGATTTTTCAGTTCCTAGTTCAACATTCGCAGTTCCTAGGTCAACGTTCGTAGTTTCTGGTTCAATATTCGAAATTTTTAGTTCCTCGTTCAACATTCGCAGTTCCTAGTTCAAAATTCGATTTTTCAGTTCCTAGTTCAACATTCGCAGTTTCTAGTTCAACATTCGTTGTTTCTGGTTCAATATTCAAAATTTTTAGTTCCTCGTTCAACATTCGCAGTTCCTAGTTCAACATTCGATTTTTCAGTTCCTAGTTCAACATTTGCAGTTCCTAGTTCAACATTCGTTGTTTCTGGTTCAATATTCTAAATGTTTAGTTCCTCGTTCAACATTCGCAGTTCCTGGTTCAACATTCGATTTTTCAGTTCCTAGTTCAACATTCGCAGTTCCTAGTTCAACATTCGTAGTTTCTGGTTCAATATTCGAAATTTTAAGTTCCTTGTTCAACATTCGCAGTTCCTAGTTCAACATTCGCAGTTCCTAGTTCAACATTCGTTGTTTCTAGTTCAATATTCGAAATTTTTAGTTCCTCGTTCAACATTCGCAGTTCCTAGTTCAACATTCGATTTTTCAGTTCCTAGTTCAACATTCGCAGTTCCTAGTTCAACATTCGTAGTTTCGGGTTCAATATTCGAAATTTTTGGTTCCTCGTTCAACGTTCGCAGTTCCAAGTTCAACATTAGATTTTTCAGTTCCTAGTTCAACATTCGCAGTTCCTAGTTCAACATTCGTAGTTTCTGGTTCAATATTCGAAATTTTTAGTTCCTCGTTCAACATTCGCAGTTCCTAGTTCAACATTCGATATTTCAGTTCCTAGTTCAACATTCGCAGTTCCTAGTTCAACATTCGTAGTTTCTGGTTCAATATTCGAAATTTTTAGTTCCTCGTTCAACATTCGCAGTTCCTAGTTCAATATTCGATTTTCAGTTCCTAGTTCAACATTCGCAGTTCCTAGTTCAACATTCGTTGTTTCTGGTTCAATTTTCAAAATATTTAGCTCCTCGTTCAACATTCGCAGTTCCTAGTTCAACATTCGATTTTTCAGTTCCTAGTTCAACATTCGCAGTTCCTAGTTCAACATTCGTAGTTTCTGGTTCAATATTCGAAATTTTTAGTTCCTCGTTCAACATTCGCAGTTCCTAGTTCAACATTCGCAGTCCCTAGTTCAACATTCGCAATTCCTAGTTCAACATTCGTAGTTTCTGGTTCAATATTCGAAATTTATAGTTCCTCGTTCAACATTCGATTTTTCAGTTCCTAGTTCAACATTCGCAGTTCCTAGTTCAACATTCGCAGTTCCTAGTTCAACATTCGCAGTTCCTAGTTCAACATTCGTAGTTTCTGGTTCAATATTCGAAATTTTTAGTTCCTCGTTCAACATTCGCAGTTCCTAGTTCAACATTCGATTTTTCAGTTCCTAGTTCAACATTCGCAGTTCCTAGTTCAACATTCGTAGTTTCTAGTTCAATATTCGAAATTTTTAGTTCCTCGTTCAACATTCGATTTTTCATTTCCTAGTTCAACATTCGCAGTTCCTAGTTCAACATTCGTAGTTTCTGGTTCAATATTCGAAATTTTTCGTTCCTCTTTCAACATTCGCAGTTCTTAGTTCAACATTCGATTTTTCAGTTCCTAGTTCAACATTCGCCGTTCCTAGTTCAACATTCGTAGTTTCTGGTTCAATATTCGAAACTTTTAGTTCCTCGTTCAACAATCGCAGTTCCTAGTTCAACATTCGATTTTTCAGTTCCTAGTTCAACATTCGCAGTTCCTTGTTCAACATTCGTAGTTTCTGGTTCAATATTCGAAATTTTTAGTTCCTCGTTCAACATTCGCAGTTCCTAGTTCAACATTCGATTTTTCAGTTCCTAGTTCAACATTCGCTGTTCCTAGTTCAACATTCGATTTTTCAGTTCCTAGTTCAACATTCGCAGTTCCTAGTTCAACATTCGTAGTTTCTGGTTCAATATTCGAAATTTTTGGTTCCTCGTTCAACATTCGCAGTTCCTAGTTCAACATTTGCAGTTCCTAGTTCAACATTCGCAGTTCCTAGTTCAACATTCGTAGTTTCTGTTTCAATATTCGAAATTTTTAGTTCCTCGTTCAACATTCGCAGTTCCTAGTTCAACATTCGATTTTTCAGTTCCTAGTTCAACATTCGCAGTTCCTAGTTCAACATTCGTAGTTTCTAGTTCAATATTCGAAATTTTTAGTTCCTCGTTCAACATTCGCAGTTCCTAGTTCAACATTCGATTTTTCAGTTCCTAGTTCAACATTCGCAGTTCCTAGTTCAACATTCGTAGTTTCTGGTTCAATATTCGAAATTTTTAGTTCCTCGTTCAACATTCGAAATTTTTAGTTCCTCGTTCAACATTCGCAGTTCCTAGTTCAACATTCGATTTTTCAGTTCCTAGTTCAACATTCGCAGTTCCTAGTTCAACATTCGTAGTTTCTGGTTCAATATTCGAAATTTTTAGTTCCTCGTTCAACATTCGCAGTTCCTAGTTCAACATTCGCAGTTCCTAGTTCAAAATTCGATTTTTCAGTTCCTAGTTCAACATTCGCAGTTCCTAGTTCAACATTCGTAGTTTCTGGTTCAATATTCGAAATTTTTAGTTCCTCGTTCAACATTCGCAGTTCCTAGTTCAACATTCGATTTTTCAGTTCCTAGTTCAACATTCGCAGTTTCTAGTTCAACATTCGTTGTTTCTGGTTCAATATTCAAAATTTTTAGTTCCTCGTTCAACATTCGCAGTTCCTAGTTCAACATTCGATTTTTCAGTTCCTAGTTCAACATTCGCAGTTCCTAGTTCAACATTCGTAGTTTCTGGTTCAATATTCGAAATTTTTAGTTCCTCGTTCAACATTCGCAGTTCCTAGTTCAACATTCGATTTTTCAGTTCCTAGTTCAACGTTCGCAGTTCCTAGTTCAACATTCGTAGTTTCTGGTTCAATATTCGAAATTTTTAGTTCCTCGTTCAACATTCGCAGTTCCTAGTTCAACATTCGATTTTTCAGTTCCTAGTTCAACATTCGCCGTTCCTAGTTCAACATTCGTTGTTTCTGGTTCAATATTCGAAATTTTTAGTTCCTCGTTCAACATTCGCAGTTCTTAGTTCAACATTCGATTTTTCAGTTCCTAGTTCAACATTCGCAGTTCCTAGTTCAACATTCGTTGTTTCTGGTTCAATATTCTAAATTTTTAGTTCCTCGTTCAACATTCACAGTTCCTGGTTCAACATTCGATTTTTCAGTTCCTAGTTCAACATTCGCAGTTCCTAGTTCAACATTCGTAGTTTCTGGTTCAATATTCGAAATTTTAAGTTCCTCGTTCAACATTCGCAGTTCCTAGTTCAACATTCGCAGTTCCTAGTTCAACATTCGTTGTTTCTAGTTCAATATTCGAAATTTTTAGTTCCTCGTTCAACATTCGCAGTTCCTAGTTCAACATTCGATTTTTCAGTTCCTAGTTCAACATTCGCAGTTCCTAGTTCAACATTCGGAGTTTCTAGTTCAATATTCGAAATTTTTGGTTCCTCGTTCAACGTTCGCAGTTCCAAGTTCAACATTAGATTTTTCAGTTCCTAGTTCAACATTCGCAGTTCCTAGTTCAACATTCGTAGTTTCTGGTTCAATATTCGAAATTTTTAGTTCCTCGTTCAACATTCGCAGTTCCTAGTTCAACATTCGATTTTTCAGTTCCTAGTTCAACATTCGCAGTTCCTAGTTCAACATTCGTAGTTTCTGGTTCAATATTCGAAATTTTTAGTTCCTCGTTCAACATTCGCAGTTCCTAGTTCAATATTCGATTTTTCAGTTCCTAGTTCAACATTCGCAGTTCCTAGTTCAACATTCGTTGTTTCTGGTTCAATTTTCAAAATATTTAGCTCCTCGTTCAACATTCGCAGTTCCTAGTTCAACATTCGATTTTTCAGTTCCTAGTTCAATATTCGCAGTTCCTAGTTCAACATTCGTAGTTTCTGGTTCAATATTCGAAATTTTTAGTTCCTCGTTCAACATTCGCAGTTCCTAGTTCAACATTCGCAGTCCCTAGTTCAACATTCGCAATTCCTAGTTCAACATTCGTAGTTTCTGGTTCAATATTCGAAATTTATAGTTCCTCGTTCAACATTCGATTTTTCAGTTCCTAGTTCAACATTCGCAGTTCCTAGTTCAACATTCGCAGTTCCTAGTTCAACATTCGTTGTTTCTGGTTCAATATTCGAAATTTTTAGTTCCTCGTTCAACATTCGCAGTTCCTAGTTCAACATTCGCAGTTCCTAGTTCAACATTCGATTTTTCAGTTTCTAGTTCAACATTCGCAGTTCCTAGTTCAACGTTCGTAGTTTCTGGTTCAATATTCGAAATTTTTAGTTCCTCGTTCAACATTCGCAGTTCCTAGTTCAACATTCGATTTTTCAGTTCCTAGTTCAACATTCGCAGTTTCTAGTTCAACATTCGTTGTTTCTGGTTCAATATTCAAAATTTTTAGTTCCTCGTTCAACATTCGCAGTTCCTAGTTCAACATTCGCAGTTCCTAGTTCAACATTCGTAGTTTCTGGTTCAATATTCGAAATTTTTAGTTCCTCGTTCAACATTCGCAGTTCCTAGTTCAACATTCGATTTTTCAGTTCCTAGTTCAACATTCGCAGTTCCTAGTTCAACATTCGTAGTTTCTGGTTCAATATTCGATATTTTTAGTTCCTCGTTCAACATTCGCAGTTCCTAGTTCAACATTCGATTTTTCAGTTCCTAGTTCAACATTCGCCGTTCCTAGTTCAACATTCGTTGTTTCTGGTTCAATATTCGAAATTTTTAGTTCCTCGTTCAACATTCGCAGTTCTTAGTTCAACATTCGATTTTTCAGTTCCTAGTTCAACATTCGCAGTTCCTAGTTCAACATTCGTTGTTTCTGGTTCAATATTCGAAATTTTTAGTTCCTCGTTCAACATTCGCAGTTCCTGGTTCAACATTCGATTTTTCAGTTCCTAGTTCAACATTCGCAGTTCCTAGTTCAACATTCGTAGTTTCTGGTTCAATATTCGAAATTTTAAGTTCCTCGTTCAACATTCGCAGTTCCTAGTTCAACATTTGCAGTTCCTAGTTCAACATTCGTTGTTTCTGGTTCAATATTCGAAATTTTTAGTTCCTCGTTCAACATTCGCAGTTCCTAGTTCAACATTCGCAGTCCCTAGTTCAACATTCGCAATTCCTAGTTCAACATTCGTAGTTTCTGGTTCAATATTCGAAATTTATAGTTCCTCGTTCAACATTCGATTTTTCAGTTCCTAGTTCAACATTCGCAGTTCCTAGTTCAACATTCGCAGTTCCTAGTTCAACATTCGTTGTTTCTGGTTCAATATTCGAAATTTTTAGTTCCTCGTTCAACATTCGCAGTTCCTAGTTCAACATTCGCAGTTCCTAGTTCAACATTCGATTTTTCAGTTCCTAGTTCAACATTCGCAGTTCCTAGTTCAACGTTCGTAGTTTCTGGTTCAATATTCGAAATTTTTAGTTCCTCGTTCAGCATTCGCAGTTCCTAGTTCAACATTCGATTTTTCAGTTCCTAGTTCAACATTCGCAGTTTCTAGTTCAACATTCGATGTTTCTGGTTCAATATTCGAAATTTTTAGTTCCTCGTTCAACATTCGCAGTTCCTAGTTCAACATTCGATTTTTCAGTTCCTAGTTCAACATTCGATTTTTCAGTTCCTAGTTCAACATTTGCAGTTCCTAGTTCAACATTCGTTGTTTCTGGTTCAATATTCTAAATGTTTAGTTCCTCGTTCAACATTCGCAGTTCCTGGTTCAACATTCGATTTTTCAGTTCCTAGTTCAACATTCGCAGTTCCTAGTTCAACATTCATAGTTTCTGGTTCAATATTCGAAATTTTAAGTTCCTCGTTCAACATTCGCAGTTCCTAGTTCAACATTCGCAGTTCCTAGTTCAACATTCGTTGTTTCTAGTTCAATATTCGAAATTTTTAGTTCCTCGTTCAACATTCGGAGTTCCTAGTTCAACATTCGATTTTTCAGTTCCTAGTTCAACATTCGCAGTTCCTAGTTCAACATTCGTAGTTTCGGGTTCAATATTCGAAATTTTTGGTTCCTCGTTCAACGTTCGCAGTTCCAAGTTCAACATTAGATTTTTCAGTTCCTAGTTCAACATTCGCAGTTCCTAGTTCAACATTCGTAGTTTCTGGTTCAATATTCGAAATTTTTAGTTCCTCGTTCAACATTCGCAGTTCCTAGTTCAACATTCGATTTTTCAGTTCCTAGTTCAACATTCGCAGTTCCTAGTTCAACATTCGTAGTTTCTGGTTCAATATTCGAAATTTTTAGTTCCTCGTTCAACATTCGCAGTTCCTTGTTCAATATTCGATTTTTCAGTTCCTAGTTCAACATTCGCAGTTCCTAGTTCAACATTCGTTGTTTCTGGTTCAATTTTCAAAATATTTAGCTCCTCGTTCAACATTCGCAGTTCCTAGTTCAACATTCGATTTTTCAGTTCCTAGTTCAACATATTCGCAGTTCCTAGTTCAACATTCGTAGTTTCTGGTTCAATATTCGAAATTTTTAGTTCCTCGTTCAACATTCGCAGTTCCTAGTTCAACATTCGCAGTCCCTAGTTCAACATTCGCAATTCCTAGTTCAACATTCGTAGTTTCTGGTTCAATATTCGAAATTTATAGTTCCTCGTTCAACATTCGATTTTTCAGTTCCTAGTTCAACATTCGCAGTTCCTAGTTCAACATTCGCAGTTCCTAGTTCAACATTCGTTGTTTCTGGTTCAATATTCGAAATTTTTAGTTCCTCGTTCAACATTCGCAGTTCCTAGTTCAACATTCGCAGTTCCTAGTTCAACATTCGATTTTTCAGTTCCTAGTTCAACATTCGCAGTTCCTAGTTCAACGTTCGTAGTTTCTGGTTCAATATTCGAAATTTTTAGTTCCTCGTTCAACATTCGCAGTTCCTAGTTCAATATTCGATTTTTCAGTTCCTAGTTCAACATTCGCAGTTTCTAGCTCAACATTCGTTGTTTCTGGTTCAATATTCAAAATTTTTAGTTCCTCGTTCAACATTCGCAGTTCCTAGTTCAACATTCGATTTTTCAGTTCCTAGTTCAACATTCGCAGTTCCTAGTTCAACATTCGTAGTTTCTGGTTCAATATTCGAAATTTTTAGTTCCTCGTTCAACATTCGCAGTTCCTAGTTCAACATTCGATTTTTCAGTTCCTAGTTCAACGTTCGCAGTTCCTAGTTCAACATTCGTAGTTTCTGGTTCAATATTCGAAATTTTTAGTTCCTCGTTCAACATTCGCAGTTCCTAGTTCAACATTCGATTTTTCAGTTCCTAGTTCAACATTCGCCGTTCCTAGTTCAACATTCGTTGTTTCTGGTTCAATATTCGAAATTTTTAGTTCCTCGTTCAACATTCGCAGTTCCTAGTTCAACATTCGATTTTTCAGTTCCTAGTTCAACATTCGCAGTTTCTAGTTCAACATTCGTTGTTTCTGGTTCAATATTCAAAATTTTTAGTTCCTCGTTCAACATTCGCAGTTCCTAGTTCAACATTCGCAGTTCCTAGTTCAACATTCGTAGTTTCTGGTTCAATACTCGAAATTTTTAGTTCCTCGTTCAACATTCGCAGTTCCTAGTTCAACATTCGATTTTTCAGTTCCTAGTTCAACATTCGCAGTTCCTAGTTCAACATTCGTAGTTTCTGGTTCAATATTCGATATTTTTAGTTCCTCGTTCAACATTCGCAGTTCCTAGTTCAACATTCGATTTTTCAGTTCCTAGTTCAACATTCGCCGTTCCTAGTTCAACATTCGTTGTTTCTGGTTCAATATTCGAAATTTTTAGTTCCTCGTTCAACATTCGCAGTTCTTAGTTCAACATTCGATTTTTCAGTTCCTAGTTCAACATTCGCAGTTCCTAGTTCAACATTCGTTGTTTCTGGTTCAATATTCGAAATTTTTAGTTCCTCGTTCAACATTCGCAGTTCCTGGTTCAACATTCGATTTTTCAGTTCCTAGTTCAACATTCGCAGTTCCTAGTTCAACATTCGTAGTTTCTGGTTCAATATTCGAAATTTTAAGTTCCTCGTTCAACATTCGCAGTTCCTAGTTCAACATTTGCAGTTCCTAGTTCAACATTCGTTGTTTCTGGTTCAATATTCGAAATTTTTAGTTCCTCGTTCAACATTCGCAGTTCCTAGTTCAACATTCGCAGTCCCTAGTTCAACATTCGCAATTCCTAGTTCAGCATTCGTAGTTTCTGGTTCAATATTCGAAATTTATAGTTCCTCGTTCAACATTCGATTTTTCAGTTCCTAGTTCAACATTCGCAGTTCCTAGTTCAACATTCGCAGTTCCTAGTTCAACATTCGTTGTTTCTGGTTCAATATTCGAAATTTTTAGTTCCTCGTTCAACATTCGCAGTTCCTAGTTCAACATTCGCAGTTCCTAGTTCAACATTCGATTTTTCAGTTCCTAGTTCAACATTCGCAGTTCCTAGTTCAACGTTCGTAGTTTCTGGTTCAATATTCGAAATTTTTAGTTCCTCGTTCAGCATTCGCAGTTCCTAGTTCAACATTCGATTTTTCAGTTCCTAGTTCAACATTCGCAGTTTCTAGTTCAACATTCGATGTTTCTGGTTCAATATTCAAAATTTTTAGTTCCTCGTTCAACATTCGCAGTTCCTAGTTCAACATTCGATTTTTCAGTTCCTAGTTCAACATTCGATTTTTCAGTTCCTAGTTCAACATTTGCAGTTCCTAGTTCAACATTCGTTGTTTCTGGTTCAATATTCTAAATGTTTAGTTCCTCGTTCAACATTCGCAGTTCCTGGTTCAACATTCGATTTTTCAGTTCCTAGTTCAACATTCGCAGTTCCTAGTTCAACATTCGTAGTTTCTGGTTCAATATTCGAAATTTTAAGTTCCTCGTTCAACATTCGCAGTTCCTAGTTCAACATTCGCAGTTCCTAGTTCAACATTCGTTGTTTCTAGTTCAATATTCGAAATTTTTAGTTCCTCGTTCAACATTCGCAGTTCCTAGTTCAACATTCGATTTTTCAGTTCCTAGTTCAACATTCGCAGTTCCTAGTTCAACATTCGTAGTTTCGGGTTCAATATTCGAAATTTTTGGTTCCTCGTTCAACGTTCGCAGTTCCAAGTTCAACATTAGATTTTTCAGTTCCTAGTTCAACATTCGCAGTTCCTAGTTCAACATTCGTAGTTTCTGGTTCAATATTCGAAATTTTTAGTTCCTCGTTCAACATTCGCAGTTCCTAGTTCAACATTCGATTTTTCAGTTCCTAGTTCAACATTCGCAGTTCCTAGTTCAACATTCGTAGTTTCTGGTTCAATATTCGAAATTTTTAGTTCCTCGTTCAACATTCGCAGTTCCTAGTTCAATATTCGATTTTTCAGTTCCTAGTTCAACATTCGCAGTTCCTAGTTCAACATTCGTTGTTTCTGGTTCAATTTTCAAAATATTTAGCTCCTCGTTCAACATTCGCAGTTCCTAGTTCAACATTCGATTTTTCAGTTCCTAGTTCAACATTCGCAGTTCCTAGTTCAATATTCGTAGTTTCTGGTTCAATATTCGAAATTTTTAGTTCCTCGTTCAACATTCGCAGTTCCTAGTTCAACATTCGCAGTCCCTAGTTCAACATTCGCAATTCCTAGTTCAACATTCGTAGTTTCTGGTTCAATATTCGAAATTCATAGTTCCTCGTTCAACATTCGATTTTTCAGTTCCTAGTTCAACATTCGCAGTTCCTAGTTCAACATTCGCAGTTCCTAGTTCAACATTCGTTGTTTCTGGTTCAATATTCGAAATTTTTAGTTCCTCGTTCAACATTCGCAGTTCCTAGTTCAACATTCGCAGTTCCTAGTTCAACATTCGATTTTTCAGTTCCTAGTTTAACATTCGCAGTTCCTAGTTCAACGTTCGTAGTTTCTGGTTCAATATTCGAAATTTTTAGTTCCTCGTTCAACATTCGCAGTTCCTAGTTCAATATTCGATTTTTCAGTTCCTAGTTCAACATTCGCAGTTTCTAGCTCAACATTCGTTGTTTCTGGTTCAATATTCAAAATTTTTAGTTCCTCGTTCAACATTCGCAGTTCCTAGTTCAACATTCGATTTTTCAGTTCCTAGTTCAACATTCGCAGTTCCTAGTTCAGCATTCGTAGTTTCTGGTTCAATATTCGAAATTTATAGTTCCTCGTTCAACATTCGATTTTTCAGTTCCTAGTTCAACATTCGCAGTTCCTAGTTCAACATTCGCAGTTCCTAGTTCAACATTCGTTGTTTCTGGTTCAATATTCGAAATTTTTAGTTCCTCGTTCAACATTCGCAGTTCCTAGTTCAACATTCGCAGTTCCTAGTTCAACATTCGATTTTTCAGTTCCTAGTTCAACATTCGTAGTTCCTAGTTCAACGTTCGTAGTTTCTGGTTCAATATTCGAAATTTTTAGTTCCTCGTTCAGCATTCGCAGTTCCTAGTTCAACATTCGATTTTTCAGTTCCTAGTTCAACATTCGCAGTTTCTAGTTCAACATTCGATGTTTCTGGTTCAATATTCAAAATTTTTAGTTCCTCGTTCAACATTCGCAGTTCCTAGTTCAACATTCGATTTTTCAGTTCCTAGTTCAACATTCGATTTTTCAGTTCCTAGTTCAACATTTGCAGTTCCTAGTTCAACATTCGTTGTTTCTGGTTCAATATTCTAAATGTTTAGTTCCTCGTTCAACATTCGCAGTTCCTGGTTCAACATTCGATTTTTCAGTTCCTAGTTCAACATTCGCAGTTCCTAGTTCAACATTCGTAGTTTCTGGTTCAATATTCGAAATTTTAAGTTCCTCGTTCAACATTCGCAGTTCCTAGTTCAACATTCGCAGTTCCTAGTTCAACATTCGTTGTTTCTAGTTCAATATTCGAAATTTTTAGTTCCTCGTTCAACATTCGCAGTTCCTAGTTCAACATTCGATTTTTCAGTTCCTAGTTCAACATTCGCAGTTCCTAGTTCAACATTCGTAGTTTCGGGTTCAATATTCGAAATTTTTGGTTCCTCGTTCAACGTTCGCAGTTCCAAGTTCAACATTAGATTTTTCAGTTCCTAGTTCAACATTCGCAGTTCCTAGTTCAACATTCGTAGTTTCTGGTTCAATATTCGAAATTTTTAGTTCCTCGTTCAACATTCGCAGTTCCTAGTTCAACATTCGATTTTTCAGTTCCTAGTTCAACATTCGCAGTTCCTAGTTCAACATTCGTAGTTTCTGGTTCAATATTCGAAATTTTTAGTTCCTCGTTCAACATTCGCAGTTCCTAGTTCAATATTCGATTTTTCAGTTCCTAGTTCAACATTCGCAGTTCCTAGTTCAACATTCGTTGTTTCTGGTTCAATTTTCAAAATATTTAGCTCCTCGTTCAACATTCGCAGTTCCTAGTTCAACATTCGATTTTTCAGTTCCTAGTTCAACATTCGCAGTTCCTAGTTCAATATTCGTAGTTTCTGGTTCAATATTCGAAATTTTTAGTTCCTCGTTCAACATTCGCAGTTCCTAGTTCAACATTCGCAGTCCCTAGTTCAACATTCGCAATTCCTAGTTCAACATTCGTAGTTTCTGGTTCAATATTCGAAATTCATAGTTCCTCGTTCAACATTCGATTTTTCAGTTCCTAGTTCAACATTCGCAGTTCCTAGTTCAACATTCGCAGTTCCTAGTTCAACATTCGTAGTTTCTGGTTCAATATTCGAAATTTTTAGTTCCTCGTTCAACATTCGCAGTTCCTAGTTCAACATTCGCAGTTCCTAGTTCAACATTCGATTTTTCAGTTCCTAGTTTAACATTCGCAGTTCCTAGTTCAACGTTCGTAGTTTCTGGTTCAATATTCGAAATTTTTAGTTCCTCGTTCAACATTCGCAGTTCCTAGTTCAATATTCGATTTTTCAGTTCCTAGTTCAACATTCGCAGTTTCTAGCTCAACATTCGTTGTTTCTGGTTCAATATTCAAAATTTTTAGTTCCTCGTTCAACATTCGCAGTTCCTAGTTCAACATTCGATTTTTCAGTTCCTAGTTCAACATTCGCAGTTCCTAGTTCAACATTCGTAGTTTCTGGTTCAATATTCGAAATTTTTAGTTCCTCGTTCAACATTCGCAGTTCCTAGTTCAACATTCGATTTTTCAGTTCCTAGTTCAACATTCGCAGTTCCTAGTTCAACATTCGTAGTTTCTGGTTCAATATTCGAAATTTTTAGTTCCTCGTTCAACATTCGCAGTTCCTAGTTCAACATTCGATTTTTCAGTTCCTAGTTCAACATTCGCCGTTCCTAGTTCAACATTCGTTGTTTCTGGTTCAATATTCGAAATTTTTAGTTCCTCGTTCAACATTCGCAGTTCTTAGTTCAACATTCGATTTTTCAGTTCCTAGTTCAACATTCGCAGTTCCTAGTTCAACATTCGTTGTTTCTGGTTCAATATTCGAAATTTTTAGTTCCTCGTTCAACATTCGCAGTTCCTAGTTCAACATTCGATTTTTCAGTTCCTAATTCAACATTCGCAGTTCCTAGTTCAACATTCGTAGTTTCTGGTTCAATATTCGAAATTTTAAGTTCCTCGTTCAACATTCGCAGTTCCTAGTTCAACATTTGCAGTTCCTAGTTCAACATTCGTTGTTTCTGGTTCAATATTCGAAATTTTTAGTTCCTCGTTCAACATTCGCAGTTCCTAGTTCAACATTCGCAGTCCCTAGTTCAACATTCGCAATTCATAGTTCAACATTCGTAGTTTCTGGTTCAATATTCGAAATTTATAGTTCCTCGTTCAACATTCGATTTTTCAGTTCCTAGTTCAACATTCGCAGTTCCTAGTTCAACATTCGCAGTTCCTAGTTCAGCATTCGTTGTTTCTGGTTCAATATTCGAAATTTTTAGTTCCTCGTTCAACATTCGCAGTTCCTAGTTCAACATTCGCAGTTCCTAGTTCAACATTCGATTTTTCAGTTCCTAGTTCAACATTCGCAGTTCCTAGTTCAACGTTCGTAGTTTCTGGTTCAATATTCGCAATTTTTAGTTCCTCGTTCAGCATTCGCAGTTCCTAGTTCAACATTCGATTTTTCAGTTCCTAGTTCAACATTCGCAGTTCCTAGTTCAACATTCGTAGTTTCTGGTTCAATATTCGAAATTTTTAGTTCCTCGTTCAACATTCGCAGTTCCTAGTTCAACATTCGATTTTTCAGTTCCTAGTTCAACATTCGCAGTTCCTAGTTCAACATTCGTAGTTTCTAGTTCAATATTCGAAATTTTTAGTTCCTCGTTCAACATTCGATTTTTCAGTTCCTAGTTCAACATTCGCAGTTCCTAGTTCAACATTCGTAGTTTCTGGTTCAATATTCGAAATTTTTCGTTCCTCTTTCAACATTCGCAGTTCTTAGTTCAACATTCGATTTTTCAGTTCCTAGTTCAACATTCGCAGTTCCTAGTTCAACATTCGTAGTTTCTGGTTCAATATTCGAAACTTTTAGTTCCTCGTTCAACAATCGCAGTTCCTAGTTCAACATTCGATTTTTCAGTTCCTAGTTCAACATTCGCAGTTCCTTGTTCAACATTCGTAGTTTCTGGTTCAATATTCGAAATTTTTAGTTCCTCGTTCAACATTCGCAGTTCCTAGTTCAACATTCGATTTTTCAGTTCCTAGTTCAACATTCGCTGTTCCTAGTTCAACATTCGATTTTTCAGTTCCTAGTTCAACATTCGCAGTTCCTAGTTCAACATTCGTAGTTTCTGGTTCAATATTCGAAATTTTTGGTTCCTCGTTCAACATTCGCAGTTCCTAGTTCAACATTCGCAGTTCCTAGTTCAACATTCGCAGTTCCTAGTTCAACATTCGTAGTTTCTGTTTCAATATTCGAAATTTTTAGTTCCTCGTTCAACATTCGCAGTTCCTAGTTCAACATTCGATTTTTCAGTTCCTAGTTCAACATTCGCAGTTCCTAGTTCAACATTCGTAGTTTCTAGTTCAATATTCGAAATTTTTAGTTCCTCGTTCAACATTCGCAGTTCCTAGTTCAACATTCGATTTTTCAGTTCCTAGTTCAACATTAGTAGTTTCTGGTTCAATATTCGAAATTTTTAGTTCCTCGTTCAACATTCGAAATTTTTAGTTCCTCGTTCAACATTCGCAGTTCCTAGTTCAACATTCGATTTTTCAGTTCCTAGTTCAACATTCGCAGTTCCTAGTTCAACATTCGTAGTTTCTGATTCAATATTCGAAATTTTTAGTTCCTCGTTCAACATTCGCAGTTCCTAGTTCAACATTCGCAGTTCCTAGTTCAAAATTCGATTTTTCAGTTCCTAGTTCAACATTCGCAGTTCCTAGTTCAACGTTCGTAGTTTCTGGTTCAATATTCGAAATTTTTAGTTCCTCGTTCAACATTCGCAGTTCCTAGTTCAACATTCGATTTTTCAGTTCCTAGTTCAACATTCGCAGTTTCTAGTTCAACATTCGTTGTTTCTGGTTCAATATTCAAAATTTTTAGTTCCTCGTTCAACATTCGCAGTTCCTAGTTCAACATCCGATTTTTCAGTTCCTAGTTCAACATTCGCAGTTCCTAGTTCAACATTCGTAGTTTCTGGTTCAATATTCGAAATTTTTAGTTCCTCGTTCAACATTCGCAGTTCCTAGTTCAACATTCGATTTTTCAGTTCCTAGTTCAACATTCGCAGTTCCTAGTTCAACATTCGTAGTTTCTGGTTCAATATTCGAAATTTTTAGTTCCTCGTTCAACATTCGCAGTTCCTAGTTCAACATTCGATTTTTCAGTTCCTAGTTCAACATTCGCCGTTCCTAGTTCAACATTCGTTGTTTCTGGTTCAATATTCGAAATTTTTAGTTCCTCGTTCAACATTCGCAGTTCTTAGTTCAACATTCGATTTTTCAGTTCCTAGTTCAACATTCGCAGTTCCTAGTTCAACATTCGTTGTTTCTGGTTCAATATTCTAAATTTTTAGTTCCTCTTTCAACATTCACAGTTCCTGGTTCAACATTCGATTTTTCAGTTCCTAGTTCAACATTCGCAGTTCCTAGTTCAACATTCGTAGTTTCTGGTTCAATATTCGAAATTTTAAGTTCCTCGTTCAACATTCGCAGTTCCTAGTTCAACATTCGCAGTTCCTAGTTCAACATTCGATTTTTCAGTTCCTAGTTCAACATTCGCAGTTCCTAGTTCAACGTTCGTAGTTTCTGGTTCAATATTCGAAATTTTTAGTTCCTCGTTCAACATTCGCAGTTCCTAGTTCAACATTCGATTTTTCAGTTCCTAGTTCAACATTCGCAGTTTCTAGTTCAACATTCGTTGTTTCTGGTTCAATATTCAAAATTTTTAGTTCCTCGTTCAACATTCGCAGTTCCTAGTTCAACATTCGATTTTTCAGTTCCTAGTTCAACATTCGCAGTTCCTAGTTCAACATTCGTAGTTTCTGGTTCAATATTCGAAATTTTTAGTTCCTCGTTCAACATTTGCAGTTCCTAGTTCAATATTCGATTTTTCAGTTCCTAGTTCAACATTCGCAGTTCCTAGTTCAACATTCGTTGTTTCTGGTTCAATTTTCAAAATATTTAGCTCCTCGTTCAACATTCGCAGTTCCTAGTTCAACATTCGATTTTTCAGTTCCTAGTTCAACATTCGCAGTTCCTAGTTCAACATTCGTAGTTTCTGGTTCAATATTCGAAATTTTTAGTTCCTCGTTCAACATTCGCAGTTCCTAGTTCAACATTCGCAGTCCCTAGTTCAACATTCGCAATTCCTAGTTCAACATTCGTAGTTTCTGGTTCAATATTCGAAATTTATAGTTCCTCGTTCAACATTCGATTTTTCAGTTCCTAGTTCAACATTCGCAGTTCCTAGTTCAACATTCGCAGTTCCTAGTTCAACATTCGTTGTTTCTGGTTCAATATTCGAAATTTTTAGTTCCTCGTTCAACATTCGCAGTTCCTAGTTCAACATTCGCAGTTCCTAGTTCAACATTCGATTTTTCAGTTCCTAGTTCAACATTCGCAGTTCCTAGTTCAACGTTCGTAGTTTCTGGTTCAATATTCGAAATTTTTAGTTCCTCGTTCAACATTCG
Source organism: Limnoperna fortunei (assembly GCA_944474755.1). Taxonomy (NCBI): domain Eukaryota; kingdom Metazoa; phylum Mollusca; class Bivalvia; order Mytilida; family Modiolidae; genus Limnoperna; species Limnoperna fortunei. The sequence continues at coordinate 35,251,566 of OX104119.1, forward strand.
CAGTTCCTAGTTCAACATTCGATTTTTCAGTTCCTAGTTCAACATTCGCAGTTTCTAGTTCAACATTCGTTGTTTCTGGTTCAATATTCGAAATTTTTAGTTCCTCGTTCAACATTCGCAGTTCCTAGTTCAACATTCGCAGTTCCTAGTTCAACATTCGTAGTTTCTGGTTCAATATTCGAAATTTTTAGTTCCTCGTTCAACATTCGCAGTTCCTAGTTCAACATTCGATTTTTCAGTTCCTAGTTCAACATTCGCAGTTCCTAGTTCAACATTCGTAGTTTCTGGTTCAATATTCGATATTTTTAGTTCCTCGTTCAACATTCGCAGTTCCTAGTTCAACATTCGATTTTTCAGTTCCTAGTTCAACATTCGCCGTTCCTAGTTCAACATTCGTTGTTTCTGGTTCAATATTCGAAATTTTTAGTTCCTCGTTCAACATTCGCAGTTCTTAGTTCAACATTCGATTTTTCAGTTCCTAGTTCAACATTCGCAGTTCCTAGTTCAACATTCGTTGTTTCTGGTTCAATATTCGAAATTTTTAGTTCCTCGTTCAACATTCGCAGTTCCTGGTTCAACATTCGATTTTTCAGTTCCTAGTTCAACATTCGCAGTTCCTAGTTCAACATTCGTAGTTTCTGGTTCAATATTCGAAATTTTAAGTTCCTCGTTCAACATTCGCAGTTCCTAGTTCAACATTTGCAGTTCCTAGTTCAACATTCGTTGTTTCTGGTTCAATATTCGAAATTTTTAGTTCCTCGTTCAACATTCGCAGTTCCTAGTTCAACATTCGCAGTCCCTAGTTCAACATTCGCAATTACTAGTTCAACATTCGTAGTTTCTGGTTCAATATTCGAAATTTATAGTTCCTCGTTCAACATTCGATTTTTCAGTTCCTAGTTCAACATTCGCAGTTCCTAGTTCAACATTCGCAGTTCCTAGTTCAACATTCGTTGTTTCTGGTTCAATATTCGAAATTTTTAGTTCCTCGTTCAACATTCGCAGTTCCTAGTTCAACATTCGCAGTTCCTAGTTCAACATTTGATTTTTCAGTTCCTAGTTCAACATTCGCAGTTCCTAGTTCAACGTTCGTAGTTTCTGGTTCAATATTCGAAATTTTTAGTTCCTCGTTCAGCATTCGCAGTTCCTAGTTCAACATTCGATTTTTCAGTTCCTAGTTCAACATTCGCAGTTTCTAGTTCAACATTCGATGTTTCTGGTTCAATATTCAAAATTTTTAGTTCCTCGTTCAACATTCGCAGTTCCTAGTTCAACATTCGATTTTTCAGTTCCTAGTTCAACATTCGCAGTTCCTAGTTCAACATTCGTAGTTTCTGGTTCAATATTCGAAATTTTTAGTTCCTCGTTCAACATTCGCAGTTCCTAGTTCAACATTCGATTTTTCAGTTCCTAGTTCAACATTCGCAGTTCCTAGTTCAACATTCGATTTTTCAGTTCCTAGTTCAACATTCGCAGTTCCTAGTTCAACATTTGTAGTTTCTGGTTCAATATTCGAAATTTATAGTTCCTCGTTCAACATTCGATTTTTCAGTTCCTAGTTCAACATTCGCAGTTCCTAGTTCAACATTCGCAGTTCCTAGTTCAACATTCGTTGTTTCTGGTTCAATATTCGAAATTTTTAGTTCCTCGTTCAACATTCGCAGTTCCTAGTTCAACATTCGCAGTTCCTAGTTCAACATTCGATTTTTCAGTTCCTAGTTCAACATTCGCAGTTCCTAGTTCAACGTTCGTAGTTTCTGGTTCAATATTCGAAATTTTTAGTTCCTCGTTCAACATTCGCAGTTCCTAGTTCAACATTCGATTTTTCAGTTCCTAGTTCAACATTCGCAGTTTCTAGTTCAACATTCGTAGTTTCTGGTTCAATATTCAAAATTTTTAGTTCCTCGTTCAACATTCGCAGTTCCTAGTTCAACATTCGATTTTTCAGTTCCTAGTTCAACATTTGCAGTTCCTAGTTCAACATTCGTTTTTTCTGGTTCAATATTCTAAATTTTTAGTTCCTCGTTCAACATTCGCAGTTCCTGGTTCAACATTCGATTTTTCAGTTCCTAGTTCAACATTCGCAGTTCCTAGTTCAACATTCGTAGTTTCTGGTTCAATATTCGAAATTTTAAGTTCCTCGTTCAACATTCGCAGTTCCTAGTTCAACATTCGCAGTTCCTAGTTCAACATTCGTTGTTTCTAGTTCAATATTCGAAATTTTTAGTTCCTCGTTCAACATTCGCAGTTCCTAGTTCAACATTCGATTTTTCAGTTCCTAGTTCAACATTCGCAGTTCCTAGTTCAACATTCGTAGTTTCGGGTTCAATATTCGAAATTTTTAGTTCCTCGTTCAACATTCGCAGTTCCTAGTTCAACATTCGATTTTTCAGTTCGTAGTTCAACATTCGCAGTTCCTAGTTCAACATTCGTAGTTTCTGGTTCAATATTCGAAATTTTTAGTTCCTCGTTCAACATTCGCAGTTCCTAGTTCAATATTCGATTTTTCAGTTCCTAGTTCAACATTCGCAGTTCCTAGTTCAACATTCGTTGTTTCTGGTTCAATTTTCAAAATATTTAGCTCCTCGTTCAACATTCGCAGTTCCTAGTTCAACATTCGATTTTTCAGTTCCTAGTTCAACATTCGCAGTTCCTAGTTCAACATTCGTAGTTTCTGGTTCAATATTCGAAATTTTTAGTTCCTCGTTCAACATTCGCAGTTCCTAGTTCAACATTCGCAGTCCCTAGTTCAACATTCGCAATTCCTAGTTCAACATTCGTAGTTTCTGGTTCAATATTCGAAATTTATAGTTCCTCGTTCAACATTCGATTTTTCAGTTCCTAGTTCAACATTCGCAGTTCCTAGTTCAACATTCGTTGTTTCTGGTTCAATATTCGAAATTTTTAGTTCCTCGTTCAACATTCGCAGTTCCTAGTTCAACATTCGCAGTTCCTAGTTCAACATTCGATTTTTCAGTTCCTAGTTCAACATTCGCAGTTCCTAGTTCAACGTTCGTAGTTTCTGGTTCAATATTCGAAATTTTTAGTTCCTCGTTCAACATTCGCAGTTCCTAGTTCAACATTCGATTTTTCAGTTCCTAGTTCAACATTCGCAGTTTCTAGTTCAACATTCGTTGTTTCTGGTTCAATATTCAAAATTTTTAGTTCCTCGTTCAACATTCGCAGTTCCTAGTTCAACATTCGATTTTTCAGTTCCTAGTTCAACATTCGCAGTTGCTAGTTCAACATTCGTAGTTTCTGGTTCAATATTCGAAATTTTTAGTTCCTCGTTCAACATTCGCAGTTCCTAGTTCAACATTCGATTTTTCAGTTCCTAGTTCAACATTCGCAGTTCGTAGTTCAACATTCGTAGTTTCTGGTTCAATATTCGAAATTTTTAGTTCCTCGTTCAACATTCGCAGTTCCTAGTTCAACATTCGATTTTTCAGTTCCTAGTTCAACATTCGCCGTTCCTAGTTCAACATTCGTTGTTTCTGGTTCAATATTCGAAATTTTTAGTTCCTCGTTCAACATTCGCAGTTCTTAGTTCAACATTCGATTTTTCAGTTCCTAGTTCAACATTCGCAGTTCCTAGTTCAACATTCGTTGTTTCTGGTTCAATATTCGAAATTTTTAGTTCCTCGTTCAACATTCGCAGTTCCTAGTTCAACATTCGATTTTTCAGTTCCTAGTTCAACATTCGCAGTTCCTAGTTCAACATTCGTAGTTTCTGGTTCAGTATTCGAAATTTTAAGTTCCTCGTTCAACATTCGCAGTTCCTAGTTCAACATTTGCAGTTCCTAGTTCAACATTCGTTGTTTCTGGTTCAATATTCGAAATTTTTAGTTCCTCGTTCAACATTCGCAGTTCCTAGTTCAACATTCGCAGTCCCTAGTTCAACATTCGCAATTCCTAGTTCAACATTCGTAGTTTCTGGTTCAATATTCGAAATTTATAGTTCCTCGTTCAACATTCGATTTTTCAGTTCCTAGTTCAACATTCGCAGTTCCTAGTTCAACATTCGCAGTTCCTAGTTCAACATTCGTTGTTTCTGGTTCAATATTCGAAATTTTTAGTTCCTCGTTCAACATTCGCAGTTCCTAGTTCAACATTCGCAGTTCCTAGTTCAACATTCGATTTTTCAGTTCCTAGTTCAACATTCGCAGTTCCTAGTTCAACGTTCGTAGTTTCTGGTTCAATATTCGAAATTTTTAGTTCCTCGTTCAGCATTCGCAGTTCCTAGTTCAACATTCGATTTTTCAGTTCCTAGTTCAACATTCGCAGTTTCTAGTTTAACATTCGTTGTTTCTGGTTCAATATTCAAAATTTTTAGTTCCTCGTTCAACATTCGCAGTTCCTAGTTCAACATTCGATTTTTCAGTTCCTAGTTCAACATTCGCAGTTCCTAGTTCAACATTCGATTTTTCAGTTCCTAGTTCAACATTCGCAGTTCCTAGTTCAACATTCTTAGTTTCTGGTTCAATATTCGAAATTTTTAGTTCCTCGTTCAACGTTCGCAGTTCCTAGTTCAACATTCGATTTTTCAGTTCCTAGTTCAACATTCGCAGTTCCTAGTTCAACATTCGTAGTTTCTGGTTCAATATTCGAAATTTTTAGTTCCTCGTTCAACATTCGCAGTTCCTAGTTCAACATTCGATTTTTCAGTTCCTAGTTCAACATTCGCAGTTCCTAGTTCAACATTCGTAGTTTCTGGTTCAATATTCGAAATTTATAGTTCCTCGTTCAACATTCGATTTTTCAGTTCCTAGTTCAACATTCGCAGTTCCTAGTTCAACATTCGCAGTTCCTAGTTCAACATTCGCAGTTCCTAGTTCAACATTCGCAGTTCCTAGTTCAACATTCGTTGTTTCTGGTTCAATATTCGAAATGTTTAGTTCCTCGTTCAACATTCGCAGTTCCTCGTTCAGCATTCGCAGTTCCTAGTTCAACATTCGATTTTTCAGTTCCTAGTTCAACATTCGCAGTTTCTAGTTCAACATTCGTTGTTTCTGGTTCAATATTGAAAATTTTTAGTTCCTCGTTCAACATTCGCAGTTCCTAGTTCAACATTCGATTTTTCAGTTCCTAGTTCAACATTCGCAGTTCCTAGTTCAACATTCGTAGTTTCTGGTTCAATATTCGAAATTTTTAGTTCCTCGTTCAACATTCGCAGTTCCTAGTTCAACATTCGATTTTTCAGTTCCTAGTTCAACATTCGCAGTTCCTAGTTCAACATTCGTAGTTTCTGGTTCAATATTCGAAATTTTTAGTTCCTCGTTCAACATTCGCAGTTCCTAGTTCAACATTCGATTTTTCAGTTCCTAGTTCAACATTCGCAGTTCCTAGTTCAACATTCGTAGTTTCTGGTTCAATATTCGAAATTTATAGTTCCTCGTTCAACATTCGATTTTTCAGTTCCTAGTTCAACATTCGCAGTTCCTAGTTCAACATTCGCAGTTCCTAGTTCAACATTCGTTGTTTCTGGTTCAATATTCGAAATTTTTAGTTCCTCGTTCAACATTCGCAGTTCTTAGTTCAACATTCGCAGTTCCTAGTTCAACATTCGATTTTTCAGTTCCTAGTTCAACATTCGCAGTTCCTAGTTCAACGTTCGTAGTTTCTGGTTCAATATTCGAAATTTTTAGTTCCTCGTTCAACATTCGCAGTTCCTAGTTCAACATTCGATTTTTCAGTTCCTAGTTCAACATTCGCAGTTTCTAGTTCAACATTCGTTGTTTCTGGTTCAATATTCAAAATTTTTAGTTCCTCGTTCAACATTCGCAGTTCCTATTTCAACATTCGATTTTTCAGTTCCTAGTTCAACATTCGCAGTTCCTAGTTCAACATTCGTTGTTTCTGGTTCAATATTCAAAATTTTTAGTTCCTCGTTCAACATTCGCAGTTCCTAGTTCAACATTCGATTTTTCAGTTCCTAGTTCAACATTCGCAGTTCCTAGTTCAACATTCGTAGTTTCTGGTTCAATATTCGAAATTTTTAGTTCCTCGTTCAACATTCGCAGTTCCTAGTTCAACATTCGATTTTTCAGTTCCTAGTTCAACATTCGCAGTTCCTAGTTCAACATTCGCAGTTCCTAGTTCAACATTCGATTTTTCAGTTCCTAGTTCAACATTCGCCGTTCCTAGTTCAACATTCGTTGTTTCTGGTTCAATATTCGAAATTTTTAGTTCCTCGTTCAACATTCGCAGTTCTTAGTTCAACATTCGATTTTTCAGTTCCTAGTTCAACATTCGCAGTTCCTAGTTCAACATTCGTTGTTTCTGGTTCAATATTCGAAATTTTTAGTTCCTCGTTCAACATTCGCAGTTCCTGGTTCAACATTCGATTTTTCAGTTCCTAGTTCAACATTCGCAGTTCCTAGTTCAACATTTGCAGTTCCTAGTTCAACATTCGTTGTTTCTGGTTCAATATTCGAAATTTTTAGTTCCTCGTTCAACATTCGCAGTTCCTAGTTCAACATTCGATTTTTCAGTTCCTAGTTTAACATTCGCAGTTCCTAGTTCAACATTCGTAGTTTCAGGTTCAATATTCGATGATTCTAGTTAATTATTACATTTTTGAAGTGGTATTTCTTAAAATAGCTATGCATAGGTACGAAGAATGTGAAATACAAAAAATAGTGCAAACTTTGCAATGTCAATAAGGTTGAACTTATGAACATGCGGAATTGATGTCTTTTGCAATGAAAGTTGACATACATCGGCATAAGTATTGAATTGTGTTTTGATTGATGTTTTTGTTGGTTTGTATGTTTCTTGCTTTAATGAAATTTTCGATCCATAACACAGAGCCCAGTTTTATTGTTGTGGAATCCGAAGTATTAGCCTGTGATTTATGTTACACCACCATGTTATGTGTAAACCGTAAACACGTACGGGAATAATATGCATTTTGATGAACAAATAAATTCTATCAAAAAGTGATAACAAATAAACGTTGCTTTTTCGCTAGGATTGCTATTTGAAAATTTGTTTTAAGTTCACTCTTAACATACAATAAGATGACTTTAAATACAATATCTCTTTGTTGTTAGTTATTCTGTTATTCTGTGTTTTTGATGTCAGTTTCACATGGTACAATCTTGGAGAGTTCACTTTCATTTGGTTTCTGTTAATGTGCTTTTGGGTTAGACAGTATTTCTTGAGAATGTCAGTATTTGATTGATTTCCCTCTTTGGACAACATATAGTTGATTCTTAGTGTTGAAAAAGCATTTCTTGGTAACTACATTCTTGAACATATGTAACAACCCGTTTTGCAATAAAATTTTCATAGATGTGCAAATTTTTTTTATGATGTTGTGGTTTTCTATGCACACGTATAAATATAACGATATACTATTATAAGTATATATCCACTTTTTTGTAATGTTTTTCTTCATCAGAAGTTTATTGCCAAACGGGTGTGAGTAGTCAACCCGTTTTGCAATAAGAACGCATTGGGCAATAACCCGTTTTTTTTAACTAAAATTTTCAAAAGATGTAAAAATCGTTCTCTTTGAGGTTGTAGATTTTCTATGCAAAGTACAGATCTAACGATATACTATTATAAGTATATATCCTCTTTTGCATGATATTTTTCAACATCAGAAGTTTATTGCAAAACGGGTTGTTGCAGTCAAACCGTTTTGCAATAAGAACGCATTTTGCAATAACCCGTTTTACAATAAAAATATTTCTAAACGAAATATTAAATTAATGAAACTACAGATCGTTCCGTAATAGCTTATCTAAGAACTAATGTGAATATAAATATATATCAGCACCTATACCATTGAATTTCTGATATATACATGGCGACATCAAAAGTTTATTGCACAACGGTTTTGAGTAGTCTATATATCTTTATTTTCAATTTCAATGAACCAGAATCAATCGTTCAGAGATTAAACATACAGTTAATACAATAATATATACAATATATAAAGATACAAACAGAAATGGAGGTATAGATTGAAAACAAACAATATACAATGTCAATATTTGTTCAGTAAAGAAAAAAGCATAAAAAGACTACCCTTGAGAATCTATCTTTTTTAAATTAAATATCAATTCTAATAAAATTGCATAGTTGTAAACAAATTATCAAATTAGTTTTTTGTTGAGAAGTTTTAATTATAAATAATGTAATTTAATATAAATAATGTCAACCAGCGATCGTCGTAGGTTGATTACGGTATGAATTGTGCTATTGCCATATTTAATGAGGGTATTTGTCCAATGATTCAATTGATTGACAAATAATGTCACTCACTTTTATCATATATGCTAGTGTTAATTATATGGTTTTGAAACATTTAGTAATGTAAACAATTAGACAGAGCAGCCCCGGGTGGCGGATAGAGAGACCCTGTCGTTTGGGGTAGTCTAGTCATAATACGGAAACCCTGGTCGCGGACCGTGGTAGGTGTTTGTAGAGTGCCACGTTCCTTGAACCATAAAAACCCCTTTTATAGATTTAAAAAGGAGCATGCTCATTGTAGCCGCTACAAAAGGCTACATTCTCCGTCCCTACCCATACTCCTTTTTCTTGCATTGGCAGTCAGATATTTTCCATCTCTTTTTCACATTGATTTATTTTTTAACTTGTTCTCGTCCTGGATATAGCTAAAATATTACTCGCTGGACATAAATCAAACATCCAACTAATTGATATAATTGTGTTAACTCTCAAAATAGTAACATTATTTGGTTTATCTGAGATTGCAGGTGCAGAACCAAAAATTGTCGCGTAACATCGCACGACCTCGCTGCAAGTGATGGAAATTGCATCCTATTATTTTCTTTATAAGAAGCGCAGCTACCAACGTATTTTAGCCTACTCTTAAACCCTATTACGAAAGCTTCTGAAATTATACTTAGGATTGGCAACCTTTTATTGTTAATTAACTTTATTGTATTGACGCTTTGCTGCTAATACATTTTGTGAAACGAACTGAGTTATTCATTATGGCCAGTATAGTATATTAGTAAAACAGTTCGTGTGCCTATATCTATAAGTAACACACACAATGCGAAGTCATTGAAAGGCCAGTCCTGTTCTGTACCGTATACGTAGATCTACAAAAGTTGACAATAAGTAGTATACGAGCATAAGAACGAATAATCGTACCCTCGCTTTTTTGATGAGGGTACGAATTTAGTCCCATTACTCGTATTGTAGCAGAGCGGGAGTGAATCCCTCCCTGCACTTTGATGTTGCATATACAATCATACGTGGTCGATCTTGATATCTTTCGACGGTGTCACCATTTGTTTGATCGGTTTCGTGTTAAAAATCGATATACGTGATAATAGGTATTGCGTTTTAATAACCCGCTGTACGTTATGTATTATATTGACATTCGTGTCTCTTTTAATATGTTCGATTACTTCTTATTATCTCCTAATGATATATAATTGTTTTCGGCTACGATTGACCATTTATTGCTTTTCAGGTAAAAAACATACTCTACAATATAGTCCATGCTGTAAGTGATATAACGGCTCATTAAATATTAAAGAAAATATTTCATTTTCAGTTTTTCATATTTGTTGAATCCGTCAAGCGTTAAACTACATTTTTTGTCCTGATCAAATAGGGGTAAGTGATGATGTAAAAAAGAATTATACTAATGCCCTCTTGACCTACATATACTCGCTAGAAAGGATCAGAAAGAATTGATCACCATAATTTTATTTCTTGGATTATTTCATGATTTGTAGGGTATGCTTCGTATTTTTTTAAAATGCGTTCTTATCTTCACGTAATAAAAAGTATTTATTTGTATTTTTTTATTCATCAGTTAGATAATTTGATAATAAAAAGGCATTTTAAGAATTTGTTACGTTATATTACGTAATGAATATATTAGAAATACTTGTTCGGTTCAATGTTATCATATATATTTTGATTTGTTTGGAGTATTTCACGATTTATAGGGCAAGCTTCATATGCTTTTTTGCATTCTTCTTCTTCTTTCTGTTTCTAGCGTTCCTTCAATATTGAAGATCATACATGACTGCCTAATTGCATGCAATACAATTAAGGTGAAAATAGCTTTTGGGTTATAGATTGAAAATTTTAATAAGACCTGGTTCAGTGACCAGTCTCTTAAATCCCTCAACTGTAGTGGCTGAAGTAAAGTTTTGTGGCAGTTTGTTCCATTGTGTAATTGTATGTGGGAAAAATGAATATTTATAACAGTCTTTTGATGTCTAGATATGTTTGTAGGAATGGGGGTTGCTGTGTCGTGTTCTACTGTCTGGTGGAATAAGTATGTTTGATGTTGGTACTGCCACTAATTAATGTTCAATTTTATAAAAGAAAACCAATCTGTATTTAATGCGTCGGACTTTGAAGGGGTGCCAGTTTAAATCTATGTACATATCAGTGACTGAACTTATATTGTGGTATCTAATACATGTAAAGCGGGCTGCTCTTTGTCGATCTGGTTGATTTGTTGTTTTTGATCCCAAATTGTTGAACAATATTCTAATTTTGGAAGGACAAGAGCTTTGTATGCATTGGATTAGAATTTTTCAGATGAGATTATGAGATGTCCCCGGATAAAAACCTAAAGATTGATTTGCTTTTGCTGTCATGTTATCAATATGCTTGTCCCATTTTAGATTTGATTGAAGTTTTACGCCTAAATATTTTGTGGATTCAACTTTTGAGAGAGAATGGCCATGAAGTTTGTAAGTAAAAATATGTGGGTTTCGTTTTTTGTATAATACTTAGAATGTTACATTTATCAGGGTGGAAGTGCATCAACCAGTCTTTTTCCCACTTGCCAACCGCTTCAAGATCTTCCTGTTGTTTTTGGCAGTCTTCAGGTGTTCTATTTCTTTAAAGATTATGTTGTCTAACAAACAATCAAACAGCAAACAATCTCAATTTACTGTGTGTCATGTATTCTGCAAGATCATTTATGTAGATTGAAAATAATATTGGTCCAAGTACTGTGCCTTGAGAGACAACAGATGTGTTGTCAGATGTTATTCCCTAAAGGACTACATTTTGTGTTCTGTTTGTCAAAAAGTGTTTAACCCAATGGTATGCATTTGTGTTGATTCCATAATGTTTGATTTTGTAAAAAATGTCGATGTGAAACTTTGTCGAAAGCCTTCGCAAAGTCCATGATTATCTGTTTGTATGTTGTTGTTTGAGGCTTTTGATAGATCTTGGATAAAGGATGTTAATTGTGTTTCACATGAGCGAGATGATCTCAAACCATGTTGGAATTCATATAAAATGTGGTTGTGTTCAAGATGATTCACGATTTGGCTAGTGACTACATGTTCTAATAGTTTACAACATATGCATGTTAAGGAAATGGACCTGTAGTTAATAGGGTCATGTTTGTCACCCTTTTTAAATGCTGGACAAACACTTGCCAGTCATTTGGTATTTTGCCTGTGTCAAGGGATTTTTGAAAGAGTAATGTTAAAATAGGAGCAATGTATTGACTACATTGTTTTAAAATACGTTCATGAATTTGGTCTGGTCCTGCTGCTTGTGGATATTTATATTTTGCAGGAGTTTTGTGATTCCTTCTTCTGTAATGTGTATATCTTTTATTTGTGGATATATATTGTTACCTTTGTTCGTAACAGGGTCTTCAGTTATACGTGTAAAAACATTCTGAAACTGAAAATTAAGTGCATTTGCTTTTGCTTTTGGATCTGATGTTAGGATACCATCTTTTCTTAGTTCCGGAATACCGGTATTAGAACTTTCTGATTTTTGGGTTTTAATGTGCGACAAAAGATTTTTTGAAATCATTTTTGCACTTATAGAAGCATGGTCATCAACTGGTATGCCCCATATCATATTTTCAATGCACTTCCAATAAGACTCGTCCTTTTCTGAATATCATGCTTTAATTTGTTTATGGATTCTGGTATTTTTTGCCCTTTTGATTTAAACTTTCGGTATTTTTTATTGAAGATTTTTATTTTGCTTCAGCATTTTTGTGGAGTATTGGTATTTATACTTTGATTAAGTAAGTTTTTGAATGTTTCCCATAATTAATTAATGTTGGTTGTTTCCTTTATTGTAGACAATTTTTTATGTAAATTGTGTAGGTCTTCCTCAATTTTATTCCAATTTGCTTGGTTGTACTTATAAATTTTGCGTGTTGTTGATTGACATCGTTTTAGTAACAATACGCATTCTAAACATTCTATATCATGGTCAGCTTCACCATGTGGTGGTATAGTTTCTATTTGATGTATTATGGCTGGATAGTTTGTGATAACCATGTCCAATATTCTATCATTTCTTGTTAGTTCTTTCACTATTTGGTTTAGACCGTGATCATGTATTATGTCTAATAATTGTTGGTGTTGTTTTAGATTAGGCTTCCCAGGGATAACACTATCTGTTTCCCAGTTTATATGGCCTAGATTAAAATCTCCGCCAACAAGGATTACAGACTTTGAGTTTGTGTTTATTCTACTTAATGACTTATTTAAGGGTTCAAGTGAGATATCATCGTCAGGGTGTGGACGATAATATGCACATATGTAACATTTTCGACCGTTTGAGATAGTAAGTCCAGCCCACACTATCTCACAGTCAGTTTGAAGTTCTTTAACTTCACTTGACAAATACTTGTTTGATACTGCTATCAAGACACCTCTATAGCATAGACCCTTATTGTTAGAAGCAGATGTTTTGGGGTCGAGCCATGTCTCTGTACCTATTATTACATCTGGTTGTACAGAGTTATGAGTACATCTAATTCTGGCTTTTTGTTCTTGCATTGATTGATTGAAAGTTGATATTTATTACATTTAGTGGTTTTAGAATCTTTTCTTGTTTTCCTACATGTATGTTTGATTTATGTATATCTAGATTATTTTTCTTTGGTATAGGTGATGAACTAGCATTTGGTTTACCAGGGGTGTTTTTTTGACTGGATTCACTAAGGGCTGAAAATGCATTTACTGTTGTTGACATTTCTGTTTGGTTAAAGAATGAACTGTTTATGTTTGGTAGACCACATTTGATACAACTCCAGGACAAATTGCTATTTTCCATTATGCTGTACATATATGATGTCATGTCACCTTGGCAGTCCACATGATACCAAGTTTTACATGAATCACATTCTAGAGCCTTATGTTTTCAATTGACACTTTTTCCGCATTGACCGCAAAGCCAGCGTGGTGTTCTTGGGTCTGGATTTAGTTCAATTTGACCACTTAACAGTATTTTTAAGAGTAAATGCTGATTTTTTATGCTTGCTTGTAATGGTCTTTTGCAACAATAAATGTTTGATGAATGGTATAACCAAAAGTAAACTGACAAGTAGTCGGAAATCTGGTTATTTGAGGGGGATAGTAGTAATTAGATTTGTCCTGTATGACTAGAGATTTGTTGGTGTTGTTCACTTAATTCCCCAGTATTGGCAGTAATGTTAGATTATGTGCCTTGTTGATTTTGACATACACTAAGAATTAAGGTCAGGTTAAGTACTGTATTCATTACGAACATTCTTTGGTTCTTTTTCTTTGTATGTTAGTCTAGAAGTGTGCACGAAAATAGACAGTACAGCAAGATAGGCCCCCAATGTTAGACCTATGATGATGATTAGACTGGACAAGTGTTGCTACCCACAAGGACAATGGTTAATGAGCAATGTTAGCAAATGAAAACAAAATTAGGAAGGAGTTTAGTAAGTTTATATATTTCCATAAAAATGTAGATAATTATAAATTTGACTTGATCGATAATTTTCAATTTTATGTTTTTAGGTTATTTCACAATTTATATGTACTTAAGCTTTGTATTTGTATGCAGTTTCTAATCTTCACATAATATAATTTATATATTTTTTGTTTTTATAGTTATTGATAAAATGATTTGATAATAATAATGCATTTTAAAATTGTGTAGTGTTACGTAATGCAAGACGTTCCCATCATTCAGCCCAATGATGAAGAAGTATTTGTAACTTGTGACAATTCTTCCAAAAAGCCTTGATCAATAATTTGCAGTATTATTTCTAGATTATTTCACAATTAATAGGATAGTAGATGGAACCTTTACGAAGAAAATAAGTAAATCTTGAATATTCAAGTTTTTAACTTATCTAGGTTTTGTCTATTGGCAATTTCGAAATCCCAAACTCTCGCGCAAGAGATGAGACAAGAACGAGGCGTGTGTTTGGGGGTGGGGGTAAAAGAGATCTGCGATGAAATTGTATATTAGATGTGCCTTGTTTACTTGCTGACACTGAACTTTGATGGACGGTAACAACGAAAGACCAATAAAAGGCCCACATAATAAGCCGCGAAAATTCTAAGTTAGAGTATGATTTTTATACGAAAATTTAGATTATGATTTTTATACGAAAATAAAAAGCATTGTTGCATCTTGGGTAATTACTGGATTCTTACTACTGATTGGTTGTTATGGTATGCAAATTAGCACGTTTATGATAAAATAAAGTCAAATTATTCATATGGATAAATTTTCAACGTAGCATGTTCCACGTGCATCTTCACAGATAAAAACTAAATTTCTTCTATAAAGTCGTATCCCGTTCGTTTCGCCTTGTATGCAGCTTTACGAACGTAAAGAAGATGAATATTATGTTTGAATTTTGTATAAATAGACAGAAATTAGAATTTTTATTTGCTATCTTACGAGCAATAGGACTGAATTCTGCCGTTAATCCGACAAATCACAAAACTAACTTCGGATTATAACGGCAGTAAAATTCGGCCTATACGAGCATATTTTAAATGAAGACATTTTTTTAGATTGTGATATACTACTTTACTCCCCTATCAAATTCGATCGAATATTTCCGTATTTATTGTAATCCTTCAGATTTTAATACTTAAACCTTCTGGAAATAGAGAAAACACTTCAAATAGACTGTAAACAAACGTAATGACTTCAACTTTCCAAATGCTAACTTCCCGTTTAGCGATTGAAATATTCCAGCAGTCCGGTATGGTGTGACGGCGGTCGAGTACAAATGATTATAAACAGACAGACGGATGCAGTGATGCTGGCCTTACTCCTCAAAATCACATAAACACTAATTGTATTAATCTACAGTTTATTAAATGTATATACATCTCAATTATCTACAGTCAATTTTACAAAATAGTAAGAGGAATTTCTTTCACAAAATCAGGACCAAACATAACATTCAGGATATTCTAAATCCTATCGACCAAACGCACATGAGGTAACCGTTGAATATAATTCAACATTGTGAAATAACTAACAAATAATCCACCACAAAACACGCATAAATCCCATAACACGGAACACAGACTTATACAAAATCACAGGTGAATCCATTAACCAAAAAGTAAATCCAAAAACATCTCATGGCTCATATCATAATAACACCAAAGGACCTACTCTAACATTGCCACAACTGCCTCTTCTGAACAAACAAACAACTTGGTACTTATATACCCAAGTCTTATCACCTGACCTCAATTATCTCCTAAATTTCTCCTAACTTTTTCCTAAAATTCTCCTAACACTTACATCACCATAATAGTAAACAAACCATAAATCAGTTTAAACATATACAGAACTGATAAAAGATATCATATTACTACTTTCACTACTCCCGGGCTAAGTTAATGACTTTAACACATGGACAATAGATTACACTATAAAGACTAAAACATAGTTGCTTATTAATTGGATACAAATTGTAATTATGACATTCCTTCCCCTGCAAATAATGACTGACCTCAGTCATTGAAATAATCAAAGTAATCAACACATAAAAATAAGGAAAAGTTGCATCAAAACAAACTATGCAAACATGTAAACAAAACAAACAAAATATCCAAGTAAAAAGTAAACAAAATATTAAAAGTTAAAGATTACTTTAAGACCTTTAAAAAATATGATACTAAAAGTCACTTTGAAATTTGAAAGAAAATCAATTTAATCCATTTTAAAATGTCTCTGTGGTCCAGACTTCAAATGTTCATTTAAAGGAATTCAGCTAACTTAGAAAAGTCGACATATTCTGGTACCGTATAAGTGGGTTTTTTGCGGTGATTTAATTTTCGCTATATTCGCGATAAAAGTTGCGACGCGAAAATAAAAACGCGCGAAATATGAAAACAAATGATAGAGTTATTCATTATGTTTACGGACCGAAAAAATTACATTGCGCCAAAATAAACTCAGACAGTTTTTTAACAAAAACGCTAAATTTTCCCCACGCGAAAAAAACCACTTATACGGTATAACATTTTCACTATATTGGATCTTACTGTCTCTGTTTAAATGGTCTTCTGTATTTGTACTTTCTGTCTCGCATGAATTTTTACTTTTATTTTGGTAAGTTTCTAATGTTTTATCCCTTAGTTCTTTGGATATATTTTCAAACGTGTCTTCTAGTTGGTTAAAATCAAAGGGTTCGGGTGATGAAATTGGTGAGAGCTGTAGGTCAGATTTAGCAGCTTCTTCCTGTCCTTTGAAAAAGTCGAATATTTCCTCATCATCAGAGATGTCAGAATAATCAAACAGATTAATGGCGAAATTCTTTGCCTTTTTCCTTCTTCTATCAAACTCCTCTGTAGAGACTCATTCTACAAAAGTTTTCATTATTTCAATATCGGCTTCGTCCTTCTGATATCTGTGGTATTTTGTCAAATGGCAGAAGAGGTATTGCTTTCTGAAAAATAGTTTTGTACATCCCTTAACTGGACATCTCCTCACAAATCCGCAGTTGGCATGTTGCTCATTCAGGTCTTTCTAGATTCCATTTAGTTGAAAAAGTTTTGAAACATTCTTCGCAATCTAGTCTTCTTTTGTAGCTCACAGTGTTGTTGAATTTTGAAATTAGAATCAAAGAGTGGGACTGAGTACCCAGCACAATGCTTTCAATTGTGCAAAACTCACGTCATGAAATTTGACAGTATCTTAAAATGTCAGCTTAGTGGATAAATACATATAGAAATGGTCAAGGGTAAATCTAAAATACATATTTTATTCCTGCAAAACTGCTATCTTCAAATTTTTGGTCAGCAACAATCCAGAAAAAACTATAAATTTTTCAGAGTGTCAACAGTTAGTTTTCTGCATGAATTAGTATAAAGACAATAATACATAGCAAATCGTAATGTTATAACTCTTGTGACATCAGGAAGGTCATAAACATAAGTGTCATGTGATAAAACAATTTAAATGCAATAATCTCTTTCGACTGTTTTAAACATTAGCAATTCCTTTGTCGGTATGAGGCACCTCTTCCCTTGTAATTACTTTCAAACTTTTTTAATAAATCACCAGGTATTTGATCTGGGTTGATCCATGATTCTTCCAATCTATCATCCTTATATTTTACAAAATACTTTGGTTCCAAACGACCTTTTTCATATCTTGTATAAAGTTTGTCCAACACCTCATCAATTTCAATATTATCATTAACGGTGTTATCATTTGTCTCTTCATCATTATCTACATTGAATTCCTCTTCTTCACTTGAAAACATATAACGTGCCTCTGGTGGGTAATCGAAGTCAACAAAATACTTCATTCTATTTGCATGAACTACCTGTTGTTGTTTTTTATTGTCACAACTTTCGATCTTGTAGTTTACTGGAGATGTTTGGCAAATAATCCTAGGCGGACCGCCCCAGGGATGTAAAAGTTTGTGAGATAATCCTGGCTTTGATGCTGGTGAAAATATCCACACTTTATCTCCTATATTAAAATCAGGTACACTTGACTTTCTATCAGCGTTTCTCTTTTGCTTATGCTGTGACAACTCAATGTTACTTTTGACTAATGTAAAGGCCTCTTGTAAACGGTTAAGCATCTCTGATTTGTAATTGTCAACATCAGTATATTGAATGGTTGGGGAAGACAAGGCTACATCTATAGGCAATCTAGCATCACGCACATAGGTAAGGTAAAACGGGGTCTCCAGAGTACTTTTTTGTACACTTGTCCTGTATGCGAAAAGAAAATAAGGAATATACATATCCCAGTCCTTATGGTTTTCACTAACAAACATCGATATCATATGAGCGAGAACTTCATTGAATCATTCAACTAATTCATCACATTGTGGATGATAAGCCGATGCGAACACTTTCTTGGTGTTCAACAGAGCACAAATCGCTTTTAATAAATTAGACATACATGTCTGTCCTCGATCAGTAACACTCGTGGAGCAGAATGTCTGCAAACAACTTCTTCAACAAATAATTTTGAAACAGTAACCGCGTCAGCTGTCCTAATAGGAAAGGCTTCGGTCCATTTTGTCAAATAATCCGTAAACACAACAACTTAGCGATTTCCCATAAGACTCGGTGGGAAGGGACCAGGAATATCCACAGCAACACAATCGAATGGTCCTTCTTCAGGTATAGGTAAAAGTGGTGCGGGTTTTCTACCCTTAGAAGTTTTCCTTGTTGTACACCTAATACAGGACTTACACCAATAATCAATATCTCATGTTCATTCCAATGCAGTAAAATCTTTCCTGAACTTTGTAATACGTTTTATGAAATCCTAAATGTCCTGCTGTAGTATCATTATGGCACCAGTGTAATACTTCATCAATGAGTGAGCGTGGAACAACTAATTGCTTCTTCACATGCTTACGTTTTCTAGGTCCTGGCGTCCAGAAATGATATAGAACATCATCAAAAATCTCATAATCTGGAGAACATGCAACAATCTTCCTGCAATCCATTACATTTTCAGGTAAAATTCCATCCTTTAGTTACCGTATAATGGGACGCAAGTGTGGATCTTTCTCCTGCATATCTCTGATGTTGTCCAACTGCAATCCCGCAGGTGAATCTTCAGTAAATCAAGCAATGACATCTTGCCTTGACAATCCATTATCATTCTTATGTGTTTTACCGGCCCTATACTCATTTTGAATATCATATTCAAATGAAGCAATAAGGCCCAACGTGCTAATCGGCCACTTGGATTCCTGATAGACATTAACCATCTCAAAGGGTTATGATCAGTAATAACAACAAACAACTAATTGCTTCTTCACATGCTTACGTTTTCTAGGTCCTGGCGTCCAGAAATGATATAGAACATCATCAAAAATCTCATAATCTGGAGAACATGCAACAATCTTCCTGCAATCCATTACATTTTCAGGTAAAATTCCATCCTTTAGTTACCGTATAATGGACGCAAGTTTTGGATCTTTCTCCTGCATATCTCTGATGTTGTCCAACTGCAATCCCGCAGGTGAATCTTCAGTAAATCAAGCAATGACATCCTGCCTTGACAATCCATTATCATTCTTATGTGTTTTACCGGCCCTATACTCATTTTGAATATCATATTCAAATGAAGCAATAAGGCCCAACGTGCTAATCGGCCACTTGGATTCCTGATAGACATTAACCATCTCAAAGGGTTATGATCAGTAATAACAACAAACTTATGACCATAAAGGTATTGTCTAAAAACCTGAACACCATATATTATTGACAAAAGCTTCCTTTTCTATAACAGCATAATTCATTTCGTGTTTCTTTAATTGCTGGCTGGCATATCCTATTGGTTGTCCACTTTGTCTGAGTCCTCTTTCTGTGCCAAAACAACGCCAAGTCTGAGGTCTGAACTATCACAGTACAGAATAAAGTTTTGAACAGCTTCAACTTTCTTTGGATCCGATTTGATTCCCTCTCCCGAAACTATGTGGCCTAGAAATGAAACTTCAGCCGTAATAAAGGAACACTTTTTTTGTTTTAGTTTTAAGTTTGCACTACGAAAACGACTAAACACTTCTCGTAATCTCACCAAATGATCTTCAAAAGTCTTCAAAAATACAATGACGTCATCAAGTGCCATTTTCCACTGAATACCGGCGAGTAACATGTCCATAAGTCTTTGAAATGTACTGGGTGCATTGCGCAATCCAAACGGCATTTTATTGTATTCATATAACCCTTCTCTTGAAATAAATGCTGTTTGTTCCTTGTCCTTTTCTGATACAGGTACTTGAAAGTATCCCCGAGCAATATCCATTACATAGTAATACTTGGTATCTCTGAAAGCTTCAATCATATCATCAATTCTTGGTAACGGATACACATCCTTCTTAGTTACAGCATTGACACGCCTGTAGTCTATACAACAACGAGTTGATCCATCTTTCATTTTAACAAGTACAATAGGAGAGGCCCAAGGACTATGCAAAGGTCTAATGATGTTTCTGTCCAACATCTTCTGAACATGCTCCTGAATTTCCGTCTTCTGTGAAAAGGTTTCCCTATATGGACGCTGTTTGATGGGAGCGTGTCCGTTTGTGTCAATGGTATGTTCCACCAAAGTTGTAGCTCCAAGGTCATTGTCATCTTTTGAAAAAATATCAGAGAATTCAGACATAAGAGAACGAAACGTCTGTTGCTCTGCTTCTGACATCAAATTCCATCTAATCGCAATATCTTCGTAATCCTGATCTTGCTTCTTCGTGCTCCCAAAATTTTCTGGTTCTTCAGATATATCAATCACTGCACAATCAGAAGTTTCCTCAAAAGTTCTAATTTTTGTATTTTCATACAGTTTCACACTATCTGAGTTAAGTACTTGCATAAAAGCTCCATTGAAAGAAATTCTAGTGACTGATCTAGCAGGATAAATTCCATATTTCTCAATCATTTGCTCCTTTGGCTCGAGAATACCCAATTGTCCTTCATTAACACAAGGTACTTTGACGGCACATAGTACTTCTGATCTTAGGTATTTCAACAGATTTTATTAAGTTGACTGAATATACATAGGCTCCTTGTCCTTACTTCTGTTTCCACACATTCACCATTCCAGTAAGCAGAATGTGTTTGAAAATCAATCACTAAACCAATGCTGTTTATAATATCATTTCCAATGATAGCATCATATTTTAAATCATATTTTAAATCATCCACCACATACATAATTTGCTTTGAAATATCAGAATTAACACAAATTTCACATTCGAGCATTATCCCAATAGGCTGTCCAGTTGCTGGTACCACTTTCTTTGAAGAGTACTTAATATTTGTAATTTCCTTTGAGGGCACAAACTTGGAATCAATTAATGAAACAACAGCACAAGCATCTAGTAGTAAAGTAGCATCATTGTGAAATAGCTTCCCAAGAATTTGAATTCCATGATTTGATCAGGTACCAACAAGTTAAGTACTAGAGTTTCAGCACTTTGCAAATTAAAATGTTTAACAGGACTAAAATTGCAATTAAAATCTGAATGTCTATCTGCAGGAAATGCTTTTCTAGGTAAAACGGATGCCTTCCCCTGCTTAAACTACGAATGTTGAACTAGGAACTGCGAATGTTGAACTAGGAACTGAAAAATCGAATGCTGAACTAAGAACTGCGAATGTTGAACGAGGAACTAAAAATTTCGAATATTGAACCAGAAACTACGAATGTTGAACTAGGAACTGCGAATGTTGAACTAGGAACTGAAAAATCGAATGTTGAACTAGGAACTGCGAATGTTGAACGAGGAACTAAAAATTTCGAATATTGAACAAGAAACAACGAATGTTAAACTAGGAACTGCGAATGTTGAACTAGGAACTGAAAAATCGAATGTTGAACTAGGAACTGCGAATGTTGAACGAGGAACTAAAAACTTCGAATATTGAACCAGAAACTACGAATGTTGAACTAGGAACTGCGAATGTTGAACTAGGAACTGAAAAATCGAATGTTGAACTAGGAACTGCGAATGTTGAACGAGGAACTAAAAATTTCGAATTTTGAACCAGAAACTACGAATGTTGAACTAGGAACAGCGAATGTTGAACTAGGAACTGAAAAATCGAATGTTGAACTAGGAACTGCGAATGTTGATCGAGGAACTTAAAATTTGAATATTGAACCAGAAACTACGAATGTTGAACTAGGAACTGCGAATGTTGAACGAGGAACTAAAAATTTCGAATATTGAACCAGAAACTACGAATGTTGAACTAGAACTGCGAATGTTGAACTAGGAACTGAAAAATCGAATGTTGAACTAGGAACTGCGAATGTTGAACGAGGAACTAAAAATTTCGAATATTGAACCAGAAACTACGAATGTTGAACTAGGAACTGCGAATGTTGAACTAGGAACTGAAAAATCGAATGTTGAACTAGGAACTGCGAATGTTGAACGAGGAACTAAAAATTTCGAATACTGAACCAGAAACAACGAATGTTGAACTAGGAACTGCGAATGTTGAACTAGGAACTGAAAAATCGAATGTTGAACTAGGAACTGCGAATGTTGAACGAGGAACTATAAATTTCGAATATTGAACCAGAAACAACGAATGTTGAACTAGGAACTGCGAATGTTGAACGAGGAACTAAAAATTTCGAATATTGAACCAGAAACAACGAATGTTGAACTAGGAACTGCGAATGTTGAACTAGGAACTGAAAAATCGAATGTTGAACTAGGAACTGCGAATGTTGAACGAGGAACTAAAAATTTTGAATATTGAACCAGAAACAACGAATGTTGAACTAGGAACTGCGAATGTTGAACTAGGAACTGAAAAATCGAATGTTGAACTAGGAACTGCGAATGTTGAACGAGGAACTAAAAATTTCGAATATCGAACCAGAAACTACGAATGTTGAACTAGGAACTTCGAATGTTGAACTAGGAACTGAAAAATCGAATGTTGAACTAGGAACTGCGAATGTTGAACGAGGAACTAAAAATTTTGAATATTGAACCAGAAACAACGAATGTTGAACTAGGAACTGCGAATGTTGAACTAGGAACTGAAAAATCGAATGTTGAACTAGGAACTGCGAATGTTGAACGAGGAACTAAAAATTTCGAATATTGAACCAGAAACTACGAATGTTGAACTAGAACTGCGAATGTTGAACTAGGAACTGAAAAATCGAATGTTGAACTAGGAACTGCGAATGTTGAACGAGGAACTAAAAATTTCGAATATTGAACAAGAAACAACGAATGTTAAACTAGGAACTGCGAATGTTGAACTAGGAACTGAAAAATCGAATGTTGAACTAGGAACTGCGAATGTTGAACGAGGAACTAAAAACTTCGAATATTGAACCAGAAACTACGAATGTTGAACTAGGAACTGCGAATGTTGAACTAGGAACTGAAAAATCGAATGTTGAACTAGGAACTGCGAATGTTGAACGAGGAACTAAAAATTTCGAATTTTGAACCAGAAACTACGAATGTTGAACTAGGAACTGCGAATGTTGAACTAGGAACTGAAAAATCGAATGTTGAACTAGGAACTGCGAATGTTGATCGAGGAACTTAAAATTTGAATATTGAACCAGAAACTACGAATGTTGAACTAGGAACTGCGAATGTTGAACGAGGAACTAAAAATTTCGAATATTGAACCAGAAACTACGAATGTTGAACTAGAACTGCGAATGTTGAACTAGGAACTGAAAAATCGAATGTTGAACTAGGAACTGCGAATGTTGAACGAGGAACTAAAAATTTCGAATATTGAACCAGAAACTACGAATGTTGAACTAGGAACTGCGAATGTTGAACTAGGAACTGAAAAATCGAATGTTGAACTAGGAACTGCGAATGTTGAACGAGGAACTAAAAATTTCGAATACTGAACCAGAAACAACGAATGTTGAACTAGGAACTGCGAATGTTGAACTAGGAACTGAAAAATCGAATGTTGAACTAGGAACTGCGAATGTTGAACGAGGAACTATAAATTTCGAATATTGAACCAGAAACTACGAATGTTGAACTAGGAACTGCGAATGTTGAAAGAGGAACTAAAAATTTCGAATATTGAACCAGAAACAACGAATGTTGAACTAGGAACTGCGAATGTTGAACTAGGAACTGAAAAATCGGATGTTGAACTAGGAACTGCGAATGTTGAACGAGGAACTAAAAATTTCGAATATTGAACCAGAAACAACGAATGTTGAACTAGGAACTGCGAATGTTGAACTAGGAACTGAAAAATCGAATGTTGAACTAGGAACTGCGAATGTTGAACGAGGAACTAAAAATTTCGAATATCGAACCAGAAACTACGAATGTTGAACTAGGAACTTCGAATGTTGAACTAGGAACTGAAAAATCGAATGTTGAACTAGGAACTGCGAATGTTGAACGAGGAACTAAAAATTTCGAATATTGAAACAGAAACAACGAATGTTGAACTAGGAACTGCGAATGTTGAACTAGGAACTGAAAAATCGAATGTTGAACTAGGAACTGCGAATGTTGAACGAGGAACTAAAAATTTCGAATATTGAACCAGAAACTACGAATGTTGAACTAGAACTGCGAATGTTGAACTAGGAACTGAAAAATCGAATGTTGAACTAGGAACTGCGAATGTTGAACGAGGAACTAAAAATTTCGAATATTGAACAAGAAACAACGAATGTTGAACTAGGAACTGCGAATGTTGAACTAGGAACTGAAAAATCGAATGTTGAACTAGGAACTGCGAATGTTGAACGAGGAACTAAAAATTTCGAATTTTGAACCAGAAACTACGAATGTTGAACTAGGAACTGCGAATGTTGAACTAGGAACTGAAAAATCGAATGTTGAACTAGGAACTGCGAATGTTGATCGAGGAACTTAAAATTTGAATATTGAACCAGAAACTACGAATGTTGAACTAGGAACTGCGAATGTTGAACGAGGAACTATAAATTTCGAATATTGAACCAGAAACTAGGAATGTTGAACTAGGAACTGCGAATGTTGAACTAGGAACTGAAAAATCGGATATTGAACTAGGAACTGCGAATGTTGAACGAGGAACTAAAACTTTCGAATATTGAACCAGAAACTACGAATGTTGAACTAGGAACTGAAAAATCGAATGTTGAACTTGGAACTGCGAATGTTGAACGAGGAACTAAAAATTTCGAATATTGAACCACAAACTACGAATGTTGAACTAGGAACTGCGAATGCTGAACTAGGTACTGAAAAATCGAATGTTGAACTAGGAACTGCGAATGTTAAAAGAGTAACTTAAAATTTCGAATATTGAAATAGAAACTACGAATGTTGAACTAGGAACTGCGAATGTTGAACTAGGAACTGAAAAATCGAATGTTGAACTAGGAACTGCGAATGTTGAACGAGGAACTAAAAATTTCGAATATTGAACCAGAAACTACGAATGTTGAACTAGAACTGCGAATGTTGAACTAGGAACTGAAAAATCGAATGTTGAACTAGGAACTGCAAATGTTGAACGAGGAACTAAAAATTTCGAATATTGAACAAGAAACAACGAATGTTGAACTAGGAACTGCGAATGTTGAACTAGGAACTGAAAAATCGAATGTTGAACTAGGAACTGCGAA
Organism: Limnoperna fortunei; assembly: GCA_944474755.1. Classification (NCBI taxonomy): domain Eukaryota; kingdom Metazoa; phylum Mollusca; class Bivalvia; order Mytilida; family Modiolidae; genus Limnoperna; species Limnoperna fortunei. Next base: position 35,276,901 of record OX104119.1, read on the forward strand.
TGTTGAAAGAGGAACTAAAAACTTCGAATATTGAACCAGAAACTACGAATGTTGAACTAGGAACTGCGAATGTTGAACTAGGAACTGAAAAATCGAATGTTGAACTAGGAACTGCGAATGTTGAACGAGGAACTAAAAATTTCGAATTTTGAACCAGAAACTACGAATGTTGAACTAGGAACTGCGAATGTTGAACTAGGAACTGAAAAATCGAATTTTGAACTAGGAACTGCGAATGTTGATCGAGGAACTTAAAATTTGAATATTGAACCAGAAACTACGAATGTTGAACTAGGAACTGCGAATGTTGAACTAGGAACTGAAAAATCGAATGTTGAACTAGGAACTGCGAATGTTGAACGAGGAACTAAAAATTTCGAATATTGAACCAGAAACAACGAATGTTGAACTAGGAACTGCGAATGTTGAACTAGGAACTGAAAAATCGAATGTTGAACTAGGAACTGCGAATGTTGAACGAGGAACTAAAAACATCGAATATTGAACCAGAAACTACGAATGTTGAACTAGGAACAGCGAATGTTGAACTAGGAACTGAAAAATCGAATGTTGAACTAGGAACTGCGAATGTTGAACGAGGAACTAAAAATTTCGAATTTTGAACCAGAAACTACGAATGTTGAACTAGGAACTGCGAATGTTGAACTAGGAACTGAAAAATCGAATGTTGAACTAGGAACTTCGAATGTTGAACGAGGAACTAATAATTTCGAATATTGAACCAGAAACAACGAATGTTGAACTAGGAACTGCGAATGTTGAACTAGGAACTGAAAAATCGAATGTTGAACTAGGAACTGCGAATGTTGAAAGAGGAACTAAAAATTTCGAATATTGAACCAGAAACAACGAATGTTGAACTAGGAACTGCGAATGTTGAACTAGGAACTGAAAAATCGAATGTTGAACTAGGAACTGCGAATGTTGAACGAGGAACTAAAAATTTCGAATATTGAACCAGAAACTACTAATGTTGAACTAGGAGCTGCGAATGTTGAACTAGGAACTGAAAAATCGAATGTTGAACTAGGAACTGCGAATGTTGAACGAGGAACTAAAAATTTCGAATATTGAAACAGAAACAACGAATGTTGAACTAGGAACTGCGAATGTTGAACTAGGAACTGAAAAATCGAATGTTGAACTAGGAACTGCGAATGTTGAACGAGGAACTAAAAATTTCGAATATTGAACCAGAAACTACGAATGTTGAACTAGAACTGCGAATGTTGAACTAGGAACTGAAAAATCGAATGTTGAACTAGGAACTGCGAATGTTGAACGTGGAACTATAAATTTCGAAGATTGAACCAGAAACTACGAATGTTGAACTAGGAACTGCGAATGTTGAACTAGGAACTGAAAAATCCGATATTGAACTAGGAACTGCGAATGTTGAACGAGGAACTAAAACTTTCGAATATTGAACCAGAAACTACGGATGTTGAACTAGGAACTGAAAAATCGAATGTTGAACTAGGAACTGCGAATGTTGAACGAGGAACTAAAAATTTCGAATTTTGAACCAGAAACTACGAATGTTGAAGTAGGAACTGCGAATGTTGAACCAGGAACTGAAAAATCGAATGTTGAACTAGGAACTGCGAATGTTGATCGAGGAACTTAAAATTTGAATATTGAACCAGAAACTACGAATGTTGAACTAGGAACTGCGAATGTTGAACGAGGAACTAAAAATTTCGAATATTGAACCAGAAACTACGAATGTTGAACTAGAACTGCGAATGTTGAACTAGGAACTGAAAAATCGAATGTTGAACTAGGAACTGCGAATGTTGAACGAGGAACTAAAAATTTCGAATATTGAACCAGAAACTACGAATGTTGAACTAGGAACTGCGAATGTTGAACTAGGAACTGAAAAATCGAATGTTGAACTAGGAACTGCGAATGTTGAACGAGGAACTAAAAATTTCGAATACTGAACCAGAAACAACGAATGTTGAACTAGGAACTGCGAATGTTGAACTAGGAACTGAAAAATCGAATGTTGAACTAGGAACTGCGAATGTTGAACGAGGAACTAAAAATTTCGAATATTGAACCAGAAACTACGAATGTTGAACTAGGAACTGCGAATGTTGAAAGAGGAACTAAAAATTTCGAATATTGAACCAGAAACAACGAATGTTGAACTAGGAACTGCGAATGTTGAACTAGGAACTGAAAAATCGAATGTTGAACTAGGAACTGCGAATGTTGAACGAGGAACTAAAAATTTTGAATATTGAACCAGAAACAACGAATGTTGAACTAGGAACTGCGAATGTTGAACTAGGAACTGAAAAATCGAATGTTGAACTAGGAACTGCGAATGTTGAACGAGGAACTAAAAATTTCGAATATCGAACCAGAAACTACGAATGTTGAACTAGGAACTTCGAATGTTGAACTAGGAACTGAAAAATCGAATGTTGAACTAGGAACTGCGAATGTTGAACGAGGAACTAAAAATTTCGAATATTGAAACAGAAACAACGAATGTTGAACTAGGAACTGCGAATGTTGAACTAGGAACTGAAAAATCGAATGTTGAACTAGGAACTGCGAATGTTGAACGAGGAACTAAAAATTTCGAATATTGAACCAGAAACTACGAATGTTGAACTAGAACTGCGAATGTTGAACTAGGAACTGAAAAATCGAATGTTGAACTAGGAACTGCGAATGTTGAACGAGGAACTAAAAATTTCGAATATTGAACAAGAAACAACGAATGTTAAACTAGGAACTGCGAATGTTGAACTAGGAACTGAAAAATCGAATGTTGAACTAGGAACTGCGAATGTTGAACGAGGAACTAAAAACTTCGAATATTGAACCAGAAACTACGAATGTTGAACTAGGAACTGCGAATGTTGAACTAGGAACTGAAAAATCGAATGTTGAACTAGGAACTGCGAATGTTGAACGAGGAACTAAAAATTTCGAATTTTGAACCAGAAACTACGAATGTTGAACTAGGAACTGAAAAATCGAATGTTGAACTAGGAACTGAAAAATCGAATGTTGAACTAGGAACTGCGAATATTGATCGAGGAACTTAAAATTTGAATATTGAACCAGAAACTACGAATGTTGAACTAGGAACTGCGAATGTTGAACGAGGAACTAAAAATTTCGAATATTGAACCAGAAACTACGAATGTTGAACTAGAACTGCGAATGTTGAACTAGGAACTGAAAAATCGAATGTTGAACTAGGAACTGCGAATGTTGAACGAGGAACTAAAAATTTCGAATATTGAACCAGAAACTACGAATGTTGAACTAGGAACTGCGAATGTTGAACTAGGAACTGAAAAATCGAATGTTGAACTAGGAACTGCGAATGTTGAACGAGGAACTAAAAATTTCGAATACTGAACCAGAAACAACGAATGTTGAACTAGGAACTGCGAATGTTGAACTAGGAACTGAAAAATCGAATGTTGAACTAGGAACTGCGAATGTTGAACGAGGAACTATAAATTTCGAATATTGAACCAGAAACTACGAATGTTGAACTAGGAACTGCGAATGTTGAAAGAGGAACTAAAAATTTCGAATATTGAACCAGAAACAACGAATGTTGAACTAGGAACTGCGAATGTTGAACTAGGAACTGAAAAATCGAATGTTGAACTAGGAACTGCGAATGTTGAACGAGGAACTAAAAATTTCGAATATTGAACCAGAAACAACGAATGTTGAACTAGGAACTGCGAATGTTGAACTAGGAACTGAAAAATCGAATGTTGAACTAGGAACTGCGAATGTTGAACGAGGAACTAAAAATTTCGAATATCGAACCAGAAACTACGAATGTTGAACTAGGAACTGCGAATGTTGAACTAGGAACTGAAAAATCGAATGTTGAACTAGGAACTGCGAATGTTGAACGAGGAACTAAAAATTTCGAATATTGAAACAGAAACAACGAATGTTGAACTAGGAACTGCGAATGTTGAACTAGGAACTGAAAAATCGAATGTTGAACTAGGAACTGCGAATGTTGAACGAGGAACTAAAAATTTCGAATATTGAACCAGAAACTACGAATGTTGAACTAGAACTGCGAATGTTGAACTAGGAACTGAAAAATCGAATGTTGAACTAGGAACTGCGAATGTTGAACGAGGAACTAAAAATTTCGAATATTGAACAAGAAACAACGAATGTTGAACTAGGAACTGCGAATGTTGAACTAGGAACTGAAAAATCGAATGTTGAACTAGGAACTGCGAATGTTGAACGAGGAACTAAAAATTTCGAATTTTGAACCAGAAACTACGAATGTTGAACTAGGAACTGCGAATGTTGAACTAGGAACTGAAAAATCGAATGTTGAACTAGGAACTGCGAATGTTGATCGAGGAACTTAAAATTTGAATATTGAACCAGAAACTACGAATGTTGAACTAGGAACTGCGAATGTTGAACGAGGAACTATAAATTTCGAATATTGAACCAGAAACTAGGAATGTTGAACTAGGAACTGCGAATGTTGAACTAGGAACTGAAAAATCGGATATTGAACTAGGAACTGCGAATGTTGAACGAGGAACTAAAACTTTCGAATATTGAACCAGAAACTACGAATGTTGAACTAGGAACTGAAAAATCGAATGTTGAACTTGGAACTGCGAATGTTGAACGAGGAACTAAAAATTTCGAATATTGAACCACAAACTACGAATGTTGAACTAGGAACTGCGAATGCTGAACTAGGTACTGAAAAATCGAATGTTGAACTAGGAACTGCGAATGTTAAAAGAGTAACTTAAAATTTCGAATATTGAAATAGAAACTACGAATGTTGAACTAGGAACTGCGAATGTTGAACTAGGAACTGAAAAATCGAATGTTGAACTAGGAACTGCGAATGTTGAACGAGGAACTAAAAATTTCGAATATTGAACCAGAAACTACGAATGTTGAACTAGAACTGCGAATGTTGAACTAGGAACTGAAAAATCGAATGTTGAACTAGGAACTGCAAATGTTGAACGAGGAACTAAAAATTTCGAATATTGAACAAGAAACAACGAATGTTGAACTAGGAACTGCGAATGTTGAACTAGGAACTGAAAAATCGAATGTTGAACTAGGAACTGCGAATGTTGAAAGAGGAACTAAAAACTTCGAATATTGAACCAGAAACTACGAATGTTGAACTAGGAACTGCGAATGTTGAACTAGGAACTGAAAAATCGAATGTTGAACTAGGAACTGCGAATGTTGAACGAGGAACTAAAAATTTCGAATTTTGAACCAGAAACTACGAATGTTGAACTAGGAACTGCGAATGTTGAACTAGGAACTGAAAAATCGAATTTTGAACTAGGAACTGCGAATGTTGATCGAGGAACTTAAAATTTGAATATTGAACCAGAAACTACGAATGTTGAACTAGGAACTGCGAATGTTGAACTAGGAACTGAAAAATCGAATGTTGAACTAGGAACTGCGAATGTTGAACGAGGAACTAAAAATTTCGAATATTGAACCAGAAACAACGAATGTTGAACTAGGAACTGCGAATGTTGAACTGGGAACTGAAAAATCGAATGTTGAACTAGGAACTGCGAATGTTGAACGAGGAACTAAAACATCGAATATTGAACCAGAAACTACGAATGTTGAACTAGGAACAGCGAATGTTGAACTAGGAACTGAAAAATCGAATGTTGAACTAGGAACTGCGAATGTTGAACGAGGAACTAAAAATTTCGAATATTGAACCAGAAACTACGAATGTTGAACTAGAACTGCGAATGTTGAACTAGGAACTGAAAAATCGAATGTTGAACTAGGAACTGCGAATGTTGAACGAGGAACTAAAAATTTCGAATATTGAACCAGAAACTACGAATGTTGAACTAGGAACTGAAAAATCGAATGTTGAACTAGGAACTGAAAAATCGAATGTTGAACTAGGAACTGCGAATGTTGAACGAGGAACTAAAAATTTCGAATACTGAACCAGAAACAACGAATGTTGAACTAGGAACTGCGAATGTTGAACTAGGAACTGAAAAATCGAATGTTGAACTAGGAACTGCGAATGTTGAACGAGGAACTATAAATTTCGAATATTGAACCAGAAACTACGAATGTTGAACTAGGAACTGCGAATGTTGAAAGAGGAACTAAAAATTTCGAATATTGAACCAGAAACAACGAATGTTGAACTAGGAACTGCGAATGTTGAACTAGGAACTGAAAAATCGAATGTTGAACTAGGAACTGCGAATGTTGAACGAGGAACTAAAAATTTCGAATATTGAACCAGAAACAACGAATGTTGAACTAGGAACTGCGAATGTTGAACTAGGAACTGAAAAATCGAATGTTGAACTAGGAACTGCGAATGTTGAACGAGGAACTAAAAATTTCGAATATCGAACCAGAAACTACGAATGTTGAACTAGGAACTTCGAATGTTGAACTAGGAACTGAAAAATCGAATGTTGAACTAGGAACTGCGAATGTTGAACGAGGAACTAAAAATTTCGAATATTGAAACAGAAACAACGAATGTTGAACTAGGAACTGAAAAATCGAATGTTGAACTAGGAACTGAAAAATCGAATGTTGAACTAGGAACTGCGAATGTTGAACGAGGAACTAAAAATTTCGAATATTGAACCAGAAACTACGAATGTTGAACTAGAACTGCGAATGTTGAACTAGGAACTGAAAAATCGAATGTTGAACTAGGAACTGCGAATGTTGAACGAGGAACTAAAAATTTCGAATATTGAACAAGAAACAACGAATGTTGAACTAGGAACTGCGAATGTTGAACTAGGAACTGAAAAATCGAATGTTGAACTAGGAATTGCGAATGTTGAACGAGGAACTAAAAATTTCGAATTTTGAACCAGAAACTACGAATGTTGAACTAGGAACTGCGAATGTTGAACTAGGAACTGAAAAATCGAATGTTGAACTAGGAACTGCGAATGTTGATCGAGGAACTTAAAATTTGAATATTGAACCAGAAACTACGAATGTTGAACTAGGAACTGCGAATGTTGAACGAGGAACTATAAATTTCGAATATTGAACCAGAAACTAGGAATGTTGAACTAGGAACTGCGAATGTTGAACTAGGAACTGAAAAATCGGATATTGAACTAGGAACTGCGAATGTTGAACGAGGAACTAAAACTTTCGAATATTGAACCAGAAACTACGAATGTTGAACTAGGAACTGAAAAATCGAATGTTGAACTTGGAACTGCGAATGTTGAACGAGGAACTAAAAATTTCGAATATTGAACCACAAACTACGAATGTTGAACTAGGAACTGCGAATGCTGAACTAGGTACTGAAAAATCGAATGTTGAACTAGGAACTGCGAATGTTAAAAGAGTAACTTAAAATTTCGAATATTGAAATAGAAACTACGAATGTTGAACTAGGAACTGCGAATGTTGAACTAGGAACTGAAAAATCGAATGTTGAACTAGGAACTGCGAATGTTGAACGAGGAACTAAAAATTTCGAATATTGAACCAGAAACTACGAATGTTGAACTAGAACTGCGAATGTTGAACTAGGAACTGAAAAATCGAATGTTGAACTAGGAACTGCAAATGTTGAACGAGGAACTAAAAATTTCGAATATTGAACAAGAAACAACGAATGTTGAACTAGGAACTGCGAATGTTGAACTAGGAACTGAAAAATCGAATGTTGAACTAGGAACTGCGAATGTTGAAAGAGGAACTAAAAACTTCGAATATTGAACCAGAAACTACGAATGTTGAACTAGGAACTGCGAATGTTGAACTAGGAACTGAAAAATCGAATGTTGAACTAGGAACTGCGAATGTTGAACGAGGAACTAAAAATTTCGAATTTTGAACCAGAAACTACGAATGTTGAACTAGGAACTGCGAATGTTGAACTAGGAACTGAAAAATCGAATTTTGAACTAGGAACTGCGAATGTTGATCGAGGAACTTAAAATTTGAATATTGAACCAGAAACTACGAATGTTGAACTAGGAACTGCGAATGTTGAACTAGGAACTGAAAAATCGAATGTTGAACTAGGAACTGCGAATGTTGAACGAGGAACTAAAAATTTCGAATATTGAACCAGAAACAACGAATGTTGAACTAGGAACTGCGAATGTTGAACTGGGAACTGAAAAATCGAATGTTGAACTAGGAACTGCGAATGTTGAACGAGGAACTAAAACATCGAATATTGAACCAGAAACTACGAATGTTGAACTAGGAACAGCGAATGTTGAACTAGGAACTGAAAAATCGAATGTTGAACTAGGAACTGCGAATGTTGAACGAGGAACTAAAAATTTCGAATTTTGAACCAGAAACTACGAATGTTGAACTAGGAACTGCGAATGTTGAACTAGGAACTGAAAAATCGAATGTTGAACTAGGAACTTCGAATGTTGAACGAGGAACTAATAATTTCGAATATTGAACCAGAAACAACGAATGTTGAACTAGGAACTGCGAATGTTGAACTAGGAACTGAAAAATCGAATGTTGAACTAGGAACTGCGAATGTTGAAAGAGGAACTAAAAATTTCGAATATTGAACCAGAAACAACGAATGTTGAACTAGGAACTGCGAATGTTGAACTAGGAACTGAAAAATCGAATGTTGAACTAGGAACTGCGAATGTTGAACGAGGAACTAAAAATTTCGAATATTGAACCAGAAACTACTAATGTTGAACTAGGAGCTGCGAATGTTGAACTAGGAACTGAAAAATCGAATGTTGAACTAGGAACTGCGAATGTTGAACGAGGAACTAAAAATTTCGAATATTGAAACAGAAACAACGAATGTTGAACTAGGAACTGCGAATGTTGAACTAGGAACTGAAAAATCGAATGTTGAACTAGGAACTGCGAATGTTGAACGAGGAACTAAAAATTTCGAATATTGAACCAGAAACTACGAATGTTGAACTAGAACTGCGAATGTTGAACTAGGAACTGAAAAATCGAATGTTGAACTAGGAACTGCGAATGTTGAACGTGGAACTATAAATTTCGAAGATTGAACCAGAAACTACGAATGTTGAACTAGGAACTGCGAATGTTGAACTAGGAACTGAAAAATCCGATATTGAACTAGGAACTGCGAATGTTGAACGAGGAACTAAAACTTTCGAATATTGAACCAGAAACTACGGATGTTGAACTAGGAACTGAAAAATCGAATGTTGAACTTGGAACTGCGAATGTTGAACGAGGAACTAAAAATTTCGAATATTGAACCAGAAACTACGAATGTTGAACTAGGAACTGCGAATGTTGAACTAGGAACTGAAAAATCGAATGTTGAACTAGGAACTGCGAATGTTAAACGAGTAACTTAAAATTTCGAATATTGAACCAGAAACTACGAATGTTGAACTAGGAACTGCGAATGTTGAACTAGGAACTGAAAAATCGAATGTTGAACTAGGAACTGCGAATGTTGAACGAGGAACTAAAAATTTCGAATATTGAACCAGAAACAACGAATGTTGAACTAGGAACTGCGAATGTTGAACAAGGAACTGAAAAATCGAATGTTGAACTAGGAACTGCGAATGTTGAACGAGGAACTAAAAATTTCGAATATTGAACCAGAAACAACGAATGTTGAACTAGGAACTGCGAATGTTGAACTAGGAACTGAAAAATCGAATGTTGAACTAGGAACTGCGAATGTTGAACGAGGAACTAAAAATTTCGAATATTCAACCAGAAACTACGAATGTTGAACTAGGAACTGCGAATGTTGAACTAGGAACTGAAAAATCGAATGTTGAACTAGGAACTGCGAATGTTGAACGAGGAACTAAAAATTTCGAATTTTGAACCAGAAACTACGAATGTTCAAGTAGGAACTGCGAATGTTGAACTAGGAACTGAAAAATCGAATGTTGAACTAGGAACTGCGAATGTTGATCGAGGAACTTAAAATTTGAATATTGAACCAGAAACTACGAATGTTGAACTAGGAACTGCGAATGTTGAACTAGGAACTGAAAAATCGAATGTTGAACTAGGAACTTCGAATGTTGAACGAGGAACTAATAATTTCGAATATTGAACCAGAAACAACGAATGTTGAACTAGGAACTGCGAATGTTGAACTAGGAACTGAAAAATCGAATGTTGAACTGGGAACTGCGAATGTTGAACGAGGAACTAAAAATTTCGAATATTGAACCAGAAACTACGAATGTTGAACTAGGAACTGCGAATGTTGAACTAGGAACTGAAAAATCGAATGTTGAACTAGGAACTGCGAATGTTGAACGAGGAACTAAAAATTTTGAATATTGAAACAGAAACAACGAATGTTGAACTAGGAACTGCGAATGTTGAACTAGGAACTGAAAAATCGAATGTTGAACTAGGAACTGCGAATGTTGAACGAGGAACTAAAAGTTTCGAATATTGAACCAGAAACTACGAATGTTGAACTAGGAACTGCGAATGTTGAACTAGGAACTGAAAAATCGAATGTTGAACTAGGAACTGCGAATCTTGAACGAGGAACTAAAAATTTCGAATATTGAACCAGAAACTACGAATGTTGAACTAGGAACTGCGAATGTTGAACTAGGAACTGTAAAATCGAATGTTGAACTAGGAACTGCGAATGTTGAACGAGGAACTAAAAATTTCGAATTTTGAACCAGAAACTACGAATGTTGAACTAGGAACTGCGAATGTTGAACTAGGAACTGAAAAATCGAATGTTGAACTAGGAACTGCGAATGTTGATCGAGGAACTTAAAATTTGAATATTGAACCAGAAACTACGAATGTTGAACTAGGAACTGCGAATGTTGAACTAGGAACTGAAAAATCGAATGTTGAACTAGGAACTTCGAATGTTGAACGAGGAACTAATAATTTCGAATATTGAACCAGAAACTACGAATGTTGAACTAGGAACTGCGAATGTTGAACTAGGAACTGAAGAATCGAATGTTGAACTAGGAACTGCGAATGTTGAACGAGGAACTAAAAATTTTGAATATTGAACCAGAAACAACGAATGTTGAACTAGGAACTGCGAATGTTGAACTAGGAACTGAAAAATCGAATGTTGAACTAGGAACTGCGAATGTTGAACGAGGCACTAGGAACTGCGAATGTTGAACGAGGAACTAAAAATTTCGAATATTGAACCAGAAACAACGAATGTTGAACTAGGAACTGCGAATGTTGAACTAGGAACTGAAAAATCGAATGTTGAACTAGGAACTGCGAATGTTGAAAGAGGAACTAAAAATTTCGAATTTTGAACCAGAAACTACGAATGTTGAACTAGGAACTGCGAATGTTGAACTAGGAACTGAAACATCGAATGTTGAACTAGGAACTGCGAATGTTGAACGAGGAAATAAAAATTTTGAATATTGAACCAGAAACTACGAATGTTGAACTAGGAACTGCAATGTTGAACTAGGAACTGAAAAATCGAATGTTGAAGTAGGAACTGCGAATGTTGAACGAGGAACTATAAATTTCGAATATTGAACCAGAAACTACGAATGTTGAACTAGGAACTGCGAATGTTGAACTAGGAACTGAAAAATCGAATACTGAACTAGGAACTGCGAATGTTGAACGAGGAACTAAAAATTTCGAATATTGAACCAGAAACTACGAATGTTGAACTAGGAACTATGAATGTTGAACTAGGAACTGAAAAATCGAATGTTGAACTAGGAACTGCGAATGTTGAACGAGGAACTAAAAATTTCGAATATTGAACCAGAAACTACGAATGTTGAACTAGGAACTGCGAATGTTGAACTAGGAACTGAAAAATCGAATGTTGAACTAGGAACTGCGAATGTTGAACGAGGAACTAAAAATTTCGAATATTGAACCAGAAACAACGAATGTTGAACAAGGAACTGCGAATGTTGAACTGGGATCTGAAAAATCGAATGTTGAACTAGGAACTGCGAATGTTGAACGAGGAACTATAAATTTCGAATATTGAACCAGAAACTACGAATGTTGAACTAGGAACTGCGAATGTTGAACTAGGAACTGAAAAATCGAATATTGAACTAGGAACTGCGAATGTTGAACGAGGAACTAAAATTTTCGAATATTGAACCAGAAACTACGAATGTTGAACTAGGAACTGCGAATGTTGAACTAGGAACTGAAAAATCGAATATTGAACTAGGAACTGCGAATGTTGAACGAGGAACTAAAATTTTCGAATATTGAACCAGAAACTACGAATGTTGAACTAGGAACTGCGAATGTTGAACTAGGAACTGAAAAATCGAATGTTGAACTAGGAACTGCGAATGTTGAACGAGGAACTATAAATTTCGAATATTGAACCAGAAACTACGAATGTTGAACTAGGAACTGCGAATGTTGAACTAGGAACTGAAAAATCGAATATTGAACTAGGAACTGCGAATGTTGAACGAGGAACTAAAAATTTCGAATATTGAACCAGAAACTACGAATGTTGAACTAGGAACTATGAATGTTGAACTAGGAACTGAAAAATCGAATGTTGAACTAGGAACTGCGAATGTTGAACGAGGAACTAAAAATTTCGAATATTGAACCAGAAACTACGAATGTTGAACTAGGAACTGCGAATGTTGAACTAGGAACTGAAAAATCGAATGTTGAAGTAGGAACTGCGAATGTTGAACGACGAACTATAAATTTCGAATATTGAACCAGAAACTACGAATGTTGAACTAGGAACTGCGAATGTTGAACTAGGAACTGAAAAATCGAATATTGAACTAGGAACTGCGAATGTTGAACGAGGAACTAAAAATTTCGAATATTGAACCAGAAACTACGAATGTTGAACTAGGAACTGCGAATGTTGAACGAGGAACTAAAAATTTCGAATATTGAACTAGAAACTACGAATGTTGAACTAGGAACTGCGAATGTTGAACTAGGAACTGAAAAATCGAATGTTGAACTAGGAACTGCGAATGTTGAACGAGGAACTAAAATTTCGAATATTGAACCAGAAACTACGAATGTTGAACTAGGAACTGCGAATGTTGAACTAGGAACTGAAAAATCGAATGTTGAACTAGGAACTGCGAATGTTGAACGAGGAACCAAAAATTTCGAATATTGAACCAGAAACTACGAATGTTGAACTAGGAACTGCGAATGTTGAACTAGGAACTGAAAAATCGAATGTTGAACTAGGAACTGCGAATGTTGAACTAGGAACTGAAAAATCGAATGTTGAACTAGGAACTGCGAATGTTGAACGAGGAACTAAAAATTTCGAATATTGAACCAGAAACTACGAATGTTGAACTAGGAACTGCGAATGTTGAACTAGGAACTGAAAAATCGAATGTTGAACTAGGAACTGCGAATGTTGAACGAGGAACTAAAAATTTCGAACATTGAACCAGAAACTACGAATGTTGAACTAGGAACTGCGAATGTTGAACTAGGAACTGAAAAATCGAATGTTGAACTAGGAACTGCGAATGTTGAACGAGGAACTAAAAATTTCGAATATTGAACCAGAAACTACGAATGTTGAACTAGGAACTGCGAATGTTGAACGAGGAACCAAAAATTTCGAATATTGAACCAGAAACTACGAATGTTGAACTAGGAACTGCGAATGTTGAACTAGGAACTGAAAAATCGAATGTTGAACTAGGAACTGCGAATGTTGAACTAGGAACTGAAAAAATCGAATTTTGAACTAGGAACTGCGAATGTTGAACGAGGAACTAAGAATTTCGAATATTGAAGCAGAAACTACGAATGTTGAACTAGGAACTGCGAATGTTGAACTAGGAACTGAAAAATCGAATGTTGAACCAGGAACTGCGAATGTTGAACGAGGAACTAAAAATTTCGAATATTGAACCAGAAACTACGAATGTTGAACTAGGAACTGCGAATGTTGAACTAGGAACTGAAAAATCGAATGTTGAACTAGAACTGCGAATGTTGAACGAGGAACTAAAAATTTCGAATATTGAACCAGAAACTACGAATGTTGAACTAGGAACTGCGAATGTTGAACTAGGAACTGAAAAATCGAATGTTGAACTAGGAACTGCGAATGTTGAACGAGGAACCAAAAATTTCGAATATTGAACCAGAAACTACGAATGTTGAACTAGGAACTGCGAATGTTGAACTAGGAACTGAAAAATCGAATGTTGAACTAGGAACTGCGAATGTTGAACGAGGAACCAAAAATTTCGAATATTGAACCAGAAACTACGAATGTTGAACTAGGAACTGCGAATGTTGAACGAGGAACCAAAAATTTCGAATATTGAACCAGAAACTACGAATGTTGAACTAGGAACTACGAATGTTGAACTAGGAACTGAAAAATCGAATGTTGAACTAGGAACTGCGAATGTTGAACTAGGAACTGAAAAATCGAATTTTGAACTTGGAACTGCGAATGTTGAACGAGGAACTAAGAATTTCGAATATTGAACCAGAAACTACGAATGTTGAACTAGGAACTGCGAATGTTGAACTAGGAACTGAAAAATCGAATGTGGAACCAGGAACTGCGAATGTTGAACGAGGAACTAAAAATTTCGAATATTGAACCAGAAACTACGAATGTTGAACTAGGAACTGCGAATGTTGAACTAGGAACTGAAAAATCGAATGTTGAACTAGGAACTGCGAATGTTGAACGAGGAACTAAAAATTTCGAATATTGAACCAGAAACTACGAATGTTGAACTAGGAACTGCGAATGTTGAACTAGGAGCTGAAAAATCGAATGTTGAACTAGGAACTGCGAATGTTGAACGAGGAACCAAAAATTTCGAATATTGAACCAGAAACTACGAATGTTGAACTAGGAACTGCGAATGTTGAACTAGGAACTGAAAAATCGAATGTTGAACTAGGAACTGCGAATGTTGAACGAGGAACCAAAAATTTCGAATATTGAACCAGAAACTACGAATGTTGAACTAGGAACTGCGAATTTTGAACTAGGAACTGAAAAATCGAATGTTGAACTAGGAACTGCGAATGTTGAACAAGGAACTGAGTGCTAAATGGTAAACTGAGAGAAGAGGTCTTTGGTATTTATTTGAATGTTGAATGTTGAACGTTGAATAAGTAACCAACTTGATTCAAAATATTGAACAGTTAGATGGTGTATAATCCAAACAACAAAAGATCTGTTTTAGTATCGGTGTCTGTGATTAATTAGATAATATAGGCAAATTGACTGAATGTTATAATACCGGGTATTACAGAAATTGACATGGAAAGACTATTATAAGAAATAAAATATTAAAGTTTTGATTCACAGCAGTTTATTTCCTTGACAACAACCCTGCTACTTAGAGTGTTGCTTGGCCGTTCCTAAAATAGATAACAAAATAAAGAAGTTTCCTCAATGTTCAAGGAAATCATAATGAGATAATAATCTTTTGAAATGAAAAACGATTGATATGAAACAAGAACATATTCGAAACATGATTTTTTTTTAAATCGGCAAGAAAATTTGTAATATTCAAAGTATTGAAAAAATTCTGAATGCTAACTTCCCTTCACATTGTGTGAGAATTGATTAAAGGAAATAAATTAAAATGAGGTTTATGCATAAAAAATTGATTGAAACACGTTTATTAACACATCTTAAGAGCAGTTATTTTCTGTTAAGGAAGTAATAGCTCTGACAACATCTTAAAATTTATTACTTATAAATAAATAATACTTAACCAAATAACAATGAAAGTATAATGATTGATAAATGCTTGGAAGTCTGTTTACAACGAGACGTAAACCACTGCATTATTAGTAAAATTTAAAGGCAGCAGATGCATTATAGTAAATAATTTTTTTATGGTGGCTCATTTAGAACCTAAGTTACAATAAATAGACTGTAAATTTAACACAGAATGTGCATATTACACATCACATACAAATTGCGCTTTTGAAGATCGTAGTTTTCTACTGGTTACTCACCCATTAATACATATTTTAGAGCACGTAGAGGAGCCGGGTATGTATCATTCCTTGAAAGGTTTTTTAATGTAATTTTGGAGTCCAATATAAATATGGTAAGTCTTCAGACTCTTTGTCGTAATGAATTTTAAAAGTAGTCATGAAAGACTTATGGTTCGCTAGGATTTCATCTTTGTAAAATGTGGAATTACCAGAGTTATCCTTGATGCCCAGCTATTTAATGAGTCATTCATAGTAATGTGACTTACATACAAACATAATGTGGATGGAAGCCTTGTCTGCAGGGACGATAACATATTTGTCATGGAGAGAATTCGTGCATATTGCATCGGTTTGCTTGTGCAATTGTTTAATGTGTATATAGCACCTTAATTTTTTAATGCAAATTTTACAGTGGTGCATTAGACTTACATTAATATATATTTTGTCTTTTATTTGCCGCTGGTGCTGAACGACGGAAGAAGACTGATGGCAGGTCAATGATGGTCATCCATTAAGAGAATAAAAACTTCAAGGACCAAGCGTCCAGCACATTGACTGTGTCATGGTGATGATGATAGTCACAAAGTCTGTATTGTGATGCCTTTCGACAGTAGTGTTTGGTCTTTATACATGTCAGAAGAACACTTTAAATGCAACGCTCAAGCCTAGTTTGACAGTAATAAATATAATTATAAGCGCAATCCTACATGTATAAAAAGAGTACTTGGTGTAATGGTGCTGGACAACAGGTAGTACTGCAGTTAAGTCGATCTTTATTAATACATACTTCAACAATACGGACAGTCATTTCATTTTTGTTTCCAGACCGAGTAGGGAATTTCTACACTAATGGAAACTGTAAATTATAACTGTTTTATAACGTAGATGCAGTTGAGGCTTTGGAATTTTGACTAAGTGAAATACAAGTGATATTATCCAATCCCATTCCAGGTTGGGCTTGAACTATGGCCCTTATACCACACACCGTTTTGGGTACGCTGCATACACTTCGTCAGTGTGTTTAGTTTGCAATCGTTATGAGGATTGGATACTTATGAGTTCTTTAAATATCAAAGACCCAATTAAAAACACCAGTCCCAATTATAGGAGCGCAACGGGTAATTACTTATGTGTTCTCTCTATTGAGAAAATATAACACAATTTGATATTTAACAGTTTTATACGTATTCAATAAATAATACATCTGGGATTGTAGATGTGAAAATACTTATTAATGCTTTCATAGTGTTAAGATAAGTTAATCGTGTGTGATATTTTACAGATATACCTGTTTTTATGTTATGAATTTTAACATTAGTTTTAATGGTATTTTAATGCTTTCCATTTTATCTCTAAAACAGTAGGGTTTTGGGGTTTTAGTGCGAATCTAATTTTGTTTCTTGTTTCACTCAACTAGGTTGGGGAGGACCATGATACTGTTTTTAAAACCCAGATTGTATTTATATACACATTTTATCATTCTTATTATCAATATAATAATGATTAATGAAACACAATCGCTCAAAATGGGGGCTATTTTATGCAATGATGATGCTTGCTTTTATTGATAAAATAATGCAAACATGCAAGCTGTGTGAAACGATACAGTGCAATTTAACCCATTTTAATTTATTTTGTAAAATGTATGCTTGTTCATGAATTTTTCTAAACTTGATATAATTTTATGACTTGTTATTTACTACTAATGGGTATTTGGTTTTTTTCCGTATTATCACAAAACGTTTGTTCCAATACTGTGGCGAGTAATATCCCATCTTTGGCTTCTTTATTATAGTAGTTAAGCATTCTATTTTTGTATGTGGAGTTTCTGTTTCCCCACAATCAAACGGAGTGTTGACAAAAATATTTATTTAAAGTGCATTTATATAAAGTTTTTTGACAAACTAGATATGTTATGTCATTTGCAAGTCGGGATGCTTTGGGGCACCTACATGTGGACACATACATTTTGGATGAGATAGTTTTAAATGTCACCCGCCCTAACCAAATTTAAGTTCAGGTAAAGGAAATTGTGAATCGTAGGGACTCCACGTTTTTATTATGTTTGCTGGTGTGTAATATCACCACCTTTGATACAATGGGTTACAGCAAGACGAATAAGATACCCCATCTTTGATAGTATGGTTTCTCTATTATAGTAGTTCAGATTTCTATCTCTTAGTTACCCCAATCGAACGCGTTTATGATGTTTCTCCAACATAAAAAATATTTCGTTTATGTCATTCAAACACCAATAGTCATTGGAATTAATAAACGAAAATATTAAAAAAGTAAATATAAGAATTGCAGAATTGTTTAGTTTCAAATTATTTTCATAATGGCCATCTACTTCCCATTTTCATACCTTATATAGACTGTCAACTGAAGATTTTAGATGCAAAATCTGTTATCTAAATTCCGATAAAAGGCCATAAATGTGAAGCTTTTTTCACTGAGGAAGTTATAAAATTCGCCAAAACAAGATTAAAAACACATTTTCGCAACATTTAAAAGTATTGCTTATCATTGAAATCTAACGCCAGACGGAAACATCTACGGGTTATCTAATTAAACAAAATCTATTGAACACGGACGTACTTATAAACACTACGTCAGACGTTTTAGCACTTTTTAGAATAGTTAAATATAATTTTTTATATGCTTCGGACACATTTTTGCTTAGAAGATTACAAAACTGACCGAAAACAATGCCGAAAACGTAGTATCATGTCTAATTTTTTTTATAGAGAAGTCATTACCGTGTACTGGCTCTCAGCCTGCAAATGACTTAACATTTACAACATATGTCTTTTGAAATATTATTGAACTCTTTAAGAAGGGCCTGGGTACGCTGATAAATGTTTAAAGGGGCATTGGTGGCCAATCAACAGAAGGAAGTTCTGTTAATTCTAACAGTTTCTACACACTCTCGCAATATTTGGCCGGGAGTTATCCTGCTGCAATGTCACGTTTAAGTTTGGATATTTAGTAGAATGTCAGGTTTGGGGCATAAAACTTTCCAGATATTAGCTGTGGAATGTATGGGCGCCCTCCACTGGAACTTCATTAACAGATTTTTTTATCTTTCTTGGACACACTTGACGACCATGCATACCACAATACACCTTTCGATCGCTCTGGCAGTGTGAACTAGTTAGGAGATGGACCTGACTCAGTGGTTATCTTGACGTCATGACAATTTAGAGAAGTCGTCAATCGATGTTTAAAGATTCGTGTTGATTAGGTTTTCCCATCACATGTGTAAGCTTGATATGAACGCTTTTTGTGAGATCGATGTTAAAATGGCACATAACGTCATAGTCTTTTACATTTTTTTCTAGATTTCGTTACACACTAACTTAAGGATGGCAGGTGTCAAATTTGAACACATATTGACTACAAATGAAAAAATTATTCCGCAAAATCTAGCTTATTTTATTATTTTAGTCTGTTTAGTATCGTTATCTACCGTAACGATCCTGTACGAGCAACCACAACTTTGGAGGGAAGGTTTTTCATATTATTATAGCTATCTCTCGTGGTGGCAGTGGATTATAAGTTTGCCATACCTAACAATTGATAATGAAGTCTTTATAAAAGACCTTTTTGACCATTGACTTTCAAAGTAGCGAGTTTAGCAATAGTCAATGCCAAGTTTTAAATTTTGACATTTGCTTGTTATCGTTACTTCTAAGAAAGATGCACAAACGGTGAAATCGAGGAATTTAGAGCCTTATAAGGATGCACCTTTGTCGCTTTTAGTGGGAAAGAATTTGAAAGCATAGAGAGTTATCTTTCATTAGGATCATAGTTTATTACTTTTTCGTGCATAAAGTTTTAACTATAGATCATAGAACCATGGTGCCTTTTCCAAAGACCCTCATGACCATTGACCATGAAATACGACACACGGTAAAGATCACATCCCAGTTTTTGACTTTTGTTATTGACTTAGATACTAGTTATCGTGTTAAAAGCTTTTATTAATGCAGCAATACGAGTTCATGTAGACATGTCGCGATAATTCTGATGCCATTTTAAAACACTTTAAGTCAACACAGTTCAACTTATAACTTTTGTGTGTTTGAGCTTCACCAATGTCAAAACATATAGTCTCACGTTTTGGCCTCTGTTATTAAGATACTAAATTTTGTAAAGTGTTATATCATTGACGAAATAATCTAGACACATCCCGACAAATGTTTATTTCAATGTCTTTTTCTGGTAATTTCATTACATATGATACAATCAAAATAAAATGACCCTAAAAAATATCACATTTGCATTGAATTGACAGCAAATTTGTGTTTAGCTTTATAATACCATATGTATATAAAGGTTCAGTTTGTACATTGAATATAGTGTTATTTGTTCACGTCATAATGAAAACATTTTTCACTTTGACGCATTTTGTTTCTTTAGAAGTAAAAGGGGTTAGCGCTGAAATACAACTAACAGATTTTGTTACGAATGTATAACACAATATTATGTTATTTTTCAGTTTTGGTTTATTACAAAATACATTTGCAGTTAAAAAATAACAATCTTTTGGATTTAAATATAATTCAAGTTATTAGACATTTTATTCAATTATATTTTTCTAGTCATATTTTTAGTGAAATCAAACACATTTTCAGTTTAATGAATTTTAAATTTATTAATAATTTTTACTATATATTCTCTGGAATTTGTTTGTTAAAATCTGATATTTTAAATTGTATCGAAACCAATCTGAAATAAAAAATTGGCAAGTTCAACAAGATAACAGGTCAATTTAAGCCTACTTTGAAAAGTATGCCGAAGTTGATCAGTTGGGGCATAAGTCAAGGTAATGTAGTGGTTATGTTACATGTAAATTTCACTTAGTGAAAAAAGGCAACGTTCTTCAAACTAAAGAATACTCTGTAATGTCATAGACCGATATGCTGTTTCAAATGTATATTACTGACGTCAATGATACAAACGTCGAAATCCTTTATAGACACTGTTGGTTCATTAACTTTAAAAATTGGAAAAATCGTTCAATATCGTCACTATAATCGATCAATGCAGTTGCTAGCTCCTCGATATCTTCATAGTCTCTTTCGGGTAACTTCGCTTTCCAAGGCTGCGCAGCCCTTATGTTTTTCTTATTAGTTTTAATTGGTATCGGTACCTCTAGTTTTGACTTGAGAGTAGGATCCATGTTGCTTTCGATCTTATTGATGACATCTTCAAGTGATCCATATTTCCATACAAACACTTGGGCATCATTACAAGCCTTTAGAAACTTTTCAAATGATTCTTTGTCATTATACAATTCTTCTTTAGAGCGAAATAACTTGGTAAGACTAAAAGACTGCAATCCAATTTTATTGAAACCTATCTTCAGTTTTGGAGTTGTTTCAATCTGCACCATATCAAAATCATACAGCATAAAAGTCTTTTTTTCGCGGCCAATTTCATTGCAAAATTTTTTCTTCTTTTTCCCGTTACCTTCTCCATGCATAGCTACAACGTGAATTTTTAACAAATATTTTCTGAAGTCAGCAGTCAATTGCTTATCACCTCTGCTAAGCATCTTGTTTAGATAAAATTCGTTATTAATTAATATACTGAACACTGCTTCAATAATTATCTTATCAGTATACCCTGGAACAAAAAATGCTATAGCAGAAAACAACATCTGATTCATTTCTTCTGTACAGCCAAAACGCTTGTAGTTATTAGGAATCGGATGAACCAAGTGTGAAATTGTGTATATTCCAGATGCATATGTTGTCTTTGTTTCGGAAAATAAAAACTTCATTTCCATAGTTTCATGGTCCAAAATAGCAGACTGATGAGATGTTTTATTTTAAGGTACTTTCTTCAAAACTTCTTCTCTTACTTTCATCACCATGTGAGGATGCATACGTTGGTCTGGTTCTTCAAGAGTGATAGTTAGTTATTGTTTATGTGACAAAATCAGAGCTGTTTGCTTTGCTTCCAGTATTCCTTGTGGTGTTTTCAAAAGAGGTCTTCTCACGTTAGGTTTATCGTAATAATACACCCAAATTTGTCCATCATCGCACTTTTTAAATCTGCAAGGCAATGATAATGCCTCACAAAACTTCTTTTCAAGATCGTCATCTACCTGATCACTTCCTAGTAATTCACCTAAAATTTCTGCACGGTCAGACGCAATCTTGTAATTTTCTTCCCTGCATTCATGCTTATTGCGTTTACTCCATGTCCATTGCAACGGTCCAATTGAACGCATTTGCATAACTCCTACGTATTTATTCTCTTTGTGACATATCCACGTCACATTTGTCGTCAGCATTGAATTATTTACCCTTGATATCATTGAAGATTATTTTAATGTTATCATCACAAAATGAGTTTGACCCATGTTCGATAATTTTGTCTAGCTTACGTTTTTCCCATTTGGAATAAAACATAGAATTCACAAGCGGTTCTATAGCATCAGCGTCTGACGCACAAGCTCCTTTGTATCGCTTTGCAAAAACGTACACCTGGTCATTAGCATCTTCGGTACCCTCATGTAGAATTGTGCAGAGTACTTTGTAATAATGAAAGAGTGTGTTGAAATTTTCTTCTTCAGACAGCTTGTCGACGAAAATGCAAGCAATGGCATGCTTCAAAATTTTATCTGTGACATGTAAACCATCGACAGACGAAATGCCGTCTGGAAACTCAAAATGACTCACTGAATATGCTATTTCATGTTTGACGTTAAATGAGGAGTATGTTGTATTTATGTCATTTGACAGACATCTTCGTATCAATTCAAAAACCGCGGACTTCCCTGTGGAATTTCCACCTATGAAGAAATTAACTCCTCCTTTAAATTCTAGTCTCTGTGCCTCTGTGAAGTGTATCAAGTTGAGCGTTGAAAAGGACTTCAACATATTTTCTAAAAAGGAAATAAATGGTAAAATTTTAAAACAATTTCTAAAATGAAATGAAATGGTAAAATTGTAAAACAGTTTTACCATATTATCTAGCATAATTGTAGAATTACTGGAATCTGCGGTTTTGAAATATATTGAAATCGAAATAATGTTAGAAAGTACACATATGGTTAAAGTGCATTACGTTTTCTGGATGCTTGCATAGAATAATAAACGGGTGAGATATATGTTTTGTGTAAAAAAAAACTTAAGCTTTAAACTCTGCCGTTGCCATAAAATAAATTTTTAAAATATCTCTATTTCAACTCTATCTGGTGTAATATTTTACAGATAAAACAATGCAAAGTTGATGTCATTTTGCTCTTGAATGTATCAATAAACATCATCATTTTCCTCATTTATAGCAGTGCAAGACAGTGTTATGGTATGTTAAATTCATAACTTGTATGTTGTGCTAGATCTTACGATCGGTATTCCGATCCCTTCAGACTTTCTATGGCCGTTACCATGACTTCATTGATACTATGGGAAATATATCTCTATAATACCATAAGACATTTTTCGGAGTCATAATAAGTCTTCGTTCTTATTCCTTGTTTTTGACCTTTTCTTCGACATAAGTTACTCAACAGTTGTCTAATTAGAGGCATTGCTTACTCGTCCGGAGCTCCTGAGTACACCCATGGCTTTTATTGGGTTTGGGTTACTCACTTTCTGTTTTTGTATTAAATTTTTAGTTTTGTTTTGTGTTGTATATGATTTGCATGACTGCATCAAGATGTTTTAAACAGATACTGTTTCATCAATCCTTGATCAATAGACTTGTCAACATTGTCGGAGATAAATAAATACATTTCGTTGTAATTGCAATTTTGTGAGAAATAAGCAGATGGTGGCAAGAAAATTCTTAATAAATATGAAAAGATAAGTTACTAGAACATGTGAACTTAAAAACCGTTATGCTACCTATGTTAAATACCGAAGTCCAGTAAAAAGGTTCATGAACGAAATGTGTCATGTTCAATCACATAATTGTTTTGGTAAACCAAGTTGTCTGATGTTGCCCTGTAACACAATGGGAATGAAACAAGATTTTCGATTAAAATAATTTATTATTTTTAATGTTTTCCCCACCATTTTTTAATTTTTTAATATTAGATGTTTATCAAAGTATATGGGGTGTTATTAGGAATAAAACTGCCAAAAGATACAAACAATTTATTGTCATGATTTGTTGAAAGGTTGTTAGGTTTTAGGTATTTTACGTTTTCATCATCTGTATAGTAATACAATAATACTAATAATAGGCAAACATTGTTTAAACAATTTAAATGATTAAATATTTAGTCTTCGTCTTTAAAGAAGACAAGGTTACAGAATTACTAGATGAATAAAAAATCTAACTATAAATTGAGACAAATAACGAGTTCACTGTTATATATTGTAAATTCCTTTAAATGTCTGCAATTTTAAAATATAAGGTATATTAAAGGTATATTAAAAGCTGTGCAGCACCTAGAATATCACAAACGATTGCATTATAACAAGTGATACATCACCAGTAAACCTAAACGGAAAGAAAAGTTCCTTCTTTGCAGTAAAAATTATTGCAAAACGGCTTGAATCGAAAAGCATATTTTTTTAACCTCAGACATAATGTTAACCCTTTTCCTACAGAAAATAGTTATAAGCTTTGTTTTTACACAATTTTGTAAAGCGCTCAAAATAGAGTGGTTTACTGCTAACCTGATAGATAATCTACAGCACGGGTACATTAACTGAGCTGGCCCATAACTGTGACTGTCTAGTTCACAGTTATATTAAAATTGAGCATTAGTTATAACTTTTCTAGTGTACAGTTTTTAGATGGAAATAAAAGTAAGCTAAATGTGGCCGTTTTAAAAGGATAAATTTTATCCATACCTTGACTTTCCAACGTTTTCAGAGGCGATCAGAAACGTCACCCGTTATGTGCTGATTTGATACCCGGATTAGGGTAATTTCTTTGCAAACACCGCAACACAGATACAAGGATGAGGGTGATGTTTGCCGAACTTTTACAAATTCCCCAAAAGCGGTAGAAATGAGGTTATTTATAATATAAACACATTTATTGACCAATCAAAACTTAGAATTTTAACATAAGGTGAAATTACAAATTGTATCGTGTGGGATAAAGAAGCACACTCAATCCATTAAAGTAAAACGAATGCACATTTTTCATCTGTTTTAGTCATGCACGCAAACACTCCTCAGTGAATTTAAACTAGCGATCTATTAGATACTTTCAACAATGTTATTTGAACGTGAAACAATTAAACAAAATATTAAAAATTACCTCGTTATAAAAAAGTGGCAATGTTTTTGTTTCTTTTCTATTTAATTATACTTTAAAATTATTTCTTTGACATTTATAACAGGAAAAAAGAAAGGAAAATGTCCTATTAGAAAAGGCCATAGCACTATTGACTTAATTTTTAATCTCAATCTTTTGTGCTTTTGTGCTTCTAAGTACTTGTATTCTTAAAGATAAAGTATGATTAGGTATGCTATGCATAACTTGTAAATATTTCCTCGAATATACGGAAATCAAACTTAAAAATGTAATAACAATAATATCAAGAACACTTGTGTTTTATAAATATAAACTGCTGCTATTGAACAGTGTGACCTCTTCTCGATTGTTTAAAAGAAAACAATTAATGGGACATAACTCGGCACGCTGAAAATAATATTTTTATCAAGACTCACTGAAAATATATTAACAATATAGCATATTATATTTGGTTTTTTTTAGAGTAGCAGAGTAAGCTTTAAAATTTCATTCATCTGGTATAGACTTTATAGTAAAATGTGAACATTTATCTGATCTACATCTGGAAACGGTCAATTCCTGTAAACTTTTAACAGAGCATTCCGCCTACATTTTTGTTGGAATTTTAAAGAGCGATATAACTTATTAAAATACAACACGGAGGTTGCGGGTTCGAGTCTCAGTTCGGGCAGGGTTTACTCGACTCCAATCTTAATTGACAAGGATTGCCAGTTGGGAATACTTTCGGTAACGTTTAAGTTAGTATATGATAACATCGAGCAGCCAACACTGCTCTGCATCTCATTGACATAAAGTCAACATCCTTACGTGTTGAATTCTTTGCATTTGACGGAGCCGATCGTGGGTCTGAGGCGGAGGTTGACGCTGGCGCACATGTTTATCAGTTGGTCCCACATGTGTTCAATCGGTTTCAAATCCGGTGATTTAGAAGACCATGGTAGCATATTAATGTTATTCTGCTCAAGATAGTCCCATGCTAAGCGCCTGGCATTGTCCTGTTGGAGAAACTAGTCAATTTGTCAGTCAATTACGCATTAGGCGCCGTTGTAGAATTTCGTCTCTGTACTTTGAGCCGTTGTCTCGGTCATATACCAGCTCTGTTTTACGAATAGCCGCCCACATCATGACACTACAACCCTTTAATCTGATACACCATGGGACTCATCCTCGTCTGTGTAGTGGTGTCAAAACTTCGAAATACGGCAAACTTTGTCTAATGATAAGTTGTCAAAGTCGGTTGCGTACTTTTTGTGAGGTGATTCTTCTCTTTCCTGGTACATGGAACTGCAGTGGCTTTTGCAGCAACGGTTCAATAGATGAAAGACCCGGATGTAGCGATCTTTACTAGTAATTGTTATGCGAGTACGCACTTTTATCGGGCGGTCATTGGTACTGCCAGTCTGCTGTAATCTGTCCCCAGCAGAGAAATTGTGCTCTGATTTACTTCAGTTCGTGCAACCTCACTTATGGATACTCCATCTTAGAGAGGGCCGTGTCCAACTTTGGCATGGCAGTATTTTAACGTTATGATAAATTCAAGCTTCAAACCACGTTCTTTTATACACTTTAACGTAGCCATTGAAATAACCACAAAATTCACATATAAAGCGTTATTGAAGTCCACTATAGAGATTCACATCGCTTTTTTGAAAATAGCCAAATCAAAGAGATCTTTAAATTTGAAAACTTACCCGTAAAATTCACTGATTTTTTATATTATACCTAATCATATAATGACATAAGTGTGATTTATTCTTATTAATATATGATAGATTGCATTTGGACATATAACTTTATTATAATGTATAGATAATATAAGTAGGGGTGCCTAGGCTGTCAATGTTAAATAGTTAAACAAACGTTATTATAATGTATAGATAATATAAGTAGGGGTGCCTAGGCTGTCAATGTTAAATAGTTAAACATTTTTAATCCTTCATTCATAAAAACAATTAATTTTAATATCATATACATTTAGGTTGAAATTTGCTGCATATATTGTCATCAGTATCTTCTTTACTAAAAATTAAAACTACTTCTAATTAAATGGATTAAATCATCTTACCAGAAAATCTTCAATAGATATAGATGCAAGAAAAAAGTAGTTAAATTATGAAAGTAAACTCGTCGATCGTATAGACTGTACACGGATAGTACATATTAGGGTATTTGTTTAAATAGATAAACAAATATTATTTTTAAGCACATATAAGCTATTATATATAAGCACATATAAGCAACTAATGTATAATGTCCGTAAAGTGTCAAGATATGTAAAATTTAATGAAACAACACATATTTATCAGCATGTAATGTAGTCAAAAAGTTGTGGCTCCTGACTACATGACTTATTAATAAAACTTCCTTATTGTTCTTAATAAAGACTATTTGAAAGCAGCCAGTTTCCTCAATACGTTATATATCGTCATTTTTATTGTTTTTCCGTAATAAAGAAACCAACGCAAATGGAAATATTTTCTGAACGAAAAAGGTGACTCGTTTTATATTGAAAAGAAAAGAAACTGGTATAGTTTTCGCTCAGTGGTTAACAAATATTGCGGATTTTTGTCTTGTGTTTGTCCAGAATAAATAAAACAGGTATAGCTACACGAGATGTATATCGCAATATTTCTGAACATATAAAAATGTTGAAGAATTTTCTATTAAAAAGTGCAAAAATCCGTGTTTTATTCAAACCGAAATATTGCATTATCATTTGTCCTGTGTTTGCTCATAATTAACACAATACATAGACTCTCATTTGATAAGAGTAAATTCCATACAATATTATAAAAATAAAATATTTTTAGTAGGAACGTACTGTTCATGCTTTCTGTAGCGAAGTTATTTTTGTATCATGTATTCTACGAAGGGGTCAGAACACAAATTCACCATAGATGGAAAATGGAAATATCTTCTGAACGAAAAAGGTGACTCATTTTATGTTTAAAAGTATAGACACGGGTATTGTTTGCACTCAGTGGTTAACAAATATTGCGGATTTTTGTCTTGTGTTTGTCCAGAATAAATAAAACAGGTATGGTTACACGAGATATATATCGCAATATTTCTGAACATACAAAAATGTTGAAAAATTTTATATTAAAAAGTCGGAAAATCCGTGTTTTATTCACATTATCATTTGTCTTGTGTTTGCTCATAATAAACACATTACATAGTCTCTCATTTGATAAGAGTAAATTCCATACAATATCTTAAAAATTAAAATATTTTATATTTTTAGTAGGCGCGTACTGTTTATACTTTCTGTAGTTAAGTTATTTTGATATCATGTATTCTAAAAATGGGTCAGAACAAATTCGCTAAATAAAACTAAAAACGAAGAATAGAATATCAAATAGGAAACAATGAGACCTTCGACCTTCATTCGAAATAAATAGATATTTATGATAAAAGTGATAAAGAATGTCAAATCACGAAGATTAACCAATAATTAAGATTTACTATCTTGAAAATATAATACATGGCATGTGATTATAATATTGTATTACTTGTGATGACAAAATGTTAGCTAGGAGTCGAATGTAAAGTTGGGCGGGTTCTATTTTTAAATCTTATAAATAATGAGGTGGTATAATATACAAATGAGATACAATATCAGTTTGTGTTTAATATACTATGAAAAGTAGTGAACTATTCATTTTTATAATAACGAAGCTAATAAATTTCGAACACCAACGAAATAATTTAATCGACGATAGAAAAATTACTCTTGATACATTGATAAGTGATTAAATTGTATGAAAATTACTTCGCAGATTATAATAACTTGTAATTACTTGTTTCAATTGTAGCAGGTGGGACTAAATCATATAGATAATCAGGGTGCCGTTTCATAAAGCGATCGCTAGCTTAACGTGCACATTATTCCATTTAAATTGCATGGGATAACGAGCACGTTAATTAGCGATCGCTTTATGAAACGGCACCCAGGAGTCTGGTTATGAACAATTTTATTTAAAAGCATTTTTTAAAATTCCCTTCTTACACTTAATTTGCCCCATCCCATTTCATTATAAATAGATCCAATACTAGCGTAGCATTGTAAAACTGTTTTTATACGTGCCGCCTCAATTTGAATTCTTTCTTGTACTTCTGAATTAACATGCACACAGTTGTTCCAAACTTCTGTTGCATATTCCAAGATCGGTCTTATAAAGATGAATATATTTTTTTCAAGATATTACCTTTTTAGTTTTAATTTAGTTTTCGTAAGACTGTTACCTGTTTAAATTCTTTCTGTAGCAGAATATCAAAATGTTTAGTCCATTTGCAATTAATACTAAAAGTAACACCTAAATGTTTATGTCTAGCAACAGGGTTTTAAGAAGTTGTTCCAAAATCAAAAGACAAATGTCTCTGCGCACTTCTCATATTAAAAAGCATGATGTCAGTTTTGTTAGGGTTAAACTTTACCGACCATTTTTTAGACCACTGATCTAGGTACTCTAGTTTTTATTAATCATAACTTTAAGGCTTTGATGGTCGATTGCAATATGAGCAATAGAGGCGTCATCAGCAAAGCGTCTTCCAAAAAAATGTTGCAATCGAATGCTTCGATCTTGTTGAAGCGTACTAACATTCTATTTCCCTTGGCGAGGTTTCCTCTAAAGAACCAGTTTGTTGATGTTTTAATGCCTAACGTGTTATGGTTGAAGGCGAACCATGCATAAGGCGGGCAATTTCACGCAAGGCATCTTCCAGTGGATCACATCCCAATCTTCTTGACCCTGATTGTTTAAAATTCGAGGTATACTTGGGACAATGTAAGTTAAAATTGCACATGTAAAGTTGGGATATTTATAAATATTAATTAAGCTTTGAGAACATTTGAACTCATTCGTGCATTTCTTTCATGCCAAAACATTCTAATTGTTGCATGAAAAATAGCAAAGAAAACCGACCGACCAACAAGAGCCAAAAGTCAAGGGACAGTTACAAATCCGGATATAGACAAACATACACAACGCAACATAAAAACCAAAAACACAAAAATGAAGAAAAAGAGTAAACCGAACCCCATAACGATCATGGGTGCACTCAGGTGCTCCGGACGAGTACGCAGTGTCTCCCTCTTATTAGAAACCGTCGAGTTACTCATTGTCTTGTCATCGGTAATTTTTATCTGAAAACTCAGAAGATCGGTGGTTCCATTTCCTTGCATCTCTTCCATACCCAAAGAACAACAAAATCAATAATCAAACTAGGTTTTAGATTAATAAACAGATACTGCAGTATAGATTAACCATATATATATATATATATATATATCCATACCCTCAGCAGATTTTTACTATCATGTAACAATGTCTAGTGTTCTTGATCACTTAGCCAAATTACAAATAAAAATAAGGATGTGGGCTTAAGGCTTGTTGAAGGAAAGGTAAGCAAACTCAATTTCTAACAGTGTTGGGTTTATTTTATATATACATACTGTTCATGTATTTTTTGTTTTATTGTATTTATGAGTACAAAAGAAACCCCGAAAAAGACGATAAATCGTCAACTTCACAATGGCAACTACAATCATGTCGGACTTGCACTCATATGTTTGTAAAAAATTTTAATCTAACCAGATACAACCTAAACCAAAGGTTCTTTTAGTTCTTTATCTGATCTCTCTAACAAAAACCTTAAGAGAAAGAACAAGCTGTATTATTGAGATAAGCATGAGTGCCTTCTTATGGACTCAATATTTGTGCCAAAGACGCTACTTTAAACCAACAAAAAACTACTGTAACAGTGTTCTATTTGCTTAAATTTTGAAGTTCATCCTTGGATTCTTTTATATTTGTTTTTAATACACTTTGCACGACTACTCTAGAGTGGCAGTAAAATGTTCCTATCGACTACAATAATACAATAGTTATCTGTCAATACTAAACCGGATTGATTTAATTTCAGAAATTGTTTAATGTTACCGTTAAGCTTCCACTGGAACTAGTACATAATATACATTGTCTTCTTCCAGTCGCCATAAACCGCCAAAATGCTCGCAGCATAGTTAAGGCAATATTTTAATAATAAAGCATTGAATTAGACGTCTTAAAGTTTTTCCAATTACAAATTAAAATTATTGTAGTTCTTCTATCCAAATAACACGCGTTCAATTCAACTAATATTTTATCGCTATTTCGAATGGAAGTAAAATCACATGACTTACAATTTATCACGTGACAACCAAAAACCTACAACGGTCCATTACCTTTTTATCAATCGTTATCGCAGTACCTAATTAACACTTTAGTGCATTATTTTTTGTATTTTTAGACTCTTATAACTTAGTAGTACTCAAAAAGCTTTGGGGGTAAAATATGTAACAAACGCGTGAAATTTTATTACATCTCGATTCTTGTCTATGGAAACAATAAGCCATTTTCAACCGATATTCAGTCGATTAATATAAAGTAATATATAAACGAATTTTTAACCCCCAGACGATTTCTATACCAGCCAAATACGGAGAAAATAATTAAATCAACATTGATGATGTGCGTCCTTGATTAGGTACTGCGTTGACAAACTTTTATTAACGAGAAATGCATGTTTACATTTGTATTGCAGGTAGACAAGTGCACCAGTGAACAAGATATAAAACTGGTACCAAAACTGGCAACCAGACTCCATATGACGTCGTTCGACGTAAAGTTTTAAATAAAAAATAAATCTTTATTTCTTGTAAATAAAAGAACTTCAAACGTGTAATGGTCCGGGGATATACAAAAAAGGCAAGAATATGCGCAATTAAAAGCAGAACTACGATATATATACAATCATATATATCTTCCCATCAGTTAACGCCGTTAACTCGTTGAGTGTTGTTCAAATGTTGCTGACTTACATGCATTTTCACGTTTGCTTCGTACGAAGTCAACAAACAGTTGTGTTTTAATAAACCATACAGCAATTTTCTTCTGGTTTCGGTGGGTTTGAGCTGGAAAGGGTAAGGGAAAATGGGGGGGGGGGGGGGATTCAACTGCTTCACAATCTCCCCACCCCCCTCATTTATGGCTATGTTATATCAGTATTATTATATGGTCTTTGCTAATTTTTGAAAAATAAATGTCCACTTACAAGTGTTAATAAACTCTGTCTAAAAAAGAAATCCCAAATGGAACTCCATCACCAATTAAGAAAATAATTTTGTGCCTTATTTATAACTATTATATTATAAGCATTTATTGCGTTGGACGGCATAGAATTCTTGAAATAATTTAACATGACCAAAGCTGAGCTGCTGGATGACATTTTATCCTGAATGTTGCCTGCTTATTTACAAATGTAACATAATCACTGGACCGAAAAAATTGAGATCGAGGGCAGGTGACTGACTGGGAATTAGTATAATTTGTTACAACTGGACCAAATTTGATGGCCTAGGGCTTTAGCTTACAAAGATATAAAGCTAAATGTCAAGAGTTAATGCCACCACTGCTGCAAACCCATATATGTCTAGCCTGCAGTGACTTTCATACTGCGAGACAAAAACTGCAAACGGAAAAAATATAAATACACACCAATTTACTATAAAACACATAATTTTATTTTGCTGGCTCAAGACAAGGTGAACTATTCCTGGCTAGATTACGAATGAACTGTTCCAATTTAAATGAACACCGGCTTAAGCTACCTCGTTGATCATGAACTGTACATATTTCCAGATTGAGTCAAGTGCCCAATATTTATTTTACTGCCATAGATAAACCACATTAGGGACAATGCATTTTTTTCTATTAACTATGATATGCATGTTGTCGATGAAAACCTTTTATTTATTTGTGAAGTATAATATTTTTCGTGCATTTCAAAATACTCCACCATATAACTTTTGCTATAATTTAAGGTACTAGTTTCTGTCCCATATTTGAAGTCGCCATTTAGCTTTATTTTTCGACCAAGAAATACTGCAGCTATATATCAAACCAATGTACTAGTATTGCTAATTAAAGTCTTTACTGAGAGTAAAAAAAGTACAACTGTGACCCAACAGGGCAACCAATGCAATTTTTTTTTAATTTATTGCATTTTCTTCATTTTTTGAGACAGTGCTCTCTTCACTGTTGAATGGAATAACTACTGTTAATGTGATAATTATTACCATTTAAAAATAACTTTAAACCCTATTTTTGTAATTAAATTTCATTGTAAATTTATCATGTTTATGCATATGGCTTGTATGAAAGTTTGTCTCCTGACAATGGAGACCGATGAAGAAGAGGCAATTTGACTAAAAATAAAATATTCAGATTTCTTTTAATTAAAAAAAAAATAAATGCACTATAATTGTCATACATTATTTCAAACTAAGTCAGTTTACATCTAGCATGTCTAAATACTTATATGTTGGATGCATCTTTTTTCCATCTCATGACATGAAATATTAATTTTATCTTTTTTTGGCAAAGTCCACTATGGAATTGGTTAATTTGATATCCAATTGTCTATTATTAATTTTCATGCAACACAGGTTCAGTAAAATAAAGTAACTAGGATTTTCTACATAAGCAAATTCCAAGTATCACTGTCTGAGCAAACATTTTTTTAAATCCATATTGACATTGGAGAAAATCTGGTTCCCTAGAACATGTAGAACTGTTTCCTCTCTTCTAAATTGTTTAACCTTAAAATAAACAAAACAGACTTAATAAAAATAATTAATCAAATAGAATATTACAATATTAATAACTGCTTGTAACTTCGAATAAAATTTCATCACTGAAGATGAATTTGTATAATTGGTAGCTAGTCCAGTAGTTTTCCTATCATTTAGTGTATGTTTGCTGTTATTCATGTATCATTGTAAGGTACTGTCATTATGTACATGTATGTTACTGATATAACAACTTTTATAAATACATATTGTTCACACTAAATAGTTGTATTCTCATTGCCGTATGCATACTAGTACTAGTATGCAAATAGAAGCCACACAAATAACAATATCACAAGTGTCATACGTTACTAGTATATTCCAATCTAACTAAAATTATATTTTAACTTGGCTCCCCCTTCTTGCTATTGTCACTGCGACAATGGCAAAGATTTTAATTAGATTGTACAATGTAGTATATTCACAAAATTATAAATTACATTTGTTTCAAAGACTGGAAAACTGCATATAAAATTTTCTAATAATACATGTATTAATCAAGGATAGCTTTACCTAAAACAAGGGGCCTCGGTGGCCGAGTGGTCAAGTAGTTCGTCTGCTATTGATCACCTGGTCTGTCAACACTGAGATTGCGGGTTCAATTCTCACTGCAGGCAGGATGTACTCGACTCCAATCTTAATTGACAAGGATTGCCAGTTTTCCTACCGCAGGTCGGGGGGTTGGGTACTCCCGCTTCCTCCCCCAATAAAAACTGGATGCCATGATATAGCTAAAAAATTGCTGAAAGTGGCGTTAAACACCATCAAACAAACAAACATTTACCTAAAACAAACAATCCATATGCATTGCACAGTATTACCATACACTACTGTTATGATAAAGTGTATAAAACATACCAAAATCCACAGTACATGCTTTATTACCCCTTGACCAATATGAGCCCCTGGCCAGCATCCCTATACTGCTACAGCTGATATTGATTGTTACATGTATCTTGGGATGATAGAGCATCTGAAAAGCAATTTGGCACATTTTATTCTCTATAAAATATATGAACATATTAATGTACTTATGGACAATATAATAAATAAAATTGATAAATGGTTATGCTAATACTATATGAGTAAAATTTATAGTTTCATGATCCATCTACACACTTATTAATATACAAAATTGTCAAGTACAAAATTTATTTCATGATTTTGGTGAGGTGTTTTTGTTGAATATATACTTTAGATTAAAAACATAAGAGGTCTGTGCATGGCTCAAATCTTGATCTAATTATAGTTATGTATACATAAATTGTGCGAGAATACTGACTTTTGAAAATATTTTCTATAAGAGGGTGGACAAAAATTATCATGGAGATATGCACCCGCTGTGACGTCATATATTTAATATAATCCGGTAAATGAATTATACAATGTGCAAAATGGTTTTGTTATCACTGGATGGAGAAAATATTTTTTGTAGTTGATGCTTAAATGTAGATAAGTGTGTATGCATACAGAAAATACATATTTTTTCTCATAAATGTTAATTTTCTTAATCTTGTGAATTTGTGTTTCTGAAATGGACCTCTCAACATAACCAATGAATTTTATAACTCTTTCTATCTAAACCAGTGTTTGATTATTAATGTCTGTCTTATTTCAGTTCAATTATACATTTCATAGATAAAAATAGATATAGGAATATATTCTGTTTGGGCAGCACATTTTTGTTCTGTTTAATCTTTAAGGTCAAGACTGTAAAATTATGTTAATCGGGGACATTATGTCTATGTGTAATAAACTATGCAGAATTATTCAAAAGATCTAATAGCAATTTTAAGATTTGGTTTAAGATGTTTAACATTTTCAGTTTCAAGTTTTAACTGACTGTGTATGTGTGTGGTTTGTGGGGGGGGGGGGGGGTAAACGGAAAGTGTAATCAAGTCTAACAATTGACATAGTTAAACAGTTGTTGCCTATACACTAGTTGCAACCTATTATTAAAATTTTTACTTAAAATGGGGGCAACACCTAACATTCTCTCAGTGTCTGAGGTCACATTGTCAGTATAAGACAAGGTATCGATCATTCCTGAGCATTTTTTCGATGACAATTGTATATAATCACTATACTGATGTTAACACAACTTAAGTATTTTCTTAGACATACCTTAGTGTTCATCTTTTTGGGCCCGGCTTCATATCACTGCTGGTAATTATAGCTGGTTGTCAATTTTGAACTATCACGTTTTAACGGTGATGCAAGATTCTTTTTCACGTTAAATGTACCGGAAGCTGATTATTTCATCGTAAATAAAGCTCAACTAGTTGACAAAATTTCAATAATTTTAATAAACAGAAAACGTTCAATTGTTTTTTAATCAATCTGACCTTAGAGAATGAAAATCAATTCCATAATTTTAATATAAGAACAATGTTCACTGGATGTTGTCATTTTCTCCCAACCTAAAACAATTGACCAATCAAAACGTTGTATCCATGGGAATGAGTATCGTTAGTAGATTGCAATGCGATCGTCAACATCAGTTTAATATATTGCCTTAACCACGCTGTGCTTTTATAAAAAAATCAATCTCTTTGATTTGAAAGGACTAAAATGCAATTCGTGGTCATTTAAAACCAGTTCACTATTTTTAATAGCTTTGTCAGTAACAATACTATTAACCAAAAGCATTTCGAAATCACCGTTCCCAAACACTGTTAAGTGAACTAAATAAAGTTTTTTGTTAAATCATCAATTGTCTATTGGTTACATGATGTATTTATATTGAATTAATGACCTAAAATGTGTGGGTTAGATTATGTCCATATATCTATTTTAATTGATAAAACATTGTTAAGTGCAGTACATTATATTTTTAATTCTAGTAAAATTGTCGACAATTTTTCGGAGGATTATATTTATTTTTGTAAATTACACCGCCAAAAATTGTTAAGTGAATGAACTTATTTCTTTATTTCTTATTGAACTGCCAACACTATGTTTAGATGATTAGATTATGACTTTATATTTTGATTAAATCGCCGAAAATGTTGGGTCCTAAACCAAATTCTTTACAATAAAGAAGACAATGGCGAAAAAAGTATATCCTATTCTATTTGTTTAACACTCAGTATCGAGTGTCCACTGCCAGTTTTAATTAATGAACCTAATTGTACCTTAATTTCTTAAGTCGGTTTATTGTTCTTTGGTGAGGTTAATGCTCTATTTAAGACCGGCCTGCGTAAGCTTGTGAATGTTTCAAGGGGTATGCATGAGATTACTGAATCTCCTGTGTATTTAATCCCATAAATGTTCATTGGGGACCTTCGTAACACGCGGCCTGGGCTTATCCTGCTGCACTACATTCCTGTGAATTCTGGATAAGAGGCAGAACTTAAAGTCAAACGATGAGATCTCGGTACCTTTTGGAATTTACATTTTACAGAAGTGTTTAATGCCAAATGAAAGAGAAGTCAAGAATTACACAGGGGAATTTTGTTCACGTGAATTTCACATGAAATTAATGTTAAATGAGCAATTTAACGTAAATTTCACGTGAAGTTCACGTGAAAAAATGTTCTCAACATTTTTAATGTTCTTTATCTTTCATGCAATTCTATAAATATTTAGAAATAAATTCTCATTTTTCAAAATTTTCATGTGAAATTCACGTGAAACAGTTAACGTGAGTTTCACATGATATTAACGTGAATTCCACGTGAAATTCATGTTAAATATATTTCACGTGAAATTCACGTTAATATGCTCGTTTAACGTGAAAATCATGTGAACTTTTCACGTGAAATTCACGTTAATCCTGATTTCACGTGAATTTCACGTGAACAATATTTCCTTGTGTAACAGGAATGTGTTTATTTTTACATCGACGTATGTAGATACGATGAAGTCTATCCGACAGATACCTTTTAAATTAGGACTTTTCTGTGAATAACTCGCAAATGTGTAAAGTAATGTGTTGCGTGTTCACGAAATCACTGCCATTGACGTTCTTGACTTCTAGAAGTAAATGACAGGTCATTGAATGGATATCATACCCCTAGCTGGCGGAACTCCCATAACCGATTTATCTTTCTTGGACACATTTAACAGCAATGCGTACCGCAATGCACTGTAGCTGTGTCATTCTGAAATTGGTCAAGAATACAAAAAACTCTACGACATTCTTGGTATTGAGATTTAACAATGTCATGACATTGTCATGACAATCGTTTTTACCAAACATTCATGGAATCCCCTCTGATTATAATATTGCATTAATGTACAACACCTGTCTATAGCATCAGTTTTCCAAATTAGATAACATATGTTAAGGTGTCGTACATTTTTAATAGCTGTTTTGACTTAGACTACAAACGTGAACCACTGTGCCCAACATTTACAATGATGGAACGCGTTGAGGAATTGTATAAAACGCAATTATTTCATATCAGTAAAATTATGTTTGTTTCAATTGGATAAAACGTGGGCGTTATCACGTCGTGGTAATGCCCTCTCCAGTTACTAGCAGCATCAAACTGTTTATTTGTAATTGATATAAAAAAATTATATGTACATGTATAACCTTAATGAGGAAAAAAAATCATAAAGCTTGGAAAACATTATATGTGTGCGTAAAAATGATACATCATGGAGCCCACATTCAAATCATATAGCAAGCAGCCACAAATAAATATTACAGTCTTAAACACACAGTTTCTTAATTCTTCAATAAAATAAAAATAATAGTTGCTTATATAGCTGGCATTGTCATGATACTTGACAGCACTCGGGAAAGTGGTATTCCAAAAGGTACCGAGATCTCATCGTTTGACTTTAAGTTCTGCCTCTTATCCAGAATTCACAGGAATGCAGTGCAGCAGGATAAGCCCAGGCCACGTGTTACGAAGGTCCCCAATGAACATTTATGGGATTAAATACACAGGAGATTCAGTAATCTCATGCATACCCCTTGAAACATTCACAAGCTTACGCAGGCCGGTCTTAAATAGAGCATTAACCTCACCAAAGAACAATAAACCGACTTAAGAAATTAAGGTACAATTAGGTTCATTAATTAAAACTGGCAGTGGACATTCGATACTGAGTGTTAAACAAATAGAATAGGATATACTTTTTTCGCCATTGTCTTCTTTATTGTAAAGAATTTGGTTTAGGACCCAACATTTTCGGCGATTTAATCAAAATATAAAGTCATAATCTAATCATCTAAACATAGTGTTGGCAGTTCAATAAGAAATAAAGAAATAAGTTCATTCACTTAACAATTTTTGGCGGTGTAATTTACAAAAATAAATATAATCCTCCGAAAAATTGTCGACAATTTTACTAGAATTAAAAATATAATGTACTCCACTTAACAATGTTTTATCAATTAAAATAGATATATGGACATAATCTAACCCACACATTTTAGGTCATTAATTCAATATAAATACATCATGTAACCAATAGACAATTGATGATTTAACAAAAAACTTTATTTAGTTCACTTAACAGTGTTTGGGAACGGTGATTTCGAAATGCTTTTGGTTAATAGTATTGTTACTGACAAAGCTATTAAAAATAGTGAACTGGTTTTAAATGACCACGAATTGCATTTTAGTCCTTTCAAACCAAAGAGATTGATTTTTTTATAAAAGCATTTTGGCGGTTTATGGCGACTGGAAGAAGACAATGTATATTATGTACTAGTTCCAGTGGAAGCTTAACGGTAACATTAAACAATTTCTGAAATTAAATCAATCCGGTTTAGTATTGACAGATAACTATTGTATTATTGTAGTCGATAGGAACATTTTACTGCCACTCTAGAGTAGTCGTGCAAAGTGTATTAAAAACAAATATAAAAGAATCCAAGGATGAACTTCAAAATTTAAGCAAATAGAACACTGTTACAGTAGTTTTTTGTTGGTTTAAAGTAGCGTCTTTGGCACAAATATTGGGTCCATAAGAAGGCACTCATGCTTATCTCAATAATACAGCTTGTTCTTTCTCTTAAGGTTTTTGTTAGAGAGATCAGATAAAGAACTAAAAGAACCTTTGGTTTAGGTTGTATCTGGTTAGATTAAAATTTTTTACAAACATATGAGTGCAAGTCCGACATGATTGTAGTTGCCATTGTGAAGTTGACAATTTATCGTCTTTTTCGGGGTTTCTTTTGTACTCATAAATACAATAAAACAAAAAATACATGAACAGTATGTATATATAAAATAAACCCAACACTGTTAGAAATTGAGTTTGCTTACCTTTCCTTCAACAAGCCTTAAGCCCACATCCTTATTTTTATTTGTAATTTGGCTAAGTGATCAAGAACACTAGACATTGTTACATGATAGTAAAAATCTGCTGAGGGTACAGACTATAAAAACTGTAAAAGAATTTCCAGTGGAACACAATGTTAATGTAAAACACAATTTAACGTTTGAACGTGAAGGACTAAATTCTTTACTTGTTGATAAACCAATTATTATCAAAGAGGTTGATAAGGGAGTGGCTGTTGTAATTATGGATATTTAAAACCTAAAAATGTAATTATTTGTGTGGGTCAAACCACGACTTATCTTGGTGTACTATCAATACAAGTTTAGAAAAGAGAGTTATTGTGTCATTCACATTATCTGTGGACTCTTGTACTGAGTAACTCAACAATAATGAATCACCAATATAACCCATGTTTGCATGGCCTTTCTTTCTTAAGGTTAAATAGACTACCTATATAATTTATTAAATATTCTTGGAGCAGACCCTATTCCATTTGGTAGGCAAGTACAAGTATATTGATAAATTTTATCTTTCCAGAAAAACCTCATATATTTTCTAAAATTAATATCAATAGATATCGATTAGTTTGCATGACGCAAGTCGACATTAGCCATTTTATTAATTAGGCTTAATTAAATTTAATGTGCATTTAAAGGTATCCGTCTTAAAATG
This sequence comes from Limnoperna fortunei, assembly GCA_944474755.1. NCBI lineage: Eukaryota > Metazoa > Mollusca > Bivalvia > Mytilida > Modiolidae > Limnoperna > Limnoperna fortunei. The sequence continues at coordinate 35,317,705 of OX104119.1, forward strand.
ATCTTAAAATGATGGTACTCGACATGCTCATTTAATATTTTTCACGTTTTGACGTCTATTTAGCAATTTTTCAGTTATATCGTGGCATCCAGTTTTTATTCAGGGAGGAAGCCGAAGTACCCGGAGAAAACCACCGACTTTTGGTAGGAAAACTAGCAATCCTTGTCAATTAAGATTGGAGTCGAGTACACCCTGCCCCAATTAGACTCAAACCCGCAATACCAGTGTTGACAGACCACGAGATCAATAGTAGATTTTTAACTACCTTGACCCCTATGCCTCCGATGCCATTTTTTTTATTACTGTTTTAATCCTTTATGCCCTCAAGTAGTAAGTGCGGATTTAATGATCATGAAGGTGTTAATTTTATGATCAATAACAGCGGGCTAGTTAACAATTGATAAGACTTGCATATTTATATGTGAATAGAACTTCATACATTGTGTTTGAAAACCTATTCAGGTAAACAATTCAATACAAACTTCCTTAATTATAGTTAGTTTGTTTACGTAACAATCGATGGATGTAGTGACAACGTTTTAAGTGTATTGTTCGGGTAGATGTAAACAGGTAAATTGAAATACTAATTAAAATAAAATAAATGGTCCTACTGTAGTTTCAGACAACTTTCCATAATCACAAAAAGCTTTCAATGTTCTAGGTGTGCCGTTTTCCGCAGCAAACTTTGCGATTTTGAATCGTATGATCGTCATTTCCTTAGGGGTGGGCAGTGAATCCCTCGATAGATAATTCTAAATTGACATTTATTTCAAAACTGTACTTGAACTGAACAAGTAAAAAATTATATTGATTCGTGGTCAGTTTTACACCCTTCGTTTCACAACAACAAATCGATAATGAGTTTAGTGTCAGGTATCAGTCGGTCAGTTTACATATTTAAATTTCTAAAGATCAACAAATACCGTACCGGTAATTATCGTCTGGAAAAATTTGTCGTTTTAATTTTGGCGACTTTTTCTTGCCCGCCAATAAAGACAGAATAACCATCACGCCAAAATAACCAGATATACGGTATGTAAATTAATGTTATATCTAAAGTAAGAAATTTATCTTCGATTCTTTATTATTTCTAATTATGTTTTTTCTTAATTTTCGTTTCATTTAAAAATACTCATTTTGTAGGATTTGTATTTTTTTAAAGACAGCGTTATTTGGCAGCAATTGATGCACAAGGACCGTCTTCAAAGACATCTTTTGTATTCTCGACCAATTCTCAGATTTACAACATAGAAAAAATGCATGCAACGACGGATCAGCCAAGACAACTAGCCGACAAAAACACGCAATCGGCCTATCTAAAGTAAAATAATATGAAGACCATGAAGCATAAAAGATGTCGTCACACAAGGAACTACACATGATGATAATTGCTCCCCCAATTACCAATTTACTTAATAATATAAAAAAAATAAAATCATAATTGTGTTAAACTGTGCAGTACAGTTATCATTTTACAGATAATCGAAATTGTTAAAACGTCTTTATAAAAGAATATGCATAAATGCATTTCTCTGCTTTGTTCCACTCTATGCGTAAAAAGTGAAAACTAGAAATGCCTTACTTGAAAGAATCTATTTCAATTTAGAATAAATGGAGTTCTGAATATCTAACAACACAATAAGAATATAATACATATATTCAGGATGACTTTAAACAATAAGTTTACCTCTGTACAAAACTGAATTTGTTAGGTAGTTCATTCAATTGTCTTTGGTATAAATGCGTAACAGGAATTTGTTCAGATAAGCTTGCAAAAAAGATTTACCATTTGATCCATGACATCAAATACCTATGCTATTAGAACTACCTTTACACGGAAATAATCATAATTTATAACAATACTGAACTTTTAAAAAGTCATTTAAAATGCTATCGGTACATGTTATCTAATCCCTGTACAAGTGTCCACATCACTCCATATGTAGAAAGAAGAAAATGTTATCAGAAACATCATTCCCAATACATAATTTGCTTAACTTGTCTCAAGTCATTTGTACATTGATAGAAAAATTTAAATACGTAACAAGAATTTTATCAAACTAGCTTCGTCGCGCATGCGTGAAATCAAATAGCTAAGTTATTTAGAATCACCTTTACAAAAAAATAATCTCAATTCATAACAATGCTAAAAATTGTTAAAAAATGTCTTTATAAAAGAATATGCATATAAGTGCATTTCTCTGCTTTGTTTCACGCTACGGGTAAAAAGAGAAAACTAGAAAGGCCTTACTTGAAAGAATCTATTTCAATTTAGAATAAATTTAGTTCTGAATATCTTACAACAAAATAAGAATATAATACATATATTCAGGATGACTTTATACAATAAGTTCAATTCTGTACAAAACCGACTTGGTTAAGTAGTTCATTCAACTGTCTTTGGTATAAAGATAAATGCGTAGCAGGAATTTTATCAAATAAGCTGCACAGAGAATTTCCATTTGATCCATGACATCAAATACCTATGCTATTAGAATCACCTTTACACGAAAATAATCTCAATTTATAACAATACTGAACTTGAAAAAAGTCATTTCAAATGCTATCGGTACATGTTATATAAGATCTACATAGGTCTTCCGCTATCACGCCATATGTAGAAGGAAGAAACTGTTATCAGAAACATCATTCACCAATACATACTTTGTTTCACTTTTCTCATGTCATTTGTACATTGATAGAAAAATCTAAACACGTAACAGGAATTTTATCAAACTAGCTGCATCGCGCATCCGTGACATCAAATACCTCGGTTCTTTAGATACACCTTTACAGAAAAAAAATCTCAATTCATAACAATACTAAATCTGTAAAAATATATTCAAAATACTATCTGTACATGTTATTTTAGCCCTATACAGGTGTGTCTGTGTCACGCAATATATATATAAACATCATATATAAAGAGTCTAAAAGAAAGCTGCAAAACCAGTACACTTATTAAGTATCGGATCGACACACATTACGATACATCATAAACAAAAAATAATATACAAGTCTAGAAGATTATGCAACGATACAAACGACGGTGTTTCTTGTCAAAATTTTAGACACAGACTGACCAACAAATTGCCTTAGTCATTGATTGTCAATATAAATAAATAACGTAAACAATAATAACATATTGATCTTAAACTCTCTCATTTCATCTGAACCCAGAACTTTTTTATAGTTGCTTCTCAGTCCGGTAACCGCGGACGTGCCGTGCTGTTACTTGGCTCTGCTCAAATATTCCAAAAAGATGTAATCAAAATTACCAAGGTGACAAATTCATTACGCCAGACGCGCGTTTTGTCTACTTAAGACTCATTAGTGGCGTTTAGCTTTAAATGTTTTAAAGATATTCTTTATTTCATAATTGGGAGAGGGACTAATATTTTTTTTTCATTGGGAGATGGAATAATACAAGTCCACTGGAATCGTGTAAATACACAATACAGGCAGTTCAAAATATTATATAAAGAGTCTTAAAGAAAGCTGTAAGACAATACACTTATTTAGTATCGGATCGACAAACATTACGATACAACATAAACAAACAATAATAATATACAAGTCTAGAAGATTATGCTACGATACAAATGACGGTATTTCTTGTCATAATTTTAGATTGATTGATTGATTGATTGATTGATTGATGTTTAACGTCCAGCAAGCAATATTTCAGCTATATTCAGGACGTAAAATATTATAATTTTTAAATTAGTAGAACGTCATACCTCCTTCTTATACTAAAACGTGATCTCATACAAAAATATGAGAATATACACAGGTAAAAATGGTAGTTAAAACAATAAAAAATATGAAGTATCACAATAGTGAAATTAAATTTGATAATAAATAAATTAATTTGCTTTCAGAACTTTAAAATTGTGTCTCCTGCGACAATTTAAAATAAAATACGTATCTGCACTGTAGAAACTTTCCCGTCCACACAGTCCATCAAGACATACTTAAAGGTGTATGGACTGTTGCATGGCACACATTCGGGTCGTGGCTCATTGTTTAAAATATAACTATGTGTCGTCCTGGTATGACCAAGACGACATCTTGTTAAAACAACTTGGTCTCTTCGACCTCTAAAACATTTAAAATTATTTGTATGCAGTAGTGGCTGGATCTCATGAAGTTTATTATGAACTTGGAGATCCCAACCACTTTGCCACAAATTAGAAATATATTTAAAAATCAACGGTTTAAAATCGGTAAAGGTAATTTCTTTTCCCAAAGCAACAAGAGATTTGTAGATTTGAATAATTTTTAAAATGTAAGGATTTTTAATTTTGAAATTTTCAATAGCCAGTAGACAAGACAGGGAATCGGAGCAGACAATAAATTTGCATTCGTCTGACGAAGCAACTATTTTCATCGCAAGAAGAATAGCTTGCGCCTCTGCTGTAAATACAGATGAGGTAGACGGAAGGCGGCGAGTTTCAACACGCTCTCCGAAGACACCGGCCTAGGCGACTTTATTATATCACCGTCTTTTGACCCGTCTGTGTAAATAGTACAATAGTCAGGGTAACAAGATTTAATTTCTGCATAATGTTGTTGTATTAATAAATGGTTTGTGTCGGACTTTATGTTTTCTTAAATCATAAATAAATATCGGTTTGGGGTTTAACCACGGGGGATTATGCGGGATTTCGATTGCAGCAATTTCATCTAAATTCATACCGGAATTTTCTAAATGGGATTTAATTCGGAGGCCAAAAGGTTGAATTTTGTTTGGATGTTTTTCGAAAATGTTTTGATAAAGAGGTTTGAAAACACAGTCGTGGATGCATATTGCAAAGCGAGCTTTATTCTTTTTTGGTACAAAGAAGGCTTGCCTGCTTCTACATATAAGCTGTCTATAAGTGTGGTTCGAAAGGCTCCAAGGCATAGTCGCAATCCTTGATGATGAACCGTTTCAAGGATTTTGACATATGACTTGCGAGCAGAACCATAAATGAAACAACCATAATCCAATTTAGATCGAAACAGCGATCTATATAGATAAAGTAAAACGTCGCACTCAGCACCCCAGTCGGTACTGGCGACGACTTTTAAAATACACATGTATCTATTGCCATTAGGCATTAATTTTTTAACATTTTGATATGGGGAAGAAAGGTGAGCTTTGAGTCGAATATTAAAACAAGAAAAGTAGTTTCTTTCACAATTTTTATAGGATTATTATATAATGTAAGTTCGGGATCTGAATGCATTTTTCTTTTGTTACAAAAATGCATGCCAACAGTTTTTGCAGTGGAGAATTTAAAACCATTCTCCATTGCCCATTTTTCTACTCTATTTAAACATAACTGTAGTTGACGTTCAATATGTTCATGTTTTTTCCTCGATAACAAATAAGAAAATCGTCAACAAACAAAGAACCATCAATATTATCTTTCAAGACTTGAGCAAGACTATTAATTTTAATACTAATACTGAATAAAGTAACAGAGTGGATGCTTCCTTGAGGAACACCCATTTCTTGTTCAAAAGGGTCAGATAGAGTTGAATTTACACGAACTTTAAATTCTCTATCAGACAAAAAATTAGAAATGAAGGTAGGAAGTCTACCTTTCAACCACATATCAAAAAGATCTTTTAAAATGCCATACTTCCATGTTGTGTCATAAGCTTTTTCTAGATCGAAAAAGATCGACACAACATGTTCATTTTTGGCAAATGCGTTTCTTATGTATGTTTCGAAACGCACCAGATGATCTAGAGTACTTCGCCCTTGCCTAAATCCACATTGGATCATTGATCATCCTTTCCATGGTTTTCCAAGACAGTTTGTGAGGACTATAGGCCGGTAGTTGGACGCTTCCGAGTGATCTTTTCCTGGTTTCGGAATAAGCACAACAGTGACCTTTTTCCAAATAGATGGTAAGTCACCCGTTTCCCAAATGTTGTTAAGAAGATTAAGAAGACATTGGAGAGAAGATTGTGGCAGATGTTTGAGAAGTTGATAAAGGATGTCATCTGGACCACATGCTGTATCGTGAGATTTGTTCAATGAAGCTTTTAGCTCTTCCAAAGAAAAATATTTATTATAATCTTTTAAATTTTTGGACTGAAAATTAAGTTTTGATTTTTCTTTTTGAATTTTGATCCGCTGAAAATTGGGATCATGATAATTTTCAGCAGAGGAGCGTGTTGCAAATGTTTCCGCCAATTTATTTGATATGTCTGACTCTGATGTTAACAAATCTTGTCCATCCTTCAGATGATGGACATTTGCTTTACTGTTTTTACCTTTAATTTTACGAATCATGTTCCAAGTTTTATTCATAGGGGTATAATTATTTAATTTAAAAACAAAGTTACGCCAAGAGGTGCGTCGTCTTTGTTTCGTTACCCTGCGAGCTTTCGCTCGAAAAATTCGGAACTGGTTAAGATTAATTTGAGTTGGGTGTTTATTAAAGCGTCGTTCGGCCTTTTTCCGGTCCTTAATAGCGTCCTCACAGCTGTCATCGAACCATGGTTTACTAGGATGTTTTGGATTTGTCGAGGTCTTAGGAATAGTTTCATCAGCAATTGAAATAAGTGTTTCATTGAATTTTAAAATTGGATCAGAAATAGTTTCAAAAGTATCCGAGTTAAGTCGCTTTATACACAGTTGTTCAAATAGAGGCCAATTGGCCTTGCCAAATTTATACCGAGCGACTCATTCCGTGTTTGAAGAGTGTAAAGATTCCAAGAAAATGGGAAAGTGATCGCTGCCAGAGAGATCGTCATGGACTTTCCATGATAAATCGGGCAACAGAGAAGGATCTGCTATTGTAAGTTCAATAGCCGAACTGATTTAAATTTAATGAAGAATTCGGAGGGATATACACAGAGCATAAAGTAATTGTTTTGTCTAAAGATATTCTAACAGCAACCGCCTAAAGATCAGTGTTGAGATCGACAGGGCTAATTAGAACTTGATCTTTTACAAGAATGGCAGAGACGCCAGCAGCTCTGTCATTCTCTCATACATATGTGCTGTATAAAGAGTAGTTTTTAAAAGATATGTTATCACTTCGTTTTAGGTGGAATTCTCGGAGGCAACATGCAACAGGAAGAAAGGCTTGAACTAATAAAGTAATTTCAAGAAAATTAATTTTAAGACCTCGACAATTCCATTGTATTATTGTACCCATTATGGTCTTCGAATAGTGGAATAGTTGACAGTTTTTTGGAGGCTATTCCGCCGGTTTCTGCTGGGGGATCTACTTTTAGATCCAGTATCTTAGGGTAGTGTATCCATGGGATCGCCCCAGATAGTGTCTAGATGATCCAGCCTCCCAAACATGTTGTGGACCTTCATGGGATCCCGCAGCAGTTTTGGAGTACGATCTCCTTTTTGATTTGGAGTTTTTAGTTGACTTGGAAGAATTTAAATTGGAGTTTTTTTTTGGCTACTTGAAGAATTGGTTGAGGATTGAGAGGGAGCTGAAGACGTTGCAGTTTGACAGGCTGCTGAAGATGTAGCAGTTTGAGAAGATGAAGATTTTCGTGAAGATTAAATGATTTTGTCTGTTGCTTTGAATTTGGTAATTTTGAAGGTTCCTGTTTGTCAATGGGCCAGGTGATGATGGTCTGCGTTTCAAGAGAATAGAGAACGAATTTGCAGGAGACGAGGGATTATTCGTTGTACTATACAGACGACGTGTCGCAGGGTAAGGGATTTTTTTTTGTTTTTAACTTTTGTATTTCTTTTTCCTTTTTAAAATGATGACAATCATTGGATGATGACATGTGGGCTTCACCACAATTGGTACACTTTGGAGTTTTAGTGCAGGTAGCCCTAATGTCCTTCTTCGGCGCACGTAAAACAGATCAAGTGACCTCTGCACTGTCCCTTCCCATGGCCGAACTTTTTAAACTTAAAGCAGCGCAGAGGATTGGATATGTATGCGCTAACTTTAACATTGTAAAGAGACCGATTTTTATTGATGAAGGGACAGATGTAGTATTAAAGTGCAGAAGGAAGGTATTCAGTTTAATCTGAACACCTTCTCTGTTGGCTACGAATCTTTCAGTTCAGAGAGATATTGGTCTCTGTAACGAATAATACCTTGGCTGGAATTTAAAGTTCTATGAAGAGAAGAAGAGATGCTTAAATCAAGAATTTTATTTAATTTTAACAAATTGAAGGATTGTTGTTTTTTTTCTTTATTTGGACTTTTTTTTATTTCTATTTCTGAAGCCATTTTGAAAGATTGCGGTTCACCAACTTTGTCACCCACCCGCCACGGAGTGCCAACAGGGGCGATGCTAGTCTCTGCGGATTACCAGCGGAAAGCATCAGGTGTTCCAAGGGTGGTATACTCAAATAGATGAATTTCTTTTCGAACGCAAGCTTCGTGCCAGAATTAACTGGCGAAACAACCGTTCGAAACTCTATCTACTCGATTGACCCAGCTTAACATTTATCTGAACAGCCTTGGAACTGAAATTCACAGGATATAATCTAGTGATAAGAAAAATGACGACAAGCTTGTTAAGGGCTCGGCATGGCCAGCCGATTGAACGAACTGGGTCCATCGGGTCTCCCGTCTATTTGAAGTCAGGGCAAAGTGGTGTATTGAAAATCAAACCCGCTGACCCGCACTAATGGATGCAGCAGAGAGTGATCTCTCAACCACCAGGATCCCTTCCTCCACCATCACGGGTTGCAACACACGGCAAACATGTCGCCTCTATAAAGCTGAGGAAGCTTTGCCCTTCAGCGACCGCCTTCTTTGCAAATCCTGTAAGGAAGCCGTCTATTAAATGCTATTAATGGTAAATACATTTCATGGAACAGTTTAAAGGAAAATAATGTAATAGAGTAGCTTAAGTGATAAGGATTCACAATGGGCAAGACGTGACATGCCGATTCATCGGAGTCAGGGCTAACTCGATTTCCCGTCTAGAAAAAGTAAGGGTTCAGAAAGTTATCGGGACCGTTTACCCGGCCTACTGAAACCCCTTCCTGTAATCGACACGGGTCGCAACACACGGCAAGTGTTGCCTCTGTTAGCAGACTCTTACTGCAGGGTGAGGAAACCTTGGGCCTATTCTCCAGTGCCTCGGGTCCCACACGGGGTCAAAATTTTAGACACATACTGACCAACGAACGGCCTTAGTCATTGAGTGTCAATATAAATAAATAAAACAATCATAACATATTGATCTTAAACTTTCTCATTTCAACTGAACCCAAAACTGTTTTATAGTTGCTTCTCAGTCCGCTAACCGCGGACGTGCCGTGCTGTTACTTGGCTTTGCTCAAATATTCCAACAAGATGTAATCAAAATTATCAAGGTGACAAATTCATTACACCAGACGCGCGTTTCGTCTACTTATGACTCATCAGTGGCGTTTAACTCTAAATGTTTAAGATATTCTTCATTTCTTCATTGGGAGATGGAATGATATTTTTTTCATTGGGAGATGGAATAATATAAGTTCACTGGGATCGTGTCAATACACAATGTCAGGCAGTTCAAAATATTATATTAAAATTATAAAAGAAAGCTGCAAAGCCAGTACACTTATTTAGTATCGGATCGACAAACATTACGATACAGCATAAACAAAAAATAATAATATAAAAGTCTAGAAGATTATGCAACGATACAAATGACGGTGTTTCTTGTCAAAATTTTAGACACAGACTGACCAACGAATGGCCTTAGTCAATGAGTGTCAATATAAATAAATTACGTAAACAATCATAACATATTGATCTTAAACTTTTGTCATTTCAACTGAACCCAAAACTTTTTTATAGTTGCTTCTCACTCCGCTTTGCTCAAATATTCCAACAAGATGTAATCAAAATTATCAAATTCATTACGCCAGACGCGCGTTTCGTCTACTTAAGACTCATCAGTGGCGTTTAACTCTAAATGTTTAAGATATTCTTCATTTCTTCATTGGGATATGGAACAATATTTGTTTTCATTGGGATATTGTTTACGTTATTTATTTATATTGACACTCAATGACTAAGGATATTCGTTGGTCAGTCTGTGTCTAAAATTTTGACAAGAAACACCGTCATTTGTATCGTTGCATAATCTTCTGGACTTGTATATTATTATTTTTTGTTTATGCTGTATCGTCATGATTGTCGATCCGATACTAAATAGGTGTACTGGTTCAGCAGCTTTTTTTAGACTATATATATATACTGTTCATGTATTTTAAAGAGTTTTATTGTATTTATGAGTACAGAAGAAAGCCTGAAAAAGATGACGAATCGTCAACTTCACAATGGCAATAACTACAATCACGTCGGACTTGCACCCATATGTCGTCCCCTGCATATGCCTGAGTACTTGAAACAGTGGAGTCACTATTGTATTGTTGAGCGGCTTTAGCATACAAGGAAGTCAGGATATGATCGCTTTTTACTATGTCTATCAAGCAATAATCGTCCGCCTTTGACCGGATTGTTGTAAAAAAGAAGTAAATTCCAGAAAACGGTGCTTTAAAGATTCCTGTGCTGACTGTATAGCTTGATGTCATGTCTAGAACCATGCTATCGAATTTAATGGTTTGTCCGGTGAATAGATTATGTATGTCCGCTCCATTCTGATAGGTAAAAGCTGTTTGATGTACAACTGAAATAGAAATAAATACAACTGATTCATTAATGCACAAATCTAGTTTTCTACATTAAGGAATTAAGTATATTAGATAAATTTATTCAGCGTTTCTTTATATATTCAGTGTCTATAGAAATATATTGCATTTTTAAATATGTATCTGATGAATACAAATTTTTCGTTGTTTCTTATTTAGATATTATGTGAAAAATTTATTTGAATGTTAACTGAACCCCGCAAGGGAATATTAAAAACACTTAAAAGGTAATAACTTCTTTATTGCTTTTAGATTATATGATTTGTTATTAATTACATATTAAACCATATTACATATGTTCAAGAGCTATGTTGGATCATAAAAATATGTTTACACTTTGCAAGAAAACAGTGGCTAATGACCTAATCGAGCATCTTGTAAAACATATTGCAATTTTTCTTCCAAAATGAACGAGACGGACACGAGCAACCCAGGATAAAATATATTGTAGTTATGGAATAATGTATTTACGATTAAAAGCACAGTCAGGGCATTTTTAAATTGGTTCGTACAAATATACTTTTAAAAATATAATTAATATTTTACATATCTGGGATTTAACCCGATACAACCTAAATCAAAGGTTATTTGAGTTCTTTATCTGATGTCTCTCAATAAACCTTGGCAGAAAAAACAAGCTGTATTATTTAGATGAGCATGAGTGTCATCTTATGGATTCGATATTTGCACCAAAGACGCTATTTTAAAAGAAGAAAAATGACTGTAATAGTGTTCTATCATAACATTTTGAGGTTTATCCTTGGATTCTATCATATTGGTTTTTATATACACTACTTTAATGTAGCAGCAGAATGTTAATATTGATTGCAATAATACAACAGTTATATATCAATACTAAACCGGATTTATTTAAATCAGAAATGTTTAGAATTTTACCGTTAACCTTTATTACAACTAGTCCTTAATATACCTTGTCTTTTTTACGAAGAGTAAGTGGGTCCCATCCGCCATTAACCGGCAAAATGCTGTTATAAAAAGAACTCAAACTCTTTGGTTTGTAAGGACTAAAATGCAATTCTTGGTCATTTTCAACCCGTTCACTATTTTCAATGACTTTGTCCATAACTTTACTATTAAACATAGGCATTTCGAGATCACCGTTCCTATTGAATTCCACCGCTTTGTTCTCCAACTGGTTCCAAGTACTCTCATTCCGTTTATTCTTTATGTCTTGTTTTTGAATATCTAATTGGAGAGCTGTAATAGCATTTTCGTGTTTTGTTGAAATAAGATTCAGTTTCTCGATGTCTTGTCTTTGTTGTTCAACGGTTGCTTTCTGTTTCATTAATTCACCTTGGACGTCCGACATGTGAAGCGAGCACATTTGTAACTTTTGGTTCATAATACCTATGTATAAAATAAATACAAATATCAGTCCTTCTTTTCTATAATTCAGCTAGCATAATGATTGATTGATTTCGAAATTAATTTACTGGATTATCGTGGGGATAAATTTAATTGCGCGATGTTTTATCTACATGAAAAAATATGCTAATTTCTTTTTAACTATCATAACATTAAATAAAGTATTGAAAACCATAGAAAAGTTAAGACAGTGACAAAATGCGGATTTATATATTGACACAAGACATGAAGAAGAAACCAAAATGAACAACAAGAAAAAAAAATAAGTAAACCGATCCCTATACACAAAATGCACTAGCTGGCAATCTTTACTAGTAAGCATTGCCTGCCTCTAATTAGACATCCGTCGAGTTACGCATGTTATGTCCGAGTCAGATCCACGAGAGGTAAAACATTTCTACGGCTGCAAAAATGTCTAATCACATTTGGGAAATGAATTTGTAAATAAAGATCAACTAAAACTAAAACTGAAAAGAATGTAAAAGAGATTGCTAAATGATTGTATGATTTTTGAGTTGGTTTACTGGATGTATAATTTAGTTTTGTTATTGAGATATAATTATTGCCTGAAGTTTCAAAAACTGAAGAAACATATACTAATAAACAATAGTATATATAAATTTGTGCAGGTAATTACTAGTTACAAGACAAACGCTTATGATACAACCAAAAAGTATACCCAAATTGACGCAAATGTAATGATTTATTTAATTCCAACATGAATAATATTACGTTATTAGAATGAAATAACTACTGTTCAATATTCGTTAAACACTAATTATTTTTAGTTTTTGTTTTGAAGAATGCTCCTGTATAAATCAAAACTATTCCAGTCAATTATGATAAAAAGGGATGTAAGATTGTTATAATTAGAATTCATTGCTTGTTTCGGTTGAGTTTAACGCCCCTTTCAGAATTGTTTTTGCTATATCCTGATATTCAGTTTGTATTGGGAGAGGAAGCCAGAGTACCCGGAGAAAAGCGCCCATCTTCGGTAGGAAAACTTGAAATCCTTGTCTATGACGATTGAGTCAAGCTTACCCTGGCCGAAGAGAGACAAATCATAATTGAAAAAATATGTGTTACACATAATGAACACATACTTACAATTTTTATATGTAAGACTGTCAACTTCCGATTTTAGTTGTCGAAGCTCTGTTTGCAATTCCGATACAATGCGGTTCATGTCTAGTTTCTTTGCACAATAACCTAAAGACGAAAATACAATGACTACCACAATTAATTGATATGCACACATGTTGGCAATTTTTAACTCAATTGCAACATAAAATCAGCACCACGTACGAATGAAGGTTATCTTATCTTACGAAGTATTAGTTTAATACATACGGATGTATTTCATGTATTCACGTACAGTAAAATAAAGGCACGTTTTGAGGGGTTTTTGTATGTTGTTAAATATTTTGCATAATATGAGCGTATATTTAATTGCTAAGAATATAAGGTTATGTCCTATATTAGGGTTATATTGTATGTCACACTTCGTGCTTTAATTGAATGATAGGAAATTCGGTCAATATGGTGACCGCAACGACCCCACTGAACTTCAAATTAAAGACATCACAGAAACAGCTTGGTCTGCCTCATACGTAGACCTTTATCTAGAATTTGACAATGAAAGTTGGTAGAGAACATACGTTTACAGTGTACGACAAACAGAAATGAATTTAATTTTACTATTTTGAATTGTACATTTATCTGTTGCAACATTTTAGCAATACCTACAAATGGAGTATACAACTCCCTATTGATCAGGTACTCAAGAGTTTGCATGTTATATCCAGAGTTCTTTAATAGAAGGTGTCTGCTGACAGAAAAATTACTTGAGGGGTTCACATTGGCAAATTTGACGTTCACTTAAAAAAATTAACGATCGTCATCACGATTATGTTGACCACTTCGGTATGTCTATGTCACAAATTACCACTGATTTGTTTCGTTTGTTGTGAAAAGACGTTCCTCTTCACTGGATTTTGAATTAAATTGGATATGACTAATTACTGGATTTAATCTGAGCTATGCGATTGGTGTCACTCTTGGAACAGTAGTTGCTTACCCTTCCATGTTCACGCCTAGTTTTGAATTGAGGTTCGTGCCATTCAATTTTAGTTTTCGTGTTGTATGTCGTTGTTTTGTTGTTGTCCCTCTTTTGTGTCCTTAATAATAAAATGTTACAATTATACCACGATTTTACATTTTACCATACTAGACGCTATCAGTGGCACATTTAAAAATCCATGTAATTAGGATGTTGTATAGATTTTATCGCCAAATTTCACAATATTATAACAAATCCGGCTAGTAAGGCTATTTATCCCATACATGCGAATAGAAAATTCTTACTTGTCGTTTTCTTATTTCTCCTACGTATCTTTTATTTCCTAGTCGTTTTTGTCTTCTTGTTGAATTAAACTTCCTGCCTACAAGTTGTTTAACATATTAAATTATGTTTTTCCTTTAAGTTAAATTACCAAAAACAATTCGTATTGGATTAGATTATGCCCATAATTGTATTTAAAATGACAAAACCTTAGAATATGTCTTTATTTCGTAAAAAATTGCCAAAACGCTGTGTAGAGAACAAAATGATGTTATAAATTAAATCACAAAATTGTCTATTAGATATAACGTCTATATATTGAATTAAATTGCCAAACATGTGTGAATTAGATTACGTCTATTTATATTTTAATTGATAATACGTTGTTTAGTGAAGGAGATTATATTTTCAATTCAAGTAAAATTGCCGACAATTTGGAAGATTAGATGAATTTTTATAACTTAAGTAGCACTCCTGCTAAGAATCATGCAAAATAAGCCAAACGTGATTCATTAGTGTTTACAGATATCTTTGAAACTCCTTTATATGAAATAATTAAAGTAATAAATGAGATATTTAAGGTTATTTGTACAAACAAATTATTATGACATTTGCAGCTCTATGTTAAATTTAGGTAAAAAGGGGGGGTTTCCTATACAATACAGTATATTGGTTTTTTAATTTTCTCCCAGGACCGGGCTTTTTAAGAACAATCTTTGACATAAAATGATAGAGGACATTTTCAATTACAAAATATAGAAAAATAACCACTGTAGCCTAGTAACGTTTTTGTACAAATTGAATTTATTTGACCCAACCAAATTGAGGGGAGATAACTCTTTGTTTGTTTGGCACATGTTGCTATGGAGGTAAAAATAAGTGATACAAGTTTGCTATTGGTTAAAATATCTTTTATATATTTTTTTAAGATAATAAAAAAGTAAAAGAACTCTATCAAAGATTTATTCATGCTTTTTTGTTTATTTAATTATATTCACTTCGAAACTACTTTTTTTTGCATTGACACTTCCTGTTTGATCTTCTGCTGGTTCCATGCTAGATAATGGATTTTTCTGCAATAATTGACTTCCTATATCGATATATTTTATGCTTCTATATTTTTTTCAAATGTATACCTAAAGTTTTGATCCTTTTTTATTGAGGACCTGCTGTTTGAAAATACTATGCAAACATGTCTGAATATACGGATACTCGTTGTTCATTTTCCTGCTTCCACGGTGACCCTTGTGGTCTTTACTTGCGTTATCCAAATGAAAGACATAATTTAAAACTGTCAGATTGCAACCGTGACATTTTACCTCACCTTAAAACTCTGCATTTGTTAAATTAGAGAGATGTTTTTGCAAATGAAGCAGATTTAATCTGTCGCCGGGTAGGACTTTTAGTCACCAACCTATCCATGTCAGTGTGCCCTTTACACACAGCTAAGCTAGGTGTAGATTTTAAACAGGCTAACACTTGCTCCCATCCAACTCATAGAGGAAAAGGAAAAGCCTTTCGATCTGCTACTACCACCCAGAGTAAAGAGATGTTAGAAGACCATGGTGTGCTGGTTCCTGTGGGCAGTGGTAATTATATTTAATATATAAATGTAAATTAAGGAAGATCTTTTGTTTACAAATCAAATTTTCATATCTATAGTCTTATATAGAAAAACACAAAGCCCTTTCATGATTGGTACAGGCTGAACATTTTAGCTAGAGTAGTCCGGTGTTATCGAACATTTAAGAAATTTGTGCAATTTTTTTCAAAAAAAATATTTATTTTGAAAATTAAATGATTTTATCTTTGAATACATTATTTTTGAAACATACAACCCAATTTGTTAAAGTTCGTCTGCAAAGTATTTAATTTTGCCATTTTGTTCAGCATGACCTGGTTTTATGTAAACAATGGTGTGTCCGGTGATATCGTGCATGTGCATAAAAAATCAATACAGGATTGAATTAAGAAAAGATTTTTATATGTAACAATTCTAAAGTTAAACATTGATGAAGTAGTTAAATTTTTACAATAAAAGAAATCAAATATTCATTGATGTACTAAAGATTGATTGAAGTTTTTTAAAGATGGTGTCTTTCAGGTTAGCGTTTTTTATGATTTTTAAGAAACGAATGTTAATAAAAATTACGCTGCAGAATTAAACGTCCGAATGTGTAATATATTGACCACAATTTGTCCAGAAAGGTTAAATAAAATATAGATTTAAAAAAAATACAGAAATTGGAAGATACATAACATGCACGGAATAACCAGACGCGCGATAACCGGTTCCTTGACTGTACATGTATTCAGTTTCATGGTTCCATACTATTACCTGTATTAGTTATTATATTTTTTAAATTTTATTATATGCTATGAAAGGCACACATTATGCTTCATATTAATAATAATTAATAATTTATTCCTTAAATTATTATTGGTTGTTTTATCAATCCCTCTGTGGCCATGATAAGGACGACATCACAATTTGGTCTACTGAGTAACATTATTAGAAACTTGTGGTAGTAATCTATTTTAAACATGTTGCCTGTTATGACTTTTTATCTGTCAACTATAGAACATAGGAAAATTTGACTACGTAGTAATCGATTCATGCAATTAAGGTGTTTATTTTGCTGTATTGTATTTACCGTGTATACCATTTTCATCATCACCCCCCCCCCCAAAAAAAAAAAAAGTCAACCTGTGGTGATGAATCTTAAGCATCTTTAAATTAGTACTTGTGTCACAATTGTACATCTTTTGAGAATTTTCATTTTTATAGTATTTAATTTTGTTTTTAGATATATCTGGTGACAAAAAGCTCGAACTTCTATCTGACATCGACAATGCTCATCAGAATATACATCAATGGAAAGAACATATAATTCGTTCCATTAACCAGGACTTTGGCAGAACAGAACTTTTAGAAAAATTAACATCTAATGAAACATTAATTGTAATGGACTGGGCCATGAAGTTTCTACCCATGCTATATAGAGAGAAACAGAGTGATTGGTTTGGGCAAAAAGGAATCAATTGGCACGTCAGTGTATGCATTTACAGAGATGAAAACAGTAATCTAAAGGTTGGTTTTATATTTTCTTAAATGATTAAAAATGGATTGGATTTTAGTCCAGGTGAGCTATTACCATCACTTGGTGTCTGTAATCACCTGTTAACATTTAAAAAAAAATCTTCTCCTCTGAAATTACGGAACATAATTTAATGAAACTTGATATGATTGATCCTCAGGGTGTTGCAAAATGTGTGTTTCCATTTTTGATCCGTCAAAACCATGGCGGCCATTGCTAAAAATAAACCTTGGCTAGCGAAGATGATCCATCGTCTGCTGCTGAATTATATTGTGCCCTATCAAAGGTTTTAACCTTCATCATATATATTGGAAATAACTATGCATTGTGTATGTTACATGCAATATATAAATGATTTGATAATTATATTTTCTTTTACTTATATTCTATTATGAATTATTTAATTTTTATTTTTCTATTCCAGCATCGCACATATGCACATATTTTTGAAGGTGTTAAGCAAGACTGGTTTGCAGTAGCATCCATACTAGAGCATTTGTTGCTTACATTAAAAGATCAGCTACCAAATACCAACACTGTTTATCTGAGAAGTGATAATGCTGGGTGCTACCACTGTGGAAACCTTTGGCTTTCAATAAATGGAATTAGTAAAAGAACAGGTATTTCAATTGTTTAAGAATTTTGTTTCTTCTTAAAGCTTTTAACAATTGTTTAGGATGTTTTTTTTTAACCTCACCTAGGCCCTTGTGGCTTAAGGATGATATCGGTTCCAAGTACTTTTGGTAGCCTTAATTGTGTTTAATTTCATTTTAGACAGTATACCATGTTTTAGCATTTATCATCAAATAAAAATTAACTTGCAATTAATTTTAATGTATTGTTTCATTCCTAGTATGAAATGAAATTAACCTAGATGATAAATGAGATGTGGAATAAGTGTACACAACACAACCAACATGAACATGCAGCAATTTAAAATATTTTAACATGATTACCAGGATCAAAGACATTCTAATGTCAAAGGGACAGAAAGGCAAAAACAAAATCAAAATCCACACGAAGAAATAGATAACATATAAAGTTTGTAGCAACACACCTGTCACATTGGCAATGATCAATTCAATTTGTCAAATCTGAAAAGAAGAACCACAAACTCCATTACAAACTTGCACCGCAGGTCGGGGGTTCTCTCCGGGTACTCCGGCTTCCTCCCCCAATAAAAACTGGACGCCATGAAATAGCTGAAAAATTGCTGAAAGTGGCGTTAAAACACCATTCAAACAAACAAACAAAACAAACTTGCATCTGTAATATGGGTGTCTCTTTATATAAATACCTGTATATTATACATGCACTATTTTTTTTCAGGAATGCATATATCAAGATATGATTATAGTGAGTCACAATGTGGGAAATCATATTGTGATGCCAAGATAGCTCACATGAGAGGCAGAATCCGCCAGTTTGTTGCCAGTGGCAACAATGTACAGAATGCTATTGAAATGAAAGCAGCCATTGATTCTTTTGAAGGTATATATTTTGTATTACATCATCTAATTGTTTCTTTAAAACTGCTGCTGATAAGAGGCTTCTTCCCAAAAATGAATATTCAAGCAATACTAAATTTAATACCTGTTTTGTTGACAATCACTTTGTTACTTTGTATTATTGCTGAAGAAAGATCTTCCAATTGCAAAGTGTCCTAGTGATGGCTGCAATATTGCAGACAGGACATAAAACAAATAACAATCAATCAATCAAAGTGGTTTTATAAGCAATGATGTACTAAAGGACAGTTCAAATCTCAAATTTAAGGACAACTTTAAAATCTACATGGAACATAAATGAAAACAACTGTACAAATAGCAACAAGGAAGCCAAGGAGTACCAATGGGACATTCAAATATTGCAAAAAGTCCAAAAAGGCAAAGACAAAATCAGCAGATATTGAAGACAAAACAGATTTTAAAAGGGCGTAAAATGCACTACATGTACAAAAGTAGACAAAACAATTTCACCGATTATTTCTTTATCCCCCTTCCAAAAAATAATTTCAAATATTATCTTTCAGGTGTTGTCGGATGTCAAGCAGCAGTGGTGTGCATTGACCCTAAGAAACAAACATTGAATGGCCATTCTTGGAAAGGTATTACCAAAATAAACAATTTGCAGTTTAAAAGAGATGGTACCATAGTCACATGGAGGGCATACAATATAGGTTCAGGAACCAACTTCACAGAGGAAGAAGTTGCTATGATGTGCTCAGCACAGCAAGGAAAAACAGGAATTGTTATCTTAGAAGGCTTTGTTTCTCCATCAACTGTGGAAGGAAAATTGAAAAAAAGTGAACCACAAAATCCAAATGAAAATAAAGAAGTTTTAGAGTGCATTAATAATGAAGATGATGATCAAACAGAAAACCTTGACCAAAACATCTTCCATTGTACTGAGGAAGGCTGCACCAAAGTTTTTCTAACATTTAAGGGAATGGAAGTGCACCAAATTTTTGGTGAGCGCAAATATGTATTGAACAAAACATCAACCTATGATGAAATAAGAAAGAAATGGAGGACCTGTTGTGAAAGTCTTGCAGATAGTATTGTGATTCCACTCAACAACAAACATCCTACACGAAACATTCAGTCACATGCATTGCAAAAAGGATGGGCACTTCGGAAGGATAGGAAAGTTGTAAGGTTTTCGCAGAAAGTTAGATTATATCTTAGAGGAATGTTTGAAGCTGGTGTTAGTAGTGGTAATAAAGTGAACCCTATAGATGTTGCACGAAACATGAGAGTTTGCTGCGATGAAGATGGAAGTAAAATGTTCCAGCCAAATGAGTTTCTTCAACAAGGACAGATTGCATCATATTTTTCTAGGCTGTCTGTAATGGCAAAATGTCCTCCTTCAAAAAGACAAACCATTGATGATGCTGACCTAGAATCAGTAGTAGCTCATTTAAACGCTGTAGAAGCAATTGAAATTATTAATGATTGTTAACTTTGTATATCAAGCTTCAAAGAAGAGGAGGAATTATTGGGTTGACTCTGTCATTCCGTCTGTCAACAACACTTACACAGTCATACTTTTGTAACAGTTTTCTCTGTATCTCTGACAGATGTATGAAATTTTGTTGGTTACATTATTATGGGGTACTACACTGCTGGTAGAGATTAAAGATTTATTTTATGTGTTCTACTTTTTGACAATTATTTTACTAACTTTTTTGTGCCCCATCTACAGAAGTAGAGGGCATATAGTGTTAATGTTGTCCGTCAGTCCCAAGTCAAGTTTTACAATTTTCATGTTATTTTACCATGAAGGAAGTGTGGTATCATGATGAAACTCTATACACATATACATAATGGTATGAACAAACAAAAATCATCATAATATTTTACCCATCCTCACAAGTCAGGGTTTCAGTGTCCACGAAACCCTGACAAACTTAGCTAGGAAATTCCCGGGCAAGAAGTCACTATTTTGATAGGCTGCATCATACCTAATTGTAGCCAATGAAAAGCTCGCTTGCATTCACGACTTGGTTAGGGGATATCCCGATTGTAAATAAACCAAACGGATGTGTTGCATAGACCATGTGAAAATCGTGTATTTTGTAAAGTAGTGTTAATAGTTTTTTATAACTGCGTTATTTATTAGTTGGGTTAAGTTTTCTTCCCACTCAAGAATGAGTAAGAATGACTACAGCCAAACACTTGCTTCTTTCAAGCAATTTCATTAGTTGATATTTTGAAGGGTTGACATCATGAAAATCTTCTAGCCTGGGAATTTGTTAGCTAAGTTTGTCAGGGTTTCGTGGACATAGAAACCCTGACTTGTGAGGATGTATTTTACTTGTCTCATCAACTTCATGGTTGATTGATCACAGAAAAAGGGAAGTGTTATACATAAGTTTATCTTTAGGACCATGATGGAATTTTTGTATCATCTTGAAACTTTATACACGCATCAGGATATATTAATTTTCTTGCTAGAATATATATCGACACATAGATTTTATGTGAAAAATAAATGATGGTATATTTGGTTTTGACAACAGCATGAACACTAGTGGTTTAGATTAAATGATAAAAATAAATTTGAGATTTTAGACATGTATTAAGATCATTTGTTTGCTCTTATTGCCTTATTTGTTACATGTAAATGTATTTTGCCAAAATTTTATTCTTTGTCGGACATGATTAACATTTATGAAAGGCAAATATAAATGTGTATTACAAAAACTGTTGTCTTTTCTGATTTTGATTTCTTTACAATGAACACCTATATGTTTTATGTATTGAGGTTTCTTTGTTGCAACAAGATGGAATTGCTTACTTAATTGGAGCACCTGAATTCCTGTTGTTGTTATTGGAGTTCAAGTTGCAGCTTAGATGAGTTTTGTTTTTGTTTTTGTAGTGTCTCTGTCTTGTTTTTGTGGACTTTCAGATTTGAATGCACTATTGGTATTTTTTTTGTAACACCAAATGAAATAAACATTGAATATTAAATAATGCTACTCAAAATTCTCATAACAATTATGAAATTAAATTTTGAAAGGGTGCAATAATACCATATTACACAGATGAGATTTTTTTTTCGTTTCACAAATACAAAACAAATAAATAAAAATGGAAAAGTGTTGAAACAAAGGTCAGACAAGATAAACACTGGTACTGGAGATAACTTGACTCAAGGTTTATTCATACATTCTTGGAGTGTGAAAATACTTTCATGTAATTTTCAATGGTTAAGTACACACTGATTAAAAGATAGAAATAAATTAAAAAACAACAAACATCAAATTGAATAAAAGAAAAGAGCATGCACAAAAACAGAAAAAACCAGAGGCTCTTAAGAGCCTTTATCGCTCACCTGATTTTATAGGAAATGACGGTGGCATTTACCTGATGTTAAACTAAGTCCTATAATTTTCAATATACTTTAAAGAGGACCATCCAAACAATATTGCTAGAAAGTTTGTTTCCATTGGTTAACTTTTTTTATATAGAAGATTTTCTTCTTTTCTTTTAATTTGCCCATAGGGTCCTATGTTAAACTAAGTCCTGCGGTGATGGCCATTTTGAATTTCCAATTGGCAATAAAAACATAAACTTTAAAGAAGACCATTTAATCAATATTGCAAGTAAGTTTTGTTTCCTTTGGTTAATCAGTTTCTGCATCCTCACAAGTCAGGGTTTCTGTGTCCATGTGTTCAGTCTGAAATTTCCAAGTTTTTTTTTTAAACCTATGACCTTGAATTTTGACTAATTGGCCCTAAAACTAATAGATATATTTTTGACTTCATAAAAAATCTCCAATTTAATTTTAAAAAAGTTCTAGAATGGCGTTCAGAAGTTATGCTACAAAAACAAATTTTCAGCCTGAAATTTTAAGAACGAGACCTTTACCTTGACCTTTGACCTTTGACGTATTGCCCCTACAATCTAGACATGTCTTTCTTACTTCATATTCTTTAATGTGTATAAGTTTCATGAAGTTCTATGCAAGGGTTCAGAAGTTATGCTCCAGTTAAATTTGGTCTGATGATTTTGTTCAAAATAGCTAAAATACCTAAATGGCACATAGAAATGGCAATTTTCCAAAAAATCTGTAAGAGGCTACAGTGGTTTATTTTTGATATGTTATTCATACATGTCTATGCAAGATATGTATACCTTCATATTCTCATTGCTACCTTGGTCCTAGGAGTTTTGGGGTTTTGAAAACTGCATTTTTTTCCATTTTTGCTGATTTTAAAATCTTTGCAACTTCGTTGCCATGGAAACCATACAAGTTTTATTTCCCGATTTTATTTGCAAACCTTATTTGATTAAACATGTCTTATATATGCATCCAAGCATATCATTTACATATCAATTATAGTTATGTTCACTGCTGCTGTTGTTGAAACTAGGCTAAAATCATGATTTCCTGGTGAAAATATAAGGGTTGCCATAGTAGCATGGTTGCCATAGCAACTGTGGTTATAGTGATGCAATTTATGATTTTGGAAAGCATAACTCAATGGGTTGGATCATTTAAACCCTTAAAAACCCAAATTTAAAATATCAAGTGAATCACCTTTTGCATGATTCTTAGCTGGAGGGCTACTTAAATCGCCAAAAAATGTTTAGTGATAATCAGGTGATGTTGGTTAGTGTTTAGTGGATGGAATTATGTCTTACTTTCTTATTAAACTGTATAAAATATATCTAGAGGCTTGGATATGACTTTATTTTTGATTAAATTGCCAAAAATTTTGTGTACTTAACCAAATTGTTTACAATGAAGAAACAAATGCCGAAAAGTATATCCTATCCTATTTGTTTAACACTCAGTATCAAGTGTCCGCAGCCAGTTTTAATTATGAACATACTTTTAAATTGATTCCATTAGTTGGTTTATTATTCTTCGTGGAGGTTAATGCACTGTTTAAGAACGGCCTTTGTATTTAATTCCAGGTTCCATGTTACAGGACCTCTGCAATACTTGGCCAGCGTTATAGTGCTACACTGTCGCGTGTCAATTATGGATTAGAGGTCAATGGATGCGTAACTTTTGGCATTAAGATTGTCATAGAAGTGTTTAATTACAAAGGAAAAAAAAGTTAGGAATTGACGGGAATATGGTTTTTTGCGTATGTAGAAATAATGATGTCTACCTGACAAACAACGTTTGAATGAAGGCTTTTCTGTGAAAAACTTTCTATTGTATAGAAGTAAAACAATATGTTACATGTTTACGAAATCACTGCATTCGACTTCTATGTGTTAATGGCAGGCCATTCATTCGGCATCATATCTGTCTTCAGCTAGTGAAACTCCCATAACCGATTTCTTATCTTCCTTGGACACGCCAAACAAAAATGCGTACCAACATCACCTGATTATCACGGTGTCGTTAAAAAAAATTGTTAAAAAGTATGGAAAGACTATGACATTTAATTTTGATGTCCATTTAATTGCATTGCCATGAATATCGTGTTTACCAAACATTCATGGAATGCACTCTGGGCATAATATTGCATTACATTACAAAAACTGGCTATTGTATTAGTTTTCGAAATAAGAAAACCCATGTTAACTTGTTGTACAACAAGGTCACACTGTCAAAAGTAATCCAATTTGAAATAGCTGTTTTGCTTAAGACAGGACACACAATCCTGATAAAAAGGGCATCCATTCTCACATAAACCACTGTGCTTAACATTTGCACTGACAGAACGCGATGTTGATCGTTTTATATCCATCACAATCTTTCTAAACTCTGGGTAGAGTGTTACGAATTGAGGGATTTAAAAAAATATAATTTTAAATATGAAACAATGCAATATGTAATTTTTAATTGTAATTTTATTTTATGCTACGACTATAACTATGTATAATATTTTATTAATCGTTAAATATATATGCATGCTATGATAGTGAAATTTACGTGTACTTTGTCATGGAAACCTGATCAGGTCACACAATTAATGAGTATCTTATAATTGTATTGTTTTCTAACTAAGCAACCACACACTAATTTATTTACAGATGTGATGTTGAATCCACTTTATTTTGCAAATTTAGCTATATTATCATCGGGAATTGACGCTAAAGGCAGTTCTGTATTGTTTTAACCTATAACATTGTAAATCTAAATAAATATAGTTTAATCAAACTTTGTTGGAGTGTTATCAAGTATAAATCAAACATACAGGGAAATAGATGAAGGATTCAAACGCCTTCATAACAGTGCCATACATTTGTATATGTATACAATTTCTTAGACCTTTTAACTGCTCTAATAGGTATGAAGATTCCGTAAACAGAGCCTTATTGCATGCCAAGTAGTCTCCGTCCAATCAAGTAAACACATGAGCTTCATGTATAATTTCGACGAAACACATAGCAATGAGTGGACGTTAGTTCAAAGAAGTATATCCCGGTAAACGGAGCTCTGTGTACTCCAATGACCAATTCTTAATTTAATGTTATGTCCACAACGTTGCTGTTGATTTTGATGATTTGGCCATGGCTTATATTAAAGTTATATTAAAGTTCTCAATAGTAAAAGCTACATAAGTAGAAACTACAAAAGAATAAAACACATCATGTACTTATAATCTTCTGATGAATATTAAATGAGAAAAACACAGAACAGAAGCTTATGGCTGCTCTGATAGGACATAATTCTGAACCCATATGAATAATGAGTTCTTAAAATATCGCTAGCTACATATAGTGCATACACGCGGGGATTTTGTCTTCTTATGGAATTTTACTTTACAGAGCTAGACAAGCATTTCCTTTTGTTGACTAGATGAAATGTAAAAAGTCACAAAACTTAGGGTTTAACAGTAATAAGATTTTCAGAATTGGAAATTTAAGGTCTTGAAAAAACGTCCAACATAGCATCAGCTTTTATACTTGTGTAAAACGACTTTCGCTATTCAAAAAATTGTATTAAAGACTCTTTCATATATTTCATTGTATTTAAACACATATTATTTACTCTGTTCTATTGTCTCTCTTTTCAAGACTTTAATATTTTTATGGTTTTCTTGCTTTCTAAATGGAACACACAAATGTTGTTCCTTGACGCTTTAAGTTGCCTTTTGCTACTTTTGCTGCAGTTGCCTATTATTGCTCGACATAAAGTGCGAATTTTGGATCCTATACACGTTATTCATGTTTTTTCGCAGTTCCAGTTGGAATATCGAACCTTATTTCTTTACACTATTGCTGTAGACGAACACATTTCATAAATCAAAATAAACTTTGTTTACTCACTCAATTTTATGCTATTGCGATCAAGCACTAAGATTTTTGAAGGAATTAGGTCATTGTATTATCTTTACTTTGTGTTTGTATTAAGCGACTAAACGCATTATTTACTTTAATTCACATTTGTGATTTGTTTACCTTTCGCATAATAATATTCAAATAAGCCCGAGATGCTGTATCTTTTAAGTCTGGTACGACAAACAACATTGCAGAGAAAAACAACAGGTCGAGAGAATTTAGATAACACATCTCGCAGCCGACCTTTGGTAGGAAAACTGGCAATCGTTGTAAATACTTCTATCATTTTATTAATATACCTGTTTACTTGTACTGTAAATTTTAACAGTATGCTTCAGTGGAAATTAAACATTTAAGCCAAAAGGTAAAAACACTGAATTTGGATAACAGGCATGTCCCTTTTTTACAATATTAACAGCAGTGAAGCCTTAGCTGCATCATACAAAGCCATAGGCCAAACCAGGAAGTCAGAGTATGACCGTCTTTTACTATGTGCATTAAACAATTGTGATGAGCTAAAAGCTACCAAAAAACTACAAGAAAAAGTAGATAAAATTAAATTTACTGTTGTTCCAGAGTATGTTATACACTGTAGATAGCCTCTAACAAGTTGTTACTATAAAACATGTACGCAGGAAATAAATTGAAAAGTACAGAGCCAAAGGTCATGATTAAATTTTTACAAAAAAGGAAAAACAAAGCAAACATATCACACCTGAGCAATGATTGGTGCATCGACTTTATTGTATTTAATGCCGACATGTATCGCTTGAATTCAACTTATTGTTTAAAAGTGATGCAGACGAGAATACATTATATTTTATATTAACTTAAACAAAAATTTAAAAAGAGGACAATTTGTCTTACATTCATTCACTTGCATAGAACTCTTGAAAGAAAGCAACATTAGACCTACTTTAAATGCCACATTGCCATCCTATGTATACCATTTATGCTTGGTACAAGCGAATTTTAAAAAAGTCCTAAATTTTATGCGTTCAAATTAAAACTAAATAAAGGTCTATTCTCCGGCTCAAGTCATCTCTTTTCTCTGCATACAGGTAAATTTTGATATTCACATAAAACTTATAAATTATTTTAATGCAGCTATTCCCCAAATGGCGTTTTAAAATATTTATTTTGATGTTGTTATTGATGGCAGTAATACAAATGTTATATCTAAAGATCAATAGGAGTTACTCGAATGAGAAACTGAACTGAACTGGACTGGACAACCAGATAAGGTCCAATCATTAAAATGTACCTTGTCTTCTGCCACAAACATTTACTTCTGTCCATTTGCCATTAATTTACAAATGGCTATTTTGAGAGCTACTTCATTTCTTTGGTTTATAGCGATCGATATGCAACTGTCGGTCATTGTCAACCGGTTTATAATTTGGATTGCTTTACCGATCGGTTATTGTGCTATTAAAAATCGGTATATGTTTGTTAGCGTCTTCGTTGTTTTTCAAGCTTTTTGCTTCAACTGGTTCCAAGTACTCGCATTCCGTGCGTTCTTTATCCCCTTTTTAGTACCTCTATGTGGAGATCTCTTATCGTATATTCGTGTTCTCTAAAACCTTTTTTCCATTTTTCTATATCTTGTTTTTGTTGTTCAATGGTTGCTTTTTGCTTCATTAATTCATCTTAAATCCAACACATGTAACGAGCAAATTTTAAAATTTTGGTTATGATACCTATATAAAGAAGGAACACAAATCTCAATCGACTTCGCATTAATCAGTTATTTAGATTTCAAAGCTAGCTTACTTGATGTATAATTTAGCTTCAGTGTGACTGTGTGTGTTTGTGCGTATGTGTGCGGTTATGATTTGAAACAAGTCGAACACGCATGACACTAACTAAACAAAAGACGTATAGCCATATTAAACGCGTTACTTATACATTTCATCTTCTTGTTTGGCAACATTCCAGCAGCACCCGCATATGACGTATATAACTCCTACTCAAGAGTCGCCACTTAAGTTGACTGTTCCGGTATATCTGAGTTACAAATGACCATTTATTTGTTAATCGTGACTAATTTACCTCTTTCTTGGGTTATGACTACCCGGATTTGATTACTTAATGTATTTGAATATAAGTATTATGACGAATGACACGAGTAGAGCACGAGTTGCTTAACCTTTCCTGCCTGCTGGATTAACCCACGTTTTTTACTGTAGTTAGTGTTACTAAATTTTTGTATTTTTCTGCTTGTTTTTGTTTCTATTTTATTTATCCGTGGTTATTCTTTAATTCTTATTTAATTGCCAAAACTTGGGGTCCTAAAACAGACTATTGTGTTAAGAACTCTTTATTGAGTATCTTTGGTACAGGAACATGGTTTAACATTACTTCCATTAGTATGATACTTGATTTTTTGATAAATTAAAGCACTCTTTTAAAACGGTTTGGTTAAACTGATAAATGTCATCAAAGATATCAAGGTAAAGAGAATTTACTACCTCAGACGAGCGTTCAATAAGTGGTGGTCAAACCCCAAACATATTTAAAATCCAAATGATTAAGATGTTGTATAGCTTTTATCGCCAAAATTTCAAAACATTTGACCAAATCCGGCTAAGGCTATCAACACCTTGAAAATAAGAAAACATTAGAATTAGAATAATTTCAAAATTTTAGGGCAGTAAATGTAGACAATGACTATGTCACTGAAAGAATAACATGAAGATTTATAGATAAATCAACTCGTATTTTTTCACATTTCATCAGAAATTATTATTATTGTAAATCTGTTAGATAAGGTAGCTTGAAATATTTGTCAGTTTACGGTAAGTCGTCGTATATGTTTATACAGCTTTCTTTAGTTTAAACGACCTATGTCTCTATAAAACGCAATACTCCTTTTCTGTCATATTCTGAAAGAATGGAAAACGACCGAAATCGGTCAAAATTGAGAATACAATGAATAATCACAATTTTGTGTCCCATTTTAACATATTGTTTGCTAAGTGTACATGTCGACATCTTATCCAGTACTATTTCCGGTTTCTATTTAACAAAAACATATTTGCTAATTTTAGAAATCAGTTATCGAAAGCAATTCTAAAGACACAGAAAAACATACCTGTCATGATTTTTAAATAAACTTAAATAAATAAAACAAGACGTCGCCAACCCGTTATTCATTCCCAGTATTCTATTATATAGTAAATTTTGGTTTCTATGCCACTTTTTGAAAAGGAAAATACGAAAAACAATCTATTTTCTTTCAAAAACCTATATCTTTATCAAGTTATTAAATCACGGGTGTAATGAACAAATGGTTTAAAAAAGAACGATGTCATAAGTTGTATTGGTTCATCCCTGGTAGCTAATAGCTGTGTCATTATATAATGTGGCTAAATCAAGGAAAATCGTACAAGTCGAATCTTACTGGGAATAGTACATCTAATCAGTTTAAGAATGAATTCATACAAAATGATGTATTATTTTTTTTAAATGTATAAACATTTTGCACATAAATATATAATCACAGTTCTTGAACAGCATATTGTCGATTGGCGTCATACGAAAGCCGTTCATACAATAATTACCGTGTCCGATATTATAGAAGTTGCATGACAGCGAAATTGGTGCGACATTGTTATATTTCAGTCTTTTGGCTCCTAGTAGTTCGACTAACACTTTAGCCCATGCAATTCAAATAATTTAGGTTTAACATTAATTAAACGTTCGTTCGGTTTGTAACGGGAATGTAATAAAACTCGTACCCTTTTTCTTAGAATTCTTATAATGTGGATATTACTGAAAGCAGGTAACTGTGTGTCTGACGTTAAATTATGTTATATACATATACTTTAATACACTTCGCTTGTATACAATTATTATTTACCTGCATTCAGGTCATAACCATGATAAAACATACATAAATTAGAAAATACACATTTTTATACAAAGGAACATAATTACAATCAAATTCTAAGTGAAATCTTTTAGTTTGTCCGCCTTTTTATATTTTCTTCGCGTAAAACCATTCAGGTTATATTTTTGTACTTTAGATCATGTGACTGAAAGAACCGACTAAATGTTGACAGTCTGCAATTTGGAGTGACTTCGATCTTCTATTTTGGTATGGTATTCCCGATTATGACGTCAATTATGTTTGTTTTGTAAACAGATCAAGATCTAGGACGAAGTAATTTCTCTTTATTTATATTTTGAACACCTTGATATGATATTATGAATTGTATATGTTTTGCCTATATTTTATAGGTCTGTGTATTTAATATTATGTAATTGTTTACAGGTTATCTTGATCTGTATTGACGGATACCATATATAAAATCGTCTATTCTAACGCTTTAATGTTTTTTATGATTATTAATTGCCAAACGAAGTTAACAAGTTTACCTCTTGTAACACACACATACGTTTATATATATAATCTGTTTTAATGTGGAACAAGACTTTATATGATCTGATGATGTCTTATTGTGTCCATATGAACAGACTGAAAAGTGTTTCGTTATCTCGATAGTGCTATTTGAAGTGCGCGAATTGACACTATATAGTTTACAGATATTCTTGTGTTCCTGAACATTTGTATGGTTACATGGAATATTGTTGTATGCACATTGACTACTTACACATTGTTGTATGCACATTGACTACTTACACTTACATTACTTTGTAGTTTAATTAATTTATTTATCTTGACATTTTTGTGGACATGTTTTGTTCATTAATAAATTTTTGATTTACATTTACTTGAAGTTTAATTCTTATTTTTTTGGGAAAGATAATAATTATTTGAGTTTATATTTCAATATTAAAATTTTAATTTTTTCTTAATGTTAGTTTCTTACTTTAACCATTTTTTTGAGTAATTTTATTTTGAAAGTTTAATACTTAAATTTTTTTTTGTAATAATTTTTTTGTTCATTAAAATTTGGTAACCTTTAAGTACACTTTAAGTACTATTTGTATTATTTGTGTATATGAACTTGTGTTATTATTTTGTGTACATATGTGTTTATATTGTATTGTGATTGTGTATCAGTTGGGTATAAATTGTATAATTTGAAATTGTAATAACACTGACTTGCAATATAAAAGTCACTTTTTAAATAAAGAATAGGTGGTGAGCGAAAGATATCCCTCCCATTCCCAGAAACCTCATGGATCCTTACACATTAAAATAAGATAAAGGTAAGGTCATCACAACTTATAAAACTACACATCGGCATAAGACAACCTGAAGTTTATTACAGGAGCTAGACACATATTGACACATATTGACAGTAGGTATACTTGTTAGTCAGTAGGTCTATAGGTTATACTTAGGTTTTGTAGTGGTCGGTATAGTTTAGTTGTCACGTAAGTATCCCGGCAAGTTGCTTGATAGTATATTTTAACGAGGTTTGACATAAGGTAAGTATATACTTAAGGTATATAGTCCAAGGTGGGCCAGGTACTTATGTTAGGTAAGTATTAGAGTAGGTATCGGTTGGTTGATGAGTTGTATAGGTAGTGCTTTACCGAAGGGGTTTCAGTTGACAGGTTTGTTGGTATTTCTAGTTTGTTCTTGGTAGTTCAACCTGATTTGGATTTGTTTCCGTTGCGGATTACGACATCCTAGATAGATAGGTAATTTATTATTATTGATCACATCTTGGTAGGTATATTAGTCGATGTGATTGAAGACAAAGATACAGATTACAGATGGGGTGAGTGATTATTTAGTACATAGTTGCATGTGTTTATATAGTTGCATGAGTATATTATATTGTAATCATATTGTGTTTTCAGGTATGTAGTGTCGTTGCCAGACATAGATTTTGTAGATTGCCTATATTATTTATTACTGCAGTTAGTATTGTTTTGCTATTCTTTTCAGATTTAGATTTTTCCCAAGCATATTTGGCATATTTGCTTTAGTCTTCAATATATATTTTGTTTAATTTTATTCAAGATATTGGATATATTTACATTTAGGTTTATTAATAGATATTTATTTATATCTTTTGTAGACAGTTTGTTTCTTTTATAGGAATTTATTACTTAATATATTCTGATTTAATTTTCTTGTAGCAATATTCTTTTCATGTAATTTTCTATTTGTTTCAGATATTTTTTTTTAATTTATTTCAGATAACTTTTTATTGATTGTAGCTTATTTCTTATTTATTTCAGATTTTTTTTTTTCATTTTAGGTGTTTGCATTTCTTAATATTTTGTAAGGAGTTTCAGTTTTTTTTATAGGTATTTCCATTTCTTGTAGGTGTTTTCAATTTTGTTGTGGGCATTTACATTTTTTGTAGACATTTTATTTGTTTTAGGTATTTATATTATTTGTAGGTTCGGTTTTCTTTTATTCCAGCATTTTCATTTCTTTGTAGCTATTCATTTAGACAAACATTTCTTGTTATATAGGTGTTAACATCTACATCGAAGCCATGTCGGAGGAGTTGACAGAGGATGATATAAGAAACATCACGAAAGCTTTTAAGGAGATGAAAGTTCGTCCAAAAGCAGACACAACGGATGCATTTAAGAATTGGATGAAAGAATTTTCGACGACGAAGACAGATGACACTTTATATATGCCCTATATTCCAAAGTTACCTACCTTTTCTGGAAACCATTTAGTAGAAGATGATGTTACGTACGATCTATGGAGATACCAAGTAGCATGTTTGATCAAGGAAAACTACCGACATGACATTATAGCACAAGCCATACGACGATCAGTTAGAAACGAAGCCAGTCGGATAGTGATGAGACTTGGAGTAGAGGCAACGGTGGATGATGTCATTGATAAACTTGATAGTATTTACGGATCTGTGGATCAAAAGGAATCACTGCTTGCACAGTTTTATACCGCTTGTCAAGGTGAAGATGAAGACGTCTCTTCCTGGGGTTGTAGGCTAGAGGATACACTGAATAAAGCACGCCAGAGAGGACAATTACATACAGAGGATGTTGATGAGATGTTAAGATCTAAATTTTGGAACGGACTTAGACCAGAACTCCGTAAAGTGTCAGGACATAAATTTGACCGCATCATGGATTTTTGCCATCTTCTAATAGCCATTAGGGAAGTTGAAGAAGAACGTCGAGTAGATAAGAAGGATCAACGAGTTCAACAGTCTTTAACAGATGATACTACATCTGATGAAGTGGTTGATTTAAAGGCATTAGTTCAAGAGCTTACAGCACGACTTCAAGAACAACAGTCCAAAATCCTATCAACAACTCACAGAAACCAGAAGACATTTATTCCAGATGAAACTCTGATATATCGACCTGTCAACAAAGAGGAACGTAGGAATCGACGAAATGGAATTACAATTTGCTGGAGGTGCGGACAGGCTGGTCACATTGCTGTAGGATGTAAGGTTAGAATGGACAACTCCAGAAAAGCTCAACGTGCGATGAACTTCCAACATATTTCTTTCCAAGAACAACCAATTGCAAGCATGACAACTAAAGAATCAGGAATTACTGGGAGACCAAACGAAGCGCTAGTTACAATAAATGGATATGACACAACTGCATTACTGGATACCGGCTCTACTGTTTCTACCATGAGTAAAGCATTTTACGATAAATACTGCTCAGCGATACCACTAGAACAGCTTACAGGACTACTTAAGATTGAGTGTGCCGACGGACAACAGCTGCCTTATTTAGGATACATTGAGTCAGAATTGGTTATTGAACGAGTGCAAATAAGACCAGTAGTATGTCCAGGATTATTTCTCATCGTTCCAGTAATAATGGAAAATACAAGGCACTCAGTAGGACCTAAATACCTTCAAGAGGCGCATTTACATACACCGTGGTATCTAGCGTTTAGATGTCTATCTCTACGCAACAAGGAATTACATAAACAACGAAACCGATTGGCAGTAGTAAAATCAGCAGAGACAAAACCAGTCACTATACCACCAAACAGTGAGATCGTCATACAGGGATATATAGATAAAGGAATACAGTACCCAGCAGTTTGTGCATTACTTAATGCCACAGCTAAATCCGTATTACCAGATGATTTAGACATTGTTCCATCCATAGTCACCTATCGACGAGACCGGAAAGAACCTATACCAGTACACATATCGAACATTACCACTAGGACAGTTACAGTTGCACCAAGAGCCATCATCTGTGAATTGCAACATGTCAACGTAGCGGATTTACCACCAGTAGAAAAAACAGAGATTAAAGATGTACTAGACGAAGTAAAGTTGCCAACTGATATATTGGATAGCTATGAACTGGGATATGCCAAGAAACTTTTACAGAGATACCGGGACATTTTCTCGACAGGAGACAGATATAGGACATACGTCAGCAGTTAAACACCGGACAGACCTTGATGATAATAGACCATTTAAACAGTGACATAGAAGGATTCCACCATCGATGATTGAAGAAGTTCGTGATCATCTACACCAGTTACTTTCAACAGGAATCATTCGAAGATCCCACTATCCATGGTCATCAAATGTGGTGCTAGTGAGGAAGAAGGATAACAGCTTGAGAATGTGTGTGGATTACAGGCAATTGAATCAGAGAACCATCAAAGATTCCTATGCTCTTCAATGAATTGAAGAAATTGTGGACTCGTTAGGAGGCAACAGATATTATTCTGTTTTAGACATGAAGAGTGGTTATCACCAGGTTGAAGTTCTAGAGGAGCATAAACAACGCACTGCATTTACAGTTGGACCTCTAGGATTCTTTGAATATAATCGACTACCATTCGGATTAGCCAACTCACCTGCCACTTATCAAAGACTAATGGAAGAATGCTTGGGAGATCTTCATATTAGGATTTGTTTTATCTACCTAGACGATCTGATAATCTTCTCCAAATCAGTCGACGAACATCTAGACAGACTTCAGCAAGTGTTTCAAAGATTGAGAGATGTTGGGTTAAAGTTATCGCCGAAGAAGTGTTCCCTGTTTCAACAACGGGTGAAGTACACTGGTCATATTGTATCGGCCAAAGGAGTAGAACCAGATCCAGAGAAAATAGACAAGGTGATGAACTGGCCGAGACCAAAGAATTCAGACAGTTTTTGGGATTCATCGGCTATTATTGGAAGTTTGTAAAAGATTTTTCCAAGTAAGCCAGACCATTAACCGATCTGATGCCATCAACATCCACCAGGAAAGAAAAGGGAAAGAAAAGACACGAAGCTAAACCATGGCGCTGGGATAAAGAACAAGAGGATGCATTCCAGGAATTAAAACAACATCTTTCTAACCCACCGATTTTAGGATTTCCAGACTATAGAAAGCCCTTTGAATTACACACAGATGCGTGCCAGACAGGTTTGGGAGCTGTTCTTTACCAAGAACAAGAAGGAAAGAAGCGTGTTCTAGCCTACGCCAGCCGAGGACTTTCTAAATCTGAGAGAAATTATCCTGCACACAAACTAGAATTCCTAGCACTGCGATGGGCTGTATGTGACAAGTTTCACGACTATCTTTATGGAGCCAAGTTCAGCGTACTGACAGACAATAACCTGTTGACATACGTTTTGTCATCAGCTAAATTAGATGCGACAGGGCATAGATGGATAGCGGCATTGTCAGCTTATGATTTTGACATCCAGTATAGACCAGGCAAGAAGAACAATGATGCAGACGCTCTATCAAGATTACCTGCTCTACTACAACGACAGGAATGCACGTCAGATGAATCACCAACTGTTAAGGAAGCTAGTATGATACCACAAACATCTGTTAAGTCCATCTGCAGCTTATTACAACGACAACCATATATCGAATGCCTGGCAAAATCTACAGAAGTACTGGAAGACATTATCGACTTAGACACCAACGAGGGGATTGACATCAGAAGAGAACAGCTAAAAGACCCTGTTGTACGATACTGGATTGACAACGTATCAGCGAAGAGGTTACCCAGAAAAGAAGACATACCTGCAGTACCATTTCATCGGCTACTCCATTCCAATTACAACAGGCTAATACTGAAAGATGGAATTTTATTCAGAAGGACAACTACAGATAATGAAACCAAAGACCAGCTCGTTCTACCAGCATCACAGATAAAGACAGTTCTACGTTATCTGCATAACGAGATGGGACACCAAGGCCGTGATCGAACGACTAGTCCAGTAAAAGATCGATTCTTTTGGAACGGAATGCATAGATATTGAGGAGTGGATCTAACAGTGCCCTAGATGTTTGAAGAGAAAGAAGCTAGCGACAGATAAAGCACCACTAACCAACATCAAGACTTCACAAGCACAAGAGTTAGTATGCATGGACTTTTTGACACTTGAGACATCGAAAGGAGGATACAACTACATCTTAGTGATTACGGACCATTTTACACTCTATGCACAGGCCATCCCAACAAAGAATATGTCAGCAAAGATTACAGCAGATGCATTTTTAACAACTATGTCGTTCACTATGGTCTTCCATTACGTATCCATTCAGACCAAGGAGGAAACTTTGAGAGCAAAATAATAAAGGAACTATGTCAACTTAAAGGAATAGGCAAATCAAGAACCAGCCCTTACCATCCCATGGGAAATGGCCAATGTGAGCGGTTCAATCGGACTCTTTTTGACATGCTAGGAACTCTGCGGAATGACCAGAAGAGCAATTGGAAACAGTACCTTGGTCCGATCGTTCATGCCTACAATTGTACAAAACAGGAGACGACGGGATTTTCACCATTTGCCTTGATGTTTGGCAGAGAACCTCGATTACCAGTAGACATTGTCTTTGGTTTGGAGAGCACACTTGAACACAAGAGCACGACAAAGTATGTGGAAGCATTGAGAGAGAGACTGTGGAAATCATATGAACTTGCCATTGAGTCAGCAAAGAAAGCTCAGATGAGACAGAAAAAATCTTATGATGGGAAGATAAGAGGAGCCATTCTAAGTACAGGAGATAGAGTTCTTGTCAAGATTTTAGCTTTTGAAGGACGACATAAACTGTCAGACAGATGGGAAGATGACCCTTATGTTGTTTTAGATCAACCTAACAAGGACATACCTGTTTTCGTAGTCCAGAAGGAAAGTGGAGAAGGGAGGAAACGAACGCTGCATCGTAATTTACTGCTGCCAATCGGTTCCGTCTCTTTGGATGAAGAAAAACCACCAGAGAAACCACAACCAAAACCAAGACTAAGACCCAGGAAGGATCAGAAACCAGTACCGAAACCACGATCGATGAGAACGAAGCCTTTGACTAAGGAATCGACGCCTCCGGCCAGCTGTTGTGACAGATACTGACAGTGAAAGCGAGGACGAATCGTTCATGATTTTAGTACCACAGTATACTGATGACGCAGTATTCAACACGTATCGTGATGATGTTAAACCTGTAGAATCGGTAACTGAAGAACATATTGAAGAAGAGGAGGACGCTCCGACTCATGATGTTCAAGAAGAACAAAATGATACTGTGCATGATGGAGGTGATCATGTCGACCCTACCATTGTACAGCAGGATGTTTCTGGGCAAGATTTGGAAGAGGATAATGATGATGAACCGGAAGTTCCACGGAGATCAACTCGTCAAAGAACATCAACAGTAAACACAAGATACAGAGATTTTATTTGCAAAAGGACACAGCCAACGACCGACTGTATGACTAGAGCTCAGTTATTGAAGGATGCTGCTGCTTGTGGTCTATTCAGAGGATCAGATAAAAGGTGGCAGATGCTTTGCTGAAGCTCGCCATTGATTCTTTTTGATTTTTGTTTCAGGTTTTAATGTTTTAGCTTACGACGAGGACGTCTTTTCTCTCATCAGGAGGAGAGATAGTTTGTTTCCATGTATATGTATTTTGTTGTTATAGTTTATTTAATGGTATGACGTGGACGTTATTTTTTCTAACCAGGGGGAGGATGTGGTAGATTGGAATTTTGCAGCCTTTGTATCATTGAAACATTGTACTTGTTATTTTTATTTGTAGTTATTAGAGCAGACGATTCTGCTTTATTCCGTAGTTATTACCTGTATTTTTACCTGTATGTTTGTCACCTGATTTTTAGTCCGAGAGGGAAATTCAATTTTCATGGCTGTTGTTTTATTCTCGGAGATTCAAATTTATCAGTGTTTTGAAACTTTCATTATTATTGGTATACTGATATTCATTATTGATTGATCTTGATTGGATTCATATTGGCTTAGATTTTTGGAAAATATTGAGACTTTTATATTAACATCAACTTTGGATCAGGACATTCATTACTTTTGGTAAGTAACATTTATTTTGTTAGTCTTTGTTCAGCCAGATTAAACAGAGTTTGATTCCAGATTTGGTTATTTATTTTTCTTCAGTTTAAAAAAGTAGGTTTCCTTTTCGCCCATGAGTGATAGAAATTTCGTTTGAGAGACGAATGTTTGCTTTGAGTGATTGGCCGTCTGATTGTGTATTTAATGTTATTGTGAGTTGTTTTTACAGTGACTTCGATCTTCTATTTTGGTATGGTATTCCCGATTATGACGTCAATTATGTTTGTTTTGTAAACAGATCAAGATCTAGGACGAAATAATTTCTCTTTATTTATATTTTGAACACCTTGATATGATATTATGAATTGTATATGTTTTGCCTATAGGTCTGTGTATTTAATATTATGTAATTGTTTACAGGTTATCTTGATCTGTATTGACGGATACCATATATTGCTCTGAGTACAGATGTGTATGCTCAGAAGTGACAGTTTAGTTGTTGATGTTCATTATACATTTACTCAGTTCCATAAATTGGTGAGTTTTGTGTGATTGTCTTTATTTTGTGTTTATATTCGTGTAGCTTTGATAGATTGACCACGGTTCATTTAATCAATATTGTCTCCCTTTTATGAGATAATATTTAAGGTTTTTATTATTTTGTTATTATTTATTTGTCCGTATCGTATCGGATATCATTGTCATTATTTGGTATATATTTATACAAGCTGAAAATCGTCTATTCTGACGCATTTAATGTTTTTTATGATTATTAATTGCCAAACGAAGTTAACAAGTTTACCTCTTGTAACACACACATACGTTTATATATATAATCTGTTTTAGCTGCAGATTTGTTGTGGTAAAAACGTTAATATTAAACATGTATTATGTTTAATTGTGCAAGTTTGGTACACATGTACTTGATATAATGACACATTGAATTGCTCGACTTTTAACCTTTTAATCTTTTATTTATTCTGTTACTCTACGGTATTTTACTTAAAATGTATTTACGGAATGAACAACCTTAAACCCGAAGATGAGTTTTGTTTATATAACTGCTGGAAAACCAGACTACAACAGTAGACCCTCCGATATTTCTTTCTTTATCCGAAACTATTTTAAATTCGTCAAATCAAAAACGCATGTATTTACAGTATGTAGGATATAATTATAAACGTGTATACATTCACGTGCGTAAAGTATTTATAGTCCCATACAGAAAAAATGATAGGATGGCCAACTGAACTGCTCAACTGGCAGCCAGTTGAATAAACTGTTGAGGGACAGCTGTCCGCTACATGGGTTTTTGCCATGCAAATGAGGTATCCCTCAACTATGAATTTGCTCAACTTTATGCAAATTAGTTGAACAGCATTATACTATTTGGTTTTACACTAGTTGAGGGCAGGTAGTTGAGCAACAGGTGGCCAATAGTTGACAGCCAGGAGTTGAGGAACAGTTAGCCAACACTTGAGGGTCAACAGTTGAGTGATAGTTGGCCAATAATTGATGGCCAGCTGGCCAATGTTTTAATTGTGTAATTGGTGTTAAATAATAAATAAAAAATTTTTTTAGTGTACAGCTAGACATGACAGCTATTCAGCTGAAAACTTGTTCCATGGTCCATCTATGTAAAAACTAACATTAAAAATTCTGCTATTTTTATTCACATGGAAGACACAGTTAGTTCATGTATATGATCAGTGTTAACTGTTAAAGTCAATATCAGTGAAAGCAATCACATGATGACATAAAAATAGTTCATTTCAAAGAAAGCTTTTTAATAGTCCTTTTCTGCAGTTTTTAACCACTAACTTCTCCTTTAAAGTATTAATCTGTATAACATTTTGTCCCTCACTTCCACAACTGTCAGCATAAACATCTTGTCAGTTTTCCTGGAAAAAAATTTGTAATGTTTTATAAATTTTATATGTGACCTATTTCATACTAGTAACTGTTTGTGTAAATTTTGCCAGTTGTAAGATTATTCATTGAAAAACATAACACCTCAACAGTATGTACCTGTTAGTCCTCTTCTCATTTTTGACTTCAAATCAACCCATGAGTAAAATGAGCATTGCAACATTGGAATTGCTCACCTTTCCAAAAATAATCATTTGTTCATGTGTGGATCAGTGTTAACCTTTTAATTATTTTTTATAAATATACATGGTCATATAATTGGTACTTTTTCAGTGTAAGTGGTAAAGTTATTATAATCTTATTTACATTTGAATATCAATAAAATGACATGTATCATAATTTTTACATCAAAAATAAGTTATACAATGTTTTATACTCCTGTAATTATCTTAGAACCATGTACCTACATCATGCTTTCTGTTTATGCTGGCAGATTCAGTTCCTGCATGTTAAAATGCCATCTTCACAATATTGTTTACATCCTCCTTTGTAATGTACGTAGCGGTAGGCTCTCACTGTCAGTCTCCCCAAAACTGCATTCTCATTCGTTAGATGACTTATCTGTAAAATATTAATTGACCACAAAGTATCATTTTCAAAAAAAAATCTGTATCTTTTTATGTTACATAAAATAGTTGTTTTCTGAAAGTAAATTATCAGTCCAAACTCAAATTTTAAACATTAAAAAATAGACACACATATCGCTATCGATTTCCAAAATTAAATTTCAAGATAAGATGAAAAATTCTCAATAAATGCATGAAAACATCTATAAAAAACTTTGCTAAGCATTACTTACCGTCATATTTTATTAAATACTTATTCTTTCGATTGTCGATCACAACAAAGGAATACAAAAATTTTGAAATCTGTGACGTAGCGGAAATGGAAGTCGTATTGATAAAACAACGTCGACACCGGAAAGACATCGAATATCCGGAAATTACCGCATATATATAAACGAAAAAGAAAAATTCGATAAATTATTTATATGTTTTTTAATTAAATTTATATATCTATGATAACAAGGTGACAATTATAAACATGGTTTGGTAATTAAATTAAAAAATCAATAAATAAACTGAATTTCAAAATTGTAACACATTGGACATAACTGATCAACTGTAAGAATTTCACTGAATTAAATTTGTTTTAGAAATGAAGGTCAGCCAAATACAGGTTTTTGTTGAGTTTGAATTCACCACTCATACATTGTTTTTAAAGAATCCAAGAGAGGTATAAAAGTGTATGTGTGTGTCGGAAAATTGGGTGGAACATGCACATATTGAAATGAGGTAATTACAATCATTTATTAATATTGTATTTAATGAAGATACTTATTATGTTTTCAAATGCTCACATTTAAATTCAGAAAGCATTAAGCAAAGAACGACATGTTTTTCTATAAACATAGTGCATAGTGTAGGTACATAGGTGACAAGTTTCGTTTGTCAACTTTTAAAGAACATCAAAGTGCAGACTGCACCGAAGGGAAGGTTGCTTCGCAATTATGAAATGAGATTCCTGCCTCATGTTTGACAGGCAATAAAACAAACCAATGTAAAATAAATCAGGTAAATTTAGAAACATATTAGATTTAAATTTAAAAGACTAGAAGAAAACTTTGCAATCCTCATAATTGATAGCCCCAGCTCTCCTATGTCTTGAATGGCAATGTCAAGGGCTTTGCTGTTGGAAACTCCAAAAATCGTTTTGCTCAAACTGTAAATAATCAGGTGCACAATTCCAACATATGACAAAGATCTGCAAAAGTTTCATCAAATCCCACTCAGTGGTGCAAGCAGTTGTGGATAAGAGATAGGTATCCCCTACATCAAAGAATGGCAAATAAATGTTATAAATATATTAATAAATTAAACAAAATTGCTGCTGCCCATTCCAGACATAAAAATTCGCACCTGTTATATGGTTGGAATATAACTTGCATCAAATACATGTACATATATGTAAATGTCTCCCTTTAAATGTAAGTGATGGCATAAGCTTCTAAAATATTCAAAACTAAAATAATTTATTTCTGTAATACTCCAGGGCTTCAGTTACCGAGTGGTTAAGGAAGTATTCATCTACTATTGATCGAATGCCTGTCAGCACTTGTTTGAATCTTACTACTGCCAGGGTGTGCTCAACTTCAATCTTGACAACTATTAAAAGACTCCTACAATCTGGCTTTCTCCTTCAATAAAAACAGGACGCCCAAATATAGTTGAAAAATTGCTGAAAGTGGTATTATACAAATAACAACACAGGGATCTGTGCATGACGATTTACATGTGCTTTCGAAGGATACTGGGTCGATTTTGTTATATCGAGTCCCACACACTATAACAAGATCGACCCAGTATTATTCAAAAGCGCACGTAAATCAATTTTTATAAATCCCCCGGATTCAAACAAACAAAAACGGCTGTATGAGGCAACATATATCTTTATAATCAGAATGCATGTCAACTAGTTTGTTTTAAATTTAAACAGTGTGTTAATAGCTTATACTAAAAGACACATTCAAATGGAGTGCTTTTCTGTTTGCATTTTTTAAAATTAATATTCAATATGCGATATTGTAACTTTTTATTACAAAAATCCAATAAAAAAATTTCCCACTGTACATCTTCCATACTATGCTTATTGTTTACATGTACTTGACTTTTGCTACGCAATCTGACACTTTTTGTTTTCAACAAGTGTCTTACGATGTTTGCAAAAGATCGCCAGCTTTCGTGACGTTCTATGGCATTCGCGCCTAAACCGCAAACGACATTACCCGAAGGTTTTCAAATGGACAATAATCGCTTGCTCCAAGTTACACCCATTCTAATTTTGGTCAAAATTAACCTTGGAAAATCGCTCTATCAAATTAAAAAACAGCATTTCAAAACGCTGAACAAATGTTAAAAAATAATTGCTGATTTCAATTTGCACATTTTTGGATCTACATAAGGAACATAAGATCGAACATACGCGCTAAGAGGTTTTATTTGTCACTCAAAAAACTTCTGCTAAAACACACTGACTTGATCACCTCTTCCCTTGTTTGAAGGAAAACACAAACTGGAGAAAAATATATCGTTTTGCCTTTCGTTTAATTAGATACTTGAAGCATAAAAATGCAACGACGATGGCAATTTCGTGAGGTAAACATGCACGGAAAATTTGTACGATTTTTGGCTTGTTACGATGGGTGGTGACCAATTTCGACTCGTGTAACAAGAAATATTAATGGTTCAGCATGAATTACCAATTATAAAAATTAATCAAAAAGGACCGGAAACAAATATTGTGTCAGCTTTTACTACGGAAAAATGTAGCGA
This sequence comes from Limnoperna fortunei, assembly GCA_944474755.1. Lineage (NCBI taxonomy): Eukaryota > Metazoa > Mollusca > Bivalvia > Mytilida > Modiolidae > Limnoperna > Limnoperna fortunei. The sequence goes on from OX104119.1 coordinate 35,361,381, forward strand.
CATGGCGAGTGCAATTGATCACCGATGTCGAATAATCCATTTACTATTCTTGTGTTACAAACACCAACATATCTTTTTCAATACATTTTTATTAGTTAGAAATTGTTATATATTTAAATATACTTGTATTTTATTTACGAAACTTCTACATGCAATTCTCCCAACCTTAAAAAATTTTATAGATGGCGCCGCTCTGCAAATCTGTACATCGACAAGGCACACACTTTTGTGTTGATTTTCATTTAATTGAATACGTAAAAAATAGAATGCAAAACCGTATGAAACGACAACCACACGATCGCACAAAATAATGATTAAATCACTTCAATCATAATAACGTCGTCAAATATTATTAAACTGGTGCCACTGTCAGTACTACATTTGTCGGTTCAGTGAACAGCTATCGCGAGGATTGCCAAATATCGCGTTGATTTCCGAAACCAAAAAGTGTAACGAGTCTGTCTCTCGCGGATGAACATGGAATATTAGTTCAAATCGTAATATTAGTTATCAATTATACAGTAAATGAGACATAATACGAAAGGAAATGTATAGTAAAGTTGTTCAAGATAAATGTGGTGCACCGATTCATGTAATTGATAGATTCCTCAAATGTGACCTATATTTTACGAGCGTAAGGTTTGATTACACGCCGGTCGCAGTAGTTTCTATGTACTAGAGCGTTAGCAAGGGGAAAGTTTGCTACGCAACCTTCCCAATAATGTCAGAATGCTCAACCAAAAAAATTTTGAAGTCCTAATGCTCAACTTTCCTCAACTACATAAAATTTGATGTCCTATTGCTCAACTTCTCCTCAACTATATAAATTGTGAAGTCCTAATGCTCAACCTTTCCTCAACTATATAAATTTTGAAGTCCTAATGCTCAACCTTTCCTCAACTATATATATAACTTCAAGTACAAATGCTCAACTGATTGGCCACCTTCAGTTGATGACCAGTTGAGGGACACCTGTCCAAAATACTGTTTTTGGCCAGGTTTAAGTTGAGCAAAATTGCTCAACACCTATCCCTCAACTTTTTAGCTTAAAACAGCTAGCCCTCAACTGGCAACCACATAGCTAATGATTGGCCCTCAATTTATTTTTCTGTAGGGGGTATGTATCCAAAATACTCGTAGGAGCAGCTACAAGAGTGTAAAGTATTTATTGTATGCTTGAAGGCTGGGGTTCAGGGAAGATCAAGGGTGGTGATGATCGCATACACATACATGTAGCAACTATATGTATGTATTTACATCCATACTCATTATAACATGTTATCATATTATATGTAGCTAGTATTTAAATGTTGTTTGACATCTTTAGGTAAAGAAAAGATGGGTCAAATGTACATGTAATATCAAAGTTAGATCATGCACTCTCTACTTTTGGTTACGGTGCGAAGGAATGAGGCATGCATCACGTGCAAGCATGCAGATAATTGCGCAGGTAAAAATTTGGAACTGCTAATTGCTAACAGAGACGTATAATTACATATTGTAATTATATGTCTCTGTTGCTAAACATGGGAACCCGCTTTTGAAAAAAATAATGGCTCAAAAAAGTCAAAATCAGGTAGTAATTTAACAGTTATCGATAATTTGTATAATGTCATTTTTCCTTTTGTCTGTTACCGCTGATAAATGCATTAGCGAATTTATTGGGTCATAAATAACCGATACAGTCAATAACAACTAACTGTGATTTATCAGGTCAGAAGCTTATGTAACGAATATATAGAGCCATTTTGTATTTTAAACAGACTTTAAAATAGCATAATGTATCAGGTTTGCCCTGCTCGCTTATCTGATACTTGCCGTGATAAAGCATGCATGAAAAACGAAATTTTCAATATTCCATATGTATATCCTAAAAAGCACGAAGCTTATTTTTATTCGAATGCACCATCTGCATTTTAAAAGATAACTTTATGTTATTATTGATTTTATTGTATTTGAGTTGTTTTTGACGAATTTTACTGACGTTATAATCCGAAGTTAGTTTTAGTTAGTTTTGTGATTTGTCGGATTAACGGCAGAATTCAGACCTATTTCTCGTAATCTATCAAATAATAAATTCTACCTTCGGTCTATTTATTCAAAATTCGAGCATAATATTCATCTTCTTTACGTTGTTAAAGCTCAGACATTGCGAAAATAACGAAAACGATCTTTATTGAAGAAATTTCCTTTTTCGTCTTTGAAAATGCACGTGGAATATGCTATGTTGATCATTTTTCTGTGCACGGATAATGCGACCTAAGTTTAGTAAAATCGTGCTAATTTGCATACTGTAACAACCAATCCGTAGTAAGAATTCAGTTATTTACATATACTTTCCCCAAGATGCAACACATCATTCAGTTTAGGGTTTTTCAATGTTTTTCGTGTAGCAAACGTAATTAAATAGAGACACAAATGTCAATTGATACACAACACACAGCGGGTTATTATCCCCCTCCCTGTTTGGGGGTATATAGGAATCACCCTGTCTGTCTGTCTGTCTGTCTGTCCACATCCCTTGTAAGCGCAGGTTCTCCTAAACCGCTTGATGAAATTAAATGAAGCTTCGCATAAAGGATGTACATTATATGTTGATGTGCATGAATGATTTTTATTGACCTCGAATATCATTAAAGGGAGATAATTGGACTTGAAAGCGATGCGGGAGTATCCCTTTGTGAGCGTGCTCACAGTCCACACTTGTTAAAAGCTTCAATAACTATTATCACGTATCAATAATGATCGATGGTGACACTGTTGAACTATATCAAGCTTGACCACGGTGGATTACATATGCAACTTTTTTTAACATGAAAGTGTCGGTAGAGATTCACTCCCGCTACGCTACATTACGATTAATGGGACTAAATTCGTACCCTCGCCAAAAAAAAAAACAAATAACGCGTGGGTACGATTATTCGTTTTATTGATCTATGTGATCCGGCTTGCATTTTACTCTTTGAATTCAGCACATCAGCTTGTGTTGCAAAAAAAGAAAAGGCAACCAATTTTAATTTTTTTATTGCCAAACAATAATAATTGAAAATTAATTTAATTTAGAACATCGAATCGATAATTCAGAACGATTAAATCAAAATTTTACAACGATCAAAATGACTATTTCCTTGTCAAGTAAACACTTTTTTATAATATATTGTAAATAATTCCTCAAATTAAAAAGACCTTCAAAGACCAACTTTGTGTTTCAGAGTTTGTGGACGAGTTATGAATTAGCGAAAACTTTTCGACGTCAAACATTATTTTTTGACGTTTTTTTGTATTTATCTGCCTTTTTTTTCAAATGTGAATTTTTTCCTTATTAATAAAGATACAAACAAACGAAAAAGCGTCTATAAATCAACAGGACGAGCTATAATAAAATGTTAAAATCTGAAATGAGTTTTTGTACCTTTTCTCATGATATATATATATATATATATATATATATATATATATACAAACGTCTAATTATTGTGACAACCATATAATATATCTATCCAGCGGATTTCTGAATCATCAGAAATACAGGGTTAATATTAAATATTTATATATACGTCTACAAATTAAACCCAACTATGTTAGAATTAGATTTTTACACTGTCAAATTTTTGTTTTCCCTCAGCGGGATTCGAACTCACACCGTTGTGACACTGTGGCACCATATCGCCTGCACTATGTCCAGCGGTCTAGACCCCTCGGCCAAATCCGCTATATAATAATATAGCTTCATTAACCGGGGTGAAACGTAGACATAGATATAGTACATGTGTACTAGCGTGGGACGATGGAATTTTTGTAACTGTTCATGTATTTTTTTGTTTTATTATATATAAATACAATAAAACAAAAAAATACATGAACAGTTTGTACTAATAAGAGTACAAAAGAAACCCCGAAAAAGACCATAAATCGTCAACTTCACAATGGTAACTACAATCATGTCGGACTTGCACCCATATGTCGTCCCCAGCGTATGCTTGAGTAATCTTTTAAAACATATTGCGATTATTCTTCCAAAATAAATAATGCAGTGTAGGTCCGGAATAATATATATACGATCTAAAACACAGTCATGGCAAAGATACTTAAAGAATATAATTTATATTTGTAAAAATTTTGAATCTAACCAGATACAACCTTAACCAAAGGTTCTTTTAGCTCTTTATCTGACCTCTCTAACAAAAACCTTAAGAGAAAGAACAAGCTGTATTATTGAGATAAGCGTGAGTGCCTTCTTATGGACTCAATATTTGTGCCAAAGACGCTACTTTAAAGCAACAAAAAACTACTGTAATTGTGTTCTATTTGCTTAAAATTTTGAAGTTCATCCTTGGATTCTTTTATATTTGTTTTTTTATATACACCTTGCAAGACTACTCTAGATGTGGCAGTAAAATGTTCCTATCGACTGCAATAATACAATAGTTATCTGTCAATACTAAACCGGATTGATTTAATTTCAGAAATCGTTTAATTTTACCGTTAAGCTTCCACTGAAACTAGTACTTAATATACATTGTCTTCTTCCAGTCGCCATAAACAGCCTAAAGCTGTCAGTAACAATACTATTAACCAAAAGCATTTCGAAATCACCGTTCCCAAACACTGTTAAGTGAACTAAATACATGTCTATTGGTTATATGATGTCTTTATATTGAATTAATGACCAAAAATGTGTGGGTTAGATTATGTCCATATATCTATTTTAATTGATAAAACATTTTTAAGTGGAGTACATTATATTTTTAATTCTAGTAAAATTGCCGACAATTTTTCGGAGGATTATATTAATTTTTGTAAATTAAACCGCCAAAAATTGTTAAGTGAATGAAATTATTTCTTTATTTCTTATTGAACTGCCAACAATATGTTTAGATGATTAAATTATGACTTTATGTTTTGACTAAATTGCCGAAAATGTTGGGTCCTTAACCAAATTGTTTACAATAAAGAAGACAATGGCAAAAAAAGTATATCCTATTCTATTTGTTTAACACTCAGTATCGAGTGTCCACTGCCAGTTTTAATTAATGAACCTAATTGTACCATAATTTCTTAAGTCGGTTTATTGTTCTTTGGGGAGGTTAATGCTCTATTTAAGACCGGCCTGTGTAAGCTTGTGGATGTTTCAAGGGGTATGCATGAGATTACTGAATCTCCTGTGTATTTAATCCCATAAATGTTCATTGGGGACCTTCGTAACACGTGGCCTGGGCTTATCCTGCTGCACTGCATTCCTGCGATTCTTGAAAAGAATCAGAACTTAAAGTCAAACGATGCGATCTCGGTACCTTTTGGCATTAACATTTTACAGATTAAGTGTTTAATGCCAAATGAAAGAGAAGTAAAGAATTACACAGGGAAATTTTGTTCACGTGAATTTCACATAAAATTAATGTGAAATTCACGTGAAAAATTTAACATGAATTTCACGTTAAATGAGCAATTTAACGTGAATTTCACGTGAAGTTCACGTGAAAAAATGTTCTCAACATTTTTAATGTTCTTTATCTTTCATGCAATTCTATAAATATTTAAAAATAAATTCTCATTTTTCAAAATTTTCATGTGAAATTCACGTGAAACAGTTAACGTGAGTTTCACATGATATTAACGTGAATTTCACGTGAAATTCATGTTAAATATATTTCACGTGAAATTCACGTTAATATGCTCTTTTAACGTGACAATCATGTGAACTTTTCACCTGAAATTCACGTTAATCCTGATTTCACGTGAATTTCACGTGAACAATATTTCCCTGTGTAACATAAATGTGTTTTTACATCGACGTATGTAGATACAATGAAGTCTATCCGACAGATACCTTTTAAATTAGGACTTTTCTGTAAATAACTCGCAAATGTGTAAAGTAATGTGTTGCGTGTTCACGAAATCACTGCCATTGACGTTCTTGACTTCTAGAAGTAAATGACAGGTCATTGAATGGATATCATACCCATAGCTGGCGGAACTCCCATAACCGATTTATCTTTCTTGGACACATTTAACAGCAATGCGTACCGCAATGCACTGTCGCTGTGTCATTCTGAAATTGGTCAAGAATACAAAAAACTCTACGACATTCTTGGTATTGAGATTTAACAATGCCATGACATTGTCATGACAATAGTTTTTACCAAACATTCATGGAATTCCCTCTGATTATAATATTGCATTAATGTACAACACCTGCATCAGTTTTCCAAATTAGATAACATATGTTAAAGTGTCGTACATTTTTAATAGCTGCTTTGACCACAAACACAATCGTGATAAAAAATGTCTCCTCAAAAGAACCACTGTGCCCAACATTTACAATGATGGAACGCGTTGAGGAATTGTATAAAACTCAATTATTTAATGTCTAAAATTTGAAATTATGCAAAATGTAGTATTTATTTGTAAAATTGTATTCATGTTAAGACTATACTAACTATGTAAGATATTGTATGCAGCCGTTTTATTAATTGTTAAATATATCTGGATACTATTATAACGAATTGACGTGGGCATTAGTCTCTGTTTTATTATACGTAGGCATAAGTATCTTATTTAGTGTCACACTTTTCTTGAAAATGTTTTCATTATCATGATGGAACCTGATCACGTCAAACAATAAACGAGTACTTTATATTGTTTTCTAACCATGCAGCATTAATAAAAAATTAAACGAATGTGCAGTTCTAACATGAAACAATGTAAACGAATGTAAGCGAATATGGAGACATGTTTAACCGTTCACACTAAGTTTTGCTTCAAAGCAATATATATGTTAGACTGGTACAAAACAGACACATAAAACAATGAAACGCCATATTTTTGTACTCATCGTGAAAGAACTGCAGAATAAAAAATATAACCGAATTTTGAAATTTGATTAATTGTAGAAATTATTTTTTTTAATTTAAATTTGAACCATTTTGGATCCATAACAGGAGCAAAAGATTGACCAAATGAGGTAGGCAGAGGCAGTTTTCATTTGTCACGCAAAAACAGCAACACAGTCACAGACATGGTGGCTGGTGTAATGAAGCATTCAATTTTGTCGTTCTTTTTTCTGATTGTTAAATTATATTGTTAATATTAATAAATGTGCTAGTTTGTTTCTTATTTATATTTCTCCCTCCTTTTACTTAGTTTTACGCGAGAAAAATAATAATTTTGTAGCAAGGGAGGATCTGGGAAATTGTAACAACCAAAATGAACTTTAACCTATGTAGGCGCGAAATGCAAAATATCTATATTTTCAAATCAGAATCAAAATAATTCATGGCTGCCCCAACTTTAAGGATTGATTAAAAATGGGAAGGCAATTTAACCCATATTAGATAATCCATACAATAAGGAGAGCCATGAATTATTTCTTAAGTAGATGTTCGAGCCTCTTGTATAATTGTGACGAAACGCACATAGAAAACGCAACGAACGAATGTTAGTACAAACAAGAAGTATATCTCAGTAAACGGAGCTCTTGTTGACTTTATAATTAAATGTTATGTCCACAATGTTGCAATTAAATTTTATTATTTGACCATGACGTATATTAATGTCCTCTAAAAGTGAAAACTGCATGAAAATTTAAACTAACATATATACTTATGTTAAAATCTTCTGATGAATATTAGAAGAGAAATACACAGAATAAAAGCTTATGGCTGCTCAGTTAGGTCATAATATTGAACCAATAAGTCGACTGTGCTCAAACGTATCGTGCATACACGCGGGAATTATTGTTTTCTTATAAAAGTTAATTTACAGAGCTAGATAACATTTCCTTATCAAGAATCATCACCACGTATAGAACTTTTAACATTAACAAGTTACATCATTAACATTCCAAACCTTCATTCACGATACTATTTTGTAGGATTAAAAAGTTAAAATTAAAAACATATTCGCAAATTAAGGTCAGATTATTAAGCAATGTCCATTTAAATGATTGAAGCAGTGATGTTGCATGTCAGCACCGAATTGTCATTTTTAATGATACAAAAAATATCTCTAGCAATCTATGTTAGAGCATGCCATATACTTACTATAATTCAATCATATAATAGAAAGCGACTTATCTTGTTAAATTTTAATTGGCCACCATCGTTCAGTTGCCGTTAGTCAGTTCCAATTCTTCGTAATAGGTTTCTTCATATTCAGCGTTAATTGAGTAGGTAAGAAAAACGATTGGTCAAATGTTTGAAAACCATGTAACAGTGATTAAATCCGATATGAGGTAAAGAAACAAGATATAAAATGATTATAAACATCAAAAACTAAAATTATTAACTCGGTCAAAGCAATATCAAAATATGGGTGCATCTTGTGTTCAAATAAGCAGTACCTGCCTCTAATTAGACAGTCTGTTTAATTAGAGTCTGTTAAAAACAATTTCTGATCACATTTTCAACTAAGTCGTGCTGATTGCGCTTGAACTTTATAAGGCATGTCAGCTCATATTAGGTACAACTAATCTTTGTGTCAGCAGTTTGGACTAGATAATCAAATATACCGATCAAGCATAACGTCGGAGTTGTGATATGCAAACACCATACGCCGACGCTATTGGAATATTACTGTCAATGATCAGTTCATTCTTTATCCCTTCTTTTCGTATCTCTAATTGAAGAGCCCTTAAAGCATTTTCGTGTTCTATATCTTGATGTTTAACGGATGCTTTTTGTTTCCTAAATTCATCTTATAAGTCCGTCACTTGTACCGTGCAAATTTGGAACTTTTGGTTCATGATATCTATATACGGAAGGAAAAGAAGTCTCAATCTAAAAAGTCAAAAGAACCTACCAACCAGTACATTTACTAAGTATCGGATCGCCAACATGATGCCAACACGGGATGCTGATGCACCAATAACCAAATTTTATCATTTATTTAGATTGATATTGACACTGAAGAAGGCCATCAATTGGTCGAAAATTTTGTCGTATTTATTAATATACACATGTATTTTTTTTATAGTAGAAAAATCTTTATATTTGTATCGTTGCATAATCCTCTAGACTTATAGTCTTTTGTATTGATATACTGTGATGAGTGTCGTGATATATTTAAATATATACTATAAACATAATCGAACGTGTTAGATTCCAATATGACGTGCTTAAAGGTTTAGAGACCACAATCGCGGTAAAAAATTATTTACTCATGAGCAACACGCGACGTGGACGTGTCTTCAAGGGGTGCTCAAATTACAAAACCGTAACTACCAACGGTAAAATCTATTGCGTATGACTTATTAATTTTTAAATTGCCACACGCGCTTTAATTATCAGTTACAACTTATGTGTTCCATTGACGGAAAAGCCAGTTAAGTTGAAAATGACTTTGGCTGTGGATGCGTGAATATACTAAATGTACATAATTGTCTTATTAGAGTAGAAATAATTCACGCTTGGGACAAAATGCTGCGACATACATGGTCCTCCTGTTGTAAAGCAGGATGATACGCCGCAGCCTCCGTTGATTATTTCTAAAAATATAACGTTAATGGAATGAAACTAATATATTTAAATTTCGGTTAATATAAAGTATATTAAGTTTAGGAATCAAACATATTTCATTTAATCATAAGAAGACAGGGGTTGGTACAATTAAAATTGCATAATGATTCTTAATAATGTTAACACACATACCATTTTCATGTCTTAAAATGTTAACTTCAGATTTCCGTTGTTGAACCTCTAATCGCAATTCCGATACAAGGCCGTAAATATCTATCTTCTCGTCACAAGTAACTAAAGACGTAAATCCACTGAATATCAAAATAAATTAAAAATGCACATTTTTAAAAGTTTAAACGCTATTGCTTATCATTGCAATCTAAAACCAGCACGAAGCTCAAATACAGGTTATCTCATCTAACGAAGTCTATGTATAATAAATATGGAAATATTTCATATACAGCCAAGAAAGGCGCGCAGATGCAGCTAGGTCTTTCATACCTTGACCTAAATTTGGAAATTGACAATGAAGTTACCCGGTTGAGAAGCAAGCTCTAAGCAAAAAGAATGATGTTTGTTTGGTAACATGCCAGCTACACGTATGAAGTATATAACCCCCATTTGACCAGGTACTCAAAGTCTGTATTTCGTATCTCAGTTTACTTGATACTTGATATTTGCTGACAGAAAAGCTACTAAACCAGGGATTCACAATGACAAGATTAAAGTTATCTCGTAAAAAATGTTACACTCGCCCCTTTTGTTGGGCGTTACGGTATATATGTGTTACAAATGACCATTTTTTTGTTAATCTCGACGTATTCCTTTGATACAGGAACATGCTTTAACATTACTTCGATGAGTCTGTTAATTGATTTTTCGGGGACGTTAATGCACTCTTTAAGAGGCTTGAGAAAGCCTACCTATATGGTAAGGGTATAAGCGAGCTTAATGATAATCCTATAAATCTAATCTCATAAATGTACATTGGCGACCCTCACAACATGTAATCTAACAAATCGTTCGTTTTTTGCTTTGACGTCAGTAGAAACAATGAAGTCTGTCTGACAGATACCATGTAAATTATCTTTTAGTGTTTTTATTACAGCAACTTGTTGCATATGCATCCAACCACTGCATTCAAGTTACAAGTGTAAGGTGGGGGCAAATTAATTTACAAAATTTCTACAATTTGAATTCTCACAACCTATTTCTTATTGTCTTTGGACACAACTGGCAACGATGTGTACCATAGGACACCTGACTATCTCTGTGTCATTGGATGAGGAGTTGGAAAATACTTTGGCATTCTTGACGGCGTGACAATAATCGCGGACATTGACGCCTGGGACAATCTGTTACTCTTCCTGTAGAACACTAACGGCTAAATAAGTCATTTATTGTTGACGCATCAACTTCAAACATCAATGCAGCAAGAGCTATTGCTCAAACTTGAGACTTTCAATTTTAGACATTAAGATCACATTGGTTACAGTACTTGCACCCGTAAACGCAACACTTTGACTGATTGATAACTGATTGCTGACGGATTTTGGAACGCTGACGGATCGCTGACTGATTGATGATGACGACATCCGTCCAAAATTATGAATCCGTCATTACCTTGGTAACCGTCAGCGATCAGTGCGATCAGTCCAATCAGTGCGATCCAGAATCCGTCATTTAATTATATGCATAAATCGGTTAGTTTATTGACGGATTCGTATAAATTAATAATTTGAAGATAAAACGGATTCTGCGTCATTTGTATATAATGTATGCATTTATTATACCTTTTTTTATAATAAAATAAAAACATGCGTTTAAAAGAATTGTTAATACAATGTCTCGTTCTAAATGAATAAATAAACATATTTAAAGAAATTTTATATAATTAAGCACATTTCTTTAAAGCAGGACATATCTGGGAACCGAGTCCTGTAAACCTTCAAAAAACTTCTATTTAAGGCATATCAGTAACGAAGAGGTAAATGTTTTTTTTTTCGTAATCCATTATTGATTCTCTTTTTTTATTCCCGCGACTCGTGATTTTTTGCGACCTGTTACATGTATATTTTTTGTCATATATTAAGCCGACCAGACTCCCCCAATTAGTAACAGATTTATTTCACATTTAGCAAAGAACGTAGCCTCTTTTTGACATCATTATTAGTTACTTAAATGTATGCCTGCGTGTTTTTATTTTGTCTACAACATTTTAAATACAATTATAAAACTGTTATGTATAACAATTGTTCAACTGTTAAACAATCATTGTCAATCAAAACGCATTGTTTACTAAACAAAAGTTGTATCGTAAAATATACAGCAATTCTTGTCTCAAGTTTTATTGGACAGGCAATAAAATTTGTTTAAAAAAGTATACATACAATTACGCTGGATTGTTCCATTTGTTTCATGGCGTCCATTTTTTATTGGGGGTGGGGTGGGAGAAAGCCGGAGTACAGGTAAAAAAACCGACAGTCTTTTGTCAATTAAAGTGGAATTGGGGGCACCCTATCTGCAGTCGTTCGAAAATCCACAACCTGTTGACAGTCATGTGACAACTAGTAGATGACTAACCAATCAGCCACCTAGGCCCCAATAACGCCGGGGAGAATTGTCTGCGAATACCGAGGTTAAGCGTAAAAATGTGTTACAGATAGACACATGTTTCAGTACGAAATAGTATTTTTTTTTAACTAAACGTTATAAATTGTTTAGGTCTTAACATTGTCATTACAGTGTCACATCGATGAAACGGAACCATTTCAAAACTTGCCTTTAAAAGAGTGTCATTCAATTTAAACAATAACTTATTGTATTGATTGATTGTTTGCTTTTCTTTCAGCGAGAGTATTTCAGCTCTATTCATGACGAGAATAAGTTAAATATAAATCAATTAGATTTGTTTGCTTGTTTAAATATTGTTTAATCCACTTTCAGCAATTTTTCAGCTATATCATGGCGTCCAGTTTTTATTTGAGAAGGAAACCGGAGTACCCGGATAAAACACCCGTCTTCCAGTAGGAAAACTGGCTCCCTTTCAATTAAGTCGAGCGCACCCTGCCTGCAGTGAGATTCGAACACGAAACCTCAGTGTTGACAGACCACGTGATCAATAGTTGATGAACTAACATCCCCACTCGGCTCCTTCAATCAATTAGAGAAAGATGGACAAAAGGGCAATTTTGAAAAATATGGGTATGGGTTGGGGAGTAAGATTTACTTTTTTTTTTCGTACAAGGAGCGTGACACTCTCTAAACATGTCACTATGGTTCGCGGCAATTTTAATATGACCTGAACCACCCCCACCCACCCCCCCCCAAAAAAAAAAATATAAATAACGGGAGAACATCCCATGTCCGCCAGCTGAGGACGCGCTGGGCAGCTCTGTTAAACCTATCAACCAATTTCAAGTACTTCCTAATTTAAAGGAAACCATTTATACTTATATATCATTAATTGTGGAATGACTTTAAAAGAAATCGTAAAATAAACAATTACGACGGCTAAAATGCGAAAGCAGAATTGATTTTCGTATCACGCTTACATGTTCGCATTTTTAACTCATAAGCTTCGATATACAAACGCTGTTAGTAGTTTAATCTTTATTTGAGATTTAATTCTGTGTAAAATCATGTGACACAATGAGATAGTGAATAAAATATATAAATAGATGTTTTCGCTTTTGTCGTAAATCGTATTCAGTATTATACACCGGAATTCTTAGGAATTGTGGCACAGTAGTTTATTCTTTATTTATTTGTTTGTTTGAATGGTGTTTTTATTGGGGGAGGAAGCCGGAGTACCCGGAAAAAAAAACCCGACCTGCGGTAGGAAAATCCTTGTCAATTAAGATTGGAGTCGAATACACCCTGCCTGCAGTGAGAATCGAACCCACAATCTCTGTGTTGACAGACCACGTGATCAATAGTAGACGAACTACCTTGATCACTCGGCCAACGAGGCCCCTTCTTCTTTATTTGAGATTTAATTCTCTGTAAATTCATGTGACGCAGTGAGATATATAGTGAATAAAATATATAAATAGATGTTTTCGCTTTTGTCGTGAATCTTATTCAGTATTATACAGCGGAATTTTTAGGAACTGTGGCACATAAGTTTATTCTTTATTTAATTCTGTTTAAATTCATGTGACACTATGGGGTAGTTAATAAAATATATAAAATAGATGTTTTCGCTTTTGTCGTAAACCTTATTCAGTATTATACACCGGAATTCATAGGTACTGTGGCAAAGAATTAAAACTGATCAAACGACGACAAATGATCTTTTTAAGCGTTTACAATAAAAAAAACCACGACCTCGGAGGTTAAGGTAGCAGTAACCTATTATTGATCACCAAGTTGTATGTTTGATCCTTACAGCGAGATGGTGTGCTCGACACATCCCTATAAATTTGCAAAGAGCACCAGTTTTCCTGTGGAAACTTTGCTGTTTCGTTGGGTACCCCAGCTCTTCCCAATAAACACTCGACGTCATATTATATAAACTAATATAATTTTTAAAAAATAGTGTTAAACAAACTTCAAAAATACATATAATGCTAACGCGAAAAGGCGAAGTGGAAAAATGTTACGATTTCGCCTTCACGTTTTTCGTGTTTCTCGCTTTTTCCGCTTTAAAACTTTCCGAAGACAAATACGAGATGTACGCCTTGGCATGCGAGGTCAAATATTTTTTGAATTTATTGTGTGTGTGGTTTTTTTTTCATTTCTTTTTTTAATTATTTTTTAATAAAATGACACTATGTGATGTTTATATGCCGTCAAAGATGCATTAGTGATAGATTTTTTTTATGGGGGGGGGGGGGATTTCCATTTATCATTTATAACTTTAGACTAGACGTTTTCCGCTTTCAAAATACGGATGTGCGCCTTGGCACGCGAGATGCTTTTTTGAAGTCATTGTGTGTGTGCGTTTTTAAATTTACTTTGTTTTAATTATTTTGTTACACTATGTAATGTTTATATTTCGTCACAGATGCATTAGTAATAGATTGGGGGAATTTCCATTTTTTATTAATAACTTTAGACCAGTTTTAGCCTTAATATTAGATAAAACGATCCATCAATGAGGACATAACAGTTGACATTTTTATACTTCTAATATTTGCGAGTGAAACGAATTTTCACATTTCGAAATATTAATTTTACTTACCGGAAGTTGAATGGACGGATTGGAGCGATCAGTCCAAATCAATCCGTCAGATCAGTCAAATCGTTCCAAATCCGTCAATTGACGGATGGACGGATTGGGAACGATCTGACGGATTGGGAACGATTTGACTGATCTGACTGATTGATAACTGATTGGTGACGGATTTTGGAACGCTGACGGATCGCTGACGGATTGATAAAAGTGTTGCGTCTTCAATCTCAAGTACTGTACTAACGGTAATTTTTTAGATATATGTTGTCTGTTACTCAAATTTGATTCATGAAAGTTTCATTTTGCACTTGATTGTGCCTTCAATCTTGTTAATAACGTCTTCAATATCTCCATATTTTTATACAAAAACCCTGGCTTTCATTACAAGCACCCTGAAATCTGTTAAATGAGTCTTCGTCCCGTGAAGAGAGCACAATTCCTTGTCAAGGCAAAAGTATCCATTCCGATATTTTTCCCGCTTATCTTCAGTTTTTGGAGGTTTCGAAAGCTGCACCTGTAACGTACATTTTTTATAGAAAATTTCAGAACTCTGTAAAATCGTCTATGTTTCCAAGCACCTTGTTTAGAGAATTATCGCGATATATCAGAACGCTAAAAACGGCTTCAATAATTATTTTATCATAGTATCCCGGAACAAGTGTTACATCAGGAAACAACATTCGATTAATTTCTTCCATACATTCATAGCGCTTGTAATTATTTTGAGTTCGGTTTCACCGAGTATGAAATTGTGCGTATTCCATATTTTCATGGTTTAAAAAAGCGGACAGATGAGACGTAACTAGGACTGTTTTATCTTTATCTAATTTCTTTAACACTTCTCTTAATTGCATCACCATTTGATCATGCATGCCGTAGTCTGGTTCCTAGAGAGTTATAGTTCGTAAGTTTGTATGGGGCAAAATTAACGTTAGTTGCTTTGCATCCAGTATTTCTTCCCGGGTTTTCAGCAGAGGTCTTTTCATATGTTGTGTAACGTAATTATACAACTAGTTTTTTTAAACTAAAATATCCCAAAGTGTGTCCACGGTCGGTAAGTAGTCGCAAATCGAGAATGCGATCGGACGTGGGTTTCTGATGATTGACTACTTCCTTCATGTTTAAAGCAATTGAAATGGCGGTCAAAGCAATTTTCGTAATGTTTTGCAAGATAAAACGTAGAAACATTCTAATCGAAAATTTTGTAAAGTCTTGTTAAGGGAGATAGATTGCTACAAAAATAGGTGCTATATAAAAGTAATGTAGCTGCATACTGGACTCGTGTATACAAATCCTATTTCTAATGTATATTTGTCGCATACAATCAATGAATGTAAAACCCTCTGCTGTACATTTACACACGAAAAAATTTGATCCTGGTATTTATAGGTCACTATATTTATTAACGTATTGAATTATATCTTGAATATCTTTCTTCTTAAAAGATATGTTACAGATGTGTAGGAAACACTACTTCAAAATTTGGTCTCTCACCTAAACTGTTCTTCTTAAAAGATATGTTACAGATGTGTAGGAAACACTACTTCAAAATTTGACCCATCACCTAAACTGTGTGTTTTGTATCAAACCTCAATGTAACTCTCATTCAATGTATGTCCAAATGTAGGTGTTCAAGTATTCTACCATTTGTAAATAAAATGTCATAAAAGAAATCCGAGTTTAAGAGAATTTACTACGTCGGAAGCGCGCTTCGTCTAGTCTAGACTTATTAGAGACGCTAAAACCCAAACAATATTTAAAATCCAAAATATTTAGATGTAGGGCTTTTATCACCAACAAATCCGGCTAAGGCTATATACACCTTAAAAATAAAAAAAAAACATGTAGGGCAGTAAATTTAGCCAATGACAATATCACTAAAGAAAGCAATGATATTCCTGTCAGCACCGAAGTTTGAATACTGGAGTGGTGATGCACTCGGAGACTTACAGTTCACCAGCAGAGGCATCGACCCAATGGTTGAAAATGTCATAAAAGATACTAAGGTTAAAAGAATTTACAATTCAATGTAAAATAAAGCACTAGACAACGACATTAAAAACATATCAATGCAAGTGCTACAACTGCAAACAAAACGGCATAACATGTGCAATGTAATAAAAATGGTAAGGTAGGTCTGATGATAAAGAGATTCAGACTTACTATAATTTGATAGGACAGGGTGAGTATCAGAGGCGCTCACACCCATAGTCCTGAAGTATATTCAAAAATTGGCTTAATATAGGATAAATATTTATTTCTAAATTTTGTGATGATAATTTGTATTTCAATTTACGCAGTGTATTCAGTTGTTTAATAATACTTCATAATTTTTTCGATGTGTGTTTGAAGAAGATCCTTTAGTTAATTTGCAACAGTGTTAATTAATCTCGCTAGAAGATTTGGTGCTATGGAACAAGTTGGAACTATTTTTCGATGGATTATATATATTATTAATGCACTCTGTATTATTTGTCGGTATAAACACGTTTAAAATAAAGAAATCTTATGCATATGAAAATACCAAAATAAACAACTAAGCGTCAATTTACGCTGCATTGAATTCAAATCTCATTTAGATAAAACTTTGATACTCGTTTATAACATTAATAATAAATACATAAAAACGAGAACATCTTTTTCAGGACATTTTACCACAATACGACCTTTAGTTTTCTTCCTACTAAATACTGCATGGCATGTAGAAACATTCTGGTGTCTGCCTCCTCGTGAGAGCAGTAGAGATATTCACAGCTAAAATCTGAACAAAAGTAACCCAATTTGTTACAAGGTCAATAAAACATCCAGTTACACACACACTGTCTCCTGGAACGGTATAAAAACAAGCTCGGTATAGTGACATGTAGTGAATTCACATAAGAAGGTCAAAGGTTCTTGTTTGTCTACATATAATCCAAAAATTGTTTCCAGTAAGGTATCAGAAACGACCTTCGATAACGTGAAATACTGTTCTGTCTTATCCTTTCCTGTTATTCTTGTTCTCGTATCAAAATTATTAGACTGCTTTCCTTCATACTTGTCAAAAAACAGCAACAACAGTACTAACCTTTTAATTTGAATGCCCAATATGTTAAATGTTCTGACAGTATCCTTTTGCTTCAAAGTCATTCCAGGTCGTATAATGATTTGATTTGTTCAATCAAATGTCAATCAACACAAGATTAACTATCTGTTGTTGCCAACAAAACAAAAAAGATATCACAACAGTAGACACAATCATGTAAATCGCAAAATACAACTAGCGAAACCGTTGTCGTATGATTTTCAGCTCCAAGATAAGAAATCTACGTATTATCATTTGGAGTACGCATTCGTGAGACTTACAATAGATTCAGAAACTCTGTATAAAAATCTGCTGCCACAACATGCGTTTCATCAATTTAGATACTTATATTTTGTCACTTTTGCATATTTAGTTTTTTATGTAACAATTTCATCTAACTATCAAACATTAATCTCCACATGTAAGTTAACTAAATAGTTATAGACATGTTAGCAGAATAGATTCACAAAGACTTCCCGAAACATGTCAATACATTCCTGACGAAGCAATATATTTACCACAGTCAGTACTATATCGATAAAAGGCGAAAAAAACCAATTCTTGAAAGCTCGATTTTGGCAGTCTAGATTTTATTTCAATAAAGTGACTGTCTGTGCACAACACACATTACCTCTGTTGTAATCATGAGCACTTGTGATATAGTAAATATTATTCAGTTTCAAAATTATATTAAAAATATAAAAGTACAAAAAGAATATGTCACACACATATACACAAGAAAATTCTTCAAAAACTACATTGGCTACCAGAACAGTTTCAATTACTTGTTTATTAATCCGTATAATTTGTTGCAAATACGGCATTTTCTCTCGTTACTGAGGTTTTACTTAACACGGAAAAAACTGACTGTTTTTGTCGAAGTGTTTGAGAGTGCCTACTTGCTTGCGCGTAAAAGAACACTTCTGGAGAGGTCGACAAAAAGTACGCGCATTTAGCTGCTACAAAAGGCTCATTTTCTATACCCTTCTCTTTATACCATGATAATTCCCTGCATGTCTGTCAGTTCACCTATGATTGTTTAATATAATCATTGTGTTCAATACAAATAAGACACAGGTGAAAGAAACCTGCTTAAACCATATTCAATTATTGTGTAATATTTATATGCAATATAAATATAATTTAGATTAATTAATCAGTGTACAGAAATTTCCTAAACCTTTGAATTAAATGTAGTTTTGTGGAGCAAGCTTTTATTATAATTCCTTTTGCATTGTGCATCTTGTTCTGAAAAATGTAATTCGCAAAAATATACCAAGAATATGCATATTCATTATATAGATTAACAATATTCTACCCATGCTAATAATTGATCAAGTCAATCTAGCATAAAATATTCGTTTATTACAAAAATGCATCCCAACGGTTTTTGCTTTTGAGAATTTAAAACCATTATATATTGCCCGTAGTTGACGTTCGATATTATTCATATTTCTTTCCTCGGTAACATATGAGAAAGTCGTCAACATATAGCAAACCATCAATATTATCTTTCAAATCTTGAGCAAGGCTATTAATTTTCATACTAAATAAAGTGACAAAAAGGATCCTACCCTGGGGAACACCCATCTCCTGTTCAAAGGGATCAGATAAAGTGGAATTTATCCTCATTTTAAATTCTCTGTCGGATAAAAAGTTTGTTATAAAGGTAGGAAGTCTACATTTCAACCCCATATCAAAAAGATCTTTTAAAATACCGTATTTTCACGTTGTGTCATATGCTTTTTCTAAATCGAAAAAGATAGACAAAAGATGTTCATTTTTAGCAAATGCGTTTCGAATTTACATTTCAAAACGTACAAGATGATCTAGGGTACTTCGCCCTTGTCTGAAACCACATTGGATGTAAGAAAGTAGATTTCTTGTACCGTATATCGGGTTATTTTAGCTGTTGGAAATTTTGGTGGTTTTCCTGTTTTTAGCAGGTTTTATTTTGGCGTTTTTTATTTTGGTGTTTTTCGAATTTTACCACCATATAAGAACACGAAACGGTGTTTTATTTTCAATATTTCCATATTTATAGCAAATGAAGATATTTAAATAAAAATATTTTATCGGTATTTATTGACAATTACGTATTTCAATACAAATCCTTTATGCCCTCAAGTAGTACATGTTGATTTAATGACAATGAAGGTGTTAATTTTATGATCGATTACAGAATTAACAATTGATAAGACTTGCATATTTATATGTGAATAGAAATTCATACATTGTGTTTTAACCCCTATTCAGGTAATCAATTCAAGACAAACTTCCTCAGTCTAAATTATAGTTTGTTTGCGTAACAATCGATGAATGTAATGACAGTGTTTTGAGTGTATTGTTCAGGTAGATGTAAACATGTAAATTGAAATACTATTCAATTAAGTTGTAACAACAAGATGTGAATCCCTCGATAGATACTACAAAATCGACATTATTTGTTCAAAGCTGTACTAAAACTGAACAAGTAAAAATTTAAATTGATTCGTGGTCAGTTTTACACGCATCGTCTCACAACAACAAATCGATAATAAGTGTAGTGTCAGGTATCAGTCGTTCAGTTTACATATTTAAATTTCTAAATATCGGTAATTATCGTCTGGACAAATGTGTCGTTTTAATTTTGGCGAATTTTTCTTGCACGCCAATATAGTCAAAATAACCATCACACCAACATTACCCGATATACGGTATTCTAAATACCAGACAAGGCGATCGTTGATAATCTTTCCCATGGTTTTACAGAGATAGCTTGTGAGATCTATAGGCCGATAGTAGACGCTTCTGAGCGATCTGTACCTGGCTTTGGAAATGGAAAAACAGTGGCTATTTTCCAAATAGATGGTAAGTCACCCATTTCCCAAATGCTGTTAAAAAGATTCAGAAGGCATTGGAGAGAAGATTGTGGAAGATGTTTGAGCAGTTGATAATGGATATCATCTGGACGTTCTATACAGAATTGTTCAAATAGAGGCCAATTGTCACTTTAAACCGAGAGAATCGTTCTGTGTTTGAAGAGTGCAAAGATTCCAAGATAATGGGAAAGTTATCACTGCCACAGAGATCGTCATGGACTTTCCATGAAAAATCGAGCAACAGCTCTAGAGAAGGATCTGCTAATGTACGATTAATTGCCGAATATGATCCATTCCCAGATGTAAATGTCTATTTGTGCCAGAAATTAAAAATGCACAAATCTTCGTGATTCATTAAGCCTTCAATAATTCTACCTTTGTCGTTTATTGTTTTTTTCCCATAGAAGATTATGTCCATTGAAGTCCCCAAGTAATATATAAGAGACCGGAAGCTGATCAGTTAGACGTTTCAGTAGATTTGAATTTAATGAAGAATTCGGCGGGATGTACACAAAACAAAAAGTAATCGTTTTGTCTAATTATATCCTAACAGCAACCGACAGAAGATCAGTGTTACAGGGCTATGTAAAACCTGATCTTTTACAAGAATGGTAGAGCCACCAGCAGCTCTTTTATTCTCATCTACATATGTGCGATATATAAAGTAGTTTTTTAAATATATATTATCATTTCGGTTTAGGTGGGATTCTTGAAGACAACACGCAACAAGAAGAAGGCTTGAACAAGTAAGGTAACTTCAATTTAATTAACTTTCAGACATCAATTCCACTGAATGATTCTGTCCATTAGTTTGGTGGACGAATGGTGAGATACTAATCTTTCATTGTGTTCTCTCTTGCCCGTCTTGACTGGGAGACCGACTATGCGATCCTGTTGTATCCATTGGATCGCCTCAAATTGTCTCATTACAAATGTCCCCCAAACTGCCGAACCTATTATGGACCTGCATGGGGTCCCATAGATTTAGGCAATCGGTCGCATTTGTTTGTTTCCTTAGATTTGGATTGTTAGCTGAATGTTTTTTAGTAGAATTTCCTTTTGGATTTTTTTTGTTTGGGGCTGTTTGAAGAAGAAGTTGACGTTTTACATCAGGTGGATTTCAAAGTTGTAGAAGTTTGTGATGTTAAAAGTTGTAGAAGTTTGTAATGTTGAAGATTTCCGAGATGATGTTGTTATTTTATCAGTGGTTTCTACTGGAAGTCTTTCAGGGTCATTTTTATCAATAGGCCAGGTGATTATTGTTTGCGTTCCAGTTGTAGCAAAAACGGTCACACTGGCATATAACATCTACGGGGATGATGGATTCGCCGAACTGATCAGACGACAAGCCTCAGGGAAGCTGATGTTTTTTCCGTTTTCAACTTTTGGATGTCCTTTCCTTTATTAAAGTATAAACAGTCTTTTGACAAGGACATGTGGGCTTCACCACAATTGGCACATTTTGGTGTATTATTGCAGGTAAAGACCTCATGCCTACTTCTGAACATTTAAAACATATCAGCGAACCTCTACACTGTCCCTTAGCATTTCCAAACTTTTGACATTTAAAGCAGGGGCGCTAAGGGTTTGGAACGTATGCACTGACTTTAACACCACAGAGACCTTACTTGATAGACTGGGGACAGTTGGAATATTGCAATTTAGCAAAATGGTGTTTAGTTTGACCTGAACACTTTCTCTCTCTCTTGAAATAATTCTTTTTACTTTCGTTACACCCTGAGGCTTTTCCCTGACTCGATTTCGAAGTTGTATGGGGACAAGCAAAATTTATTTTTAAGCAAGGATTGATGTTTGTGGAGCATTCAACTAGAAGACATCCGGAGTTCATTTTGGTGACGTTCTTTTTACGTCTCCTGCACAGCTTTTGATTGAAATTTTCTATTACAAAAGGAGAAACTTTAGATAGTGATTAATTTTGATCTTCACTTGCTAAGACAATAAATCTTGGCCAGTGGTCTTCGTCAACAACTTCTTCAAGAGGAAATTCATTTTTTTCTTTTTTGGAACCTGTTATACTTATTGTTATAGAAGCCATGTTGAAAGAATCCGGTTCACCACCCTTGTCACCCACCCGCCACGGAGTGCCAACAGGGCGATGCTTGGTGTCTGCGGATCACCAGCAGAAAGCATAAGGTGTTCCAAGGAGGGAAAACTTAAATAGATGAATTTCATCACGAACGCAAGCTTCGTGCCAGAATTAACTGGCGGAACAACCGTTCGAAACTTTATCTACTCAATTGATCCATGAGCCACAATCTCCTTAACAGCTTGTAACTGAACAATTTTGGAACTAAAATTCACAAGATATAATCAAGTGATAGGAGAAATGACGACAAGATTGTTAAGGGCTCAGCGTGACCAGCCGATTGAACGAACCGGGTCCATCCGGTCTCCCGTTTAGTTGAAGTCAGGGCCAATGTGGTGTATTGAAAATCGAAACCCCTTGACCCGGACTAATGGATGCCGCAGAGAGTGATCTCTCAACCACCAGGATCCCTTCCTCCACCATCGTGGGTAACAACACACGGCAAACATGTCGCCTCTATAAATCTGAGGAAGCTTTGCCCTTCAGCCACCGCCTTCTTTGCAAATCCTGCAAAGAAGCTGTCTATCAAATGGTGCATACATTTCATGGAATAGTTTGAAGGAAAATAATGTAATAGAGTAGTTTGCTGAAATCCCGTCCTGTAATCGACACGGGTCGCAACACACGGCAAGTGTTGCCTCTGTTAGCAGACTCTTACTGCAGGCTGAGGAAGCCGTGGGCTTATTCTCCTGTGCCCCGGATCTCACACGGGGTCCAATAAAACTATAAACAAAGGCAAGAAAATGTAAACTTAAGAACCAACAACCAAACATAGCACTAAAGCAAGGGTTTGATAGCACAGGCATTTCAAAAGAAATGGTGGGTAAACCCAGGTTATTGCCAAACATCCTGCTTACATTACTCTAGTGTATGAGTTAGTGTATGCATGGATCATCCGTACCACGCGTGGCACTTTACCAGCGGTTTACAAGATAAAATGGTTGTGTTGACCAAGATGACAAGAAAAATAAGCAAATTCAGAATCCCCACCACACTTACATACACCGATTTTTCGTTAGAATATGCAGTTTCAAGTTTAAGCCCGTATCTTTAACAACAATGAAGAGGAGTTTGGTGTTTTTTGTGAGGTTTTAAGTATTAGTAGTTAATTTTGTTGCATATCGCGGCTATCAAATACATATTTAGAATGGCGTCTGCATAGTCTATAGCAAGTTTGTTTGATATTGTCCAAAAGGTTAAATATGACAATTGAAATGTACGACGTCAAGGCCACCGTATGGTGACAGATAGTTAAATGTTTTTTTTGTTTTTGTATTTTCCCTTAGATATTTTACTTGATGATTTAATGAAGCTAAAGCAAAAATCATATTTTTTGTATTGAAACCTATACATTGAATAATATTTTGTTAGAACATAATTTTTTTCAAAATTTTCTGAAAGTGTCTTATAAATTTGTTTGCAAAAATTGTTTTCAATTACATAACATATAACCAGGTTATGTTATATATGTAATACATTTACTTACATGTTAGGTAAACTTCATATGTGGATGCTTGAGTTGGTTTTTATTAAAATCCATTAAGATGTTTTGGATTAAAACGAACGTACACTTTTAGGTTTCTATCTAAATAAATTTAGACCTCGGCGGAAATATCCTATGACATGCTCCGTCGTTATACTAATTAATTAATTCATTCATTCATACAATGACGTACATGTTAGATAACAAACTAAAGAAAAAAGGGGCTATATATTCATGCATGAAACAACATTTGTAAGACATATGCATTACTACCTTGTTGCCAGATCATGGTATATGGTATATAAATTGAAGCAAGGTTTGCGACAACCATGTCCGTTTTACAATCCCTGCTATTGACTCGGAAATAAATTATAATCAAGAAAATCTGGCGAAAGTTTTGATTTAGTTAAATGTTCCAAATAATCAAAAACGCATGATAATAAACTCACGAATTGAAAATTATCTGGTAGGTCTGAGATTTACCATTTCCTATTAATTATTAACGTGACGCGTTTAACGATTACACTTGTATCATTTAAACTGTTCAAAAAGATATGCATAACCTCTTTTGTAATGCAAATTATGTATTTTACCAGGTGTTATAAAATGGTAAATTTTATTATTCATTGCTACAGGTAAACTTTCAACTATTAAGGTCTGTTCATTTGGTTTTGACCATCTGTCAAACGATCACAGTGACTCTCTAAATGTGTACATCAATTGTATTGCATGGAAATCTATTTTTTCACGTAAACTTTCTTATTTATTCAACCACTACCTTATCGTGTATAAAAGGACGAGGTTTAAAAACTAGAATTCATAATAACTTTAAAATACTGCCATGCAAAGTTTGGACCCTGCTTCTGGAAATCCTGCTCCTGCTTCTTTTGTCTCCATGATTGAATATTCCAAGTCAAATTACGCGAACTGAAAACGTAAACCAGGGCAAAACTCTATAGAACAGATTCCAGCAGGTTGGCTCTTTGAATGACCCACCCCGGACAAGTTGACGACCTCGCATACCTTTTGAATCCGACTGAAAACTTGTGTTATTAGCTGAATAATCGTGTACGCCAGCGTCAACCTCTGCCTCAGACCCTCACTTCGTCAGATATTGCAACAAACCATCTTAAAATTCCATGATGCGTTTCTCTTTTTGCAGAGTATAAATAAAAGGAATAAACAATATTACACGTTCTTTCATCCCGTTCGAATTTACATGTGCGTCAATATTTTGCAAATAAACTTAACATTAATGGTTAATTGATTGTCACACTTATAGACATAAAACAAATCTTTTTTATGACTGACGAAAACCTAAGATTGTCAGAAAAGAACTTTCAATAAAACGTTAGTAATGTATTAGTTGATCCGTACGAAGTGCCTGTCTTTTAGATGAATCCGATTCTTTTCTTTCACGTCACTTCTTTTAAGAAATTCACTGGACATTCATCATTGCCGTGAGTAACAAGGGCGGGTGCTGCACGCAGAGCAAGAACTTCAAAGCATCTGCGCGTTCACATCTAGTTGTTATTGTGGTTCATGGTACTTAGCTTTAGTGTTTTTCCTTTTATTTCTGTTTGCCTTATATATGTTGGCCACATGCGTTTTTATTCATTATAGCTAGTCCTTTTTATTATAAAATGGTTTCTTTTATTTTTATATTTTCTTTAGTCTACTTGCGATAATACACAATTATCTAAATTATCTACAAAAGACTTTTAACATAGACAAAAAAGTATTAAGTACAGGTTTTAATATACAAAATAAATTTCAATTGGCATTAAATGACAAAATGATGTTTTCGGTGTATAGTCATCATGCATTATGGATACCTTTGTTCATATTTAAAAATCTGAAGAATTACTCTGGAACTCGTAAGTTTTATTGATATTTCTCATTGTAACATCAACATGTGTGGCAAAACATACTCATATATGTAGACATTATAACACCATTTGTGCTAAAATTTGTTACGATAAGAATGGTTTTACTTTCACTGCAACATATATAATAAAGTACAGATTTCAATACATATGAAAAATTATCTTTTTTATGACAAAGTTATTTTAAATAGCGGTGTTACAGCAATTTTTACTTAAAAGCGGTTTACTGACATCGTTTAGAAAATTGCTATTTTTGTTATTTCCCTGAGTTATGCACGTTCTAATATTTTAATTTGATTCACATTAGTTGCTAAAACTTTAGGTTTATTTTAGATTTATTTGTTGCTATGATTCAACATAGAAAAATTATCCTAATCTCTTACCTCACACAAACACATACCGAGAGAACGAATCCCTAATACAACATAAAACCTTAGCTTAAAAATACTATACAGCATGTTACTGACAACACAACACAAATATAACTATACTTTCTAAAAAAACGCAACATATGAAAAATTATGTTTTACTTCTTAAATTTTAATAATACATTACATAGAAATAAAACACATAACACCAACATTGTACCATCAGAAGACTGGATATTGGAAACACTATGAAATCGATTATTTGTTATAATTGATAAACATACTATAATAACTTTCCTTCGTTCTTATTTACGATGATAAAACAAGAAGATCTTTCCAGTATTTTAGTATGCATAATTCTTCTACATAATTAGGTCACACTGTTGATTCATTAACACCAAAAACCTAACAAATCGTTTAATATCGTCATTATAATCGATCAGTGCAGTGGCTAGAAGCAGCATATCATCCGAATCTATGGCGGCTATCTCCTTTTTCCACTTTGATTTACCTGTGATCGGTATTTTTAATTTATTCTTCAGGTCATCAGTCATTTTGTCTTGGATCTTGTTAATTACGTCTTCAATATCTCCATATTTCCATACAAAAACCTGGCTATTATTACAAGCATCCTGAAAGCTATTAAATGATTCTTTGTCGTCATAAAACTCTTCAACAGAGGAAAATGTCTTGTCGGGACGAAAATTATCTAATCCGATATTTGTCCCGTCGATCTTAAAAGGTGGAGTTTTTGATGTCATTGCCCTGTCAAAATCATACAGCAGAAAAGTAGCCTTTTCGCGTCCAATTTTGTTGCAAAATTGTTTCTTCTTTGGGCCAGAAGTTTCTCCGTGCATTTCGGTAACGTAAATTTTTAATAAAAATTTTCTGAACTCGGTTTTATCGTCGTTCTTTTCCAGCATATTTTTTAGATGACATTCGACATTGATAAGAACGCTAAAAACGGCCTCAATAATGATCTTATCAGTGTACCCTGGAACAAAGAGTGTTATATCAGAAAACAACATTCGGTTCATTTCTTCCATACATCCATAGCGCTTGTAATCATTTGGAATCGGTTTTACCGAGTGCGAAACTGTATCGTTTCCATCTTTATCCTTTTTTTTGGTTTTAGAAAACAAAAAAGTCCTTTCCATAGTTTCATGGTCCAAAATAGCCGACCGATGAGATGTAACGAGGACTGTTTTCTTTTTAGATTTCTCTTTATCTACTTTCTTTAACACTTCTTCTCTTAATTTTATCACCATTTGATCATGCATGCCGTGGTCTGGTTCTTCGAAAGTGATAGTTAGTAATTCTTTATGTGACAATATCAAGACTAATTGCTTTGCTTCCAGTACTCCTACTGGAATTTTTAACAGTGGTCTTCCGTCGTGAGGTTTATCGGGATAAAAGACCCTAATTATGCCATCTTTTTCCCCCTTTTCAAATGTGCAAGTCAAGGATAATGCCTCAGAAAACCGCTGTTCAAGCTCTCTATCTACCTCACCATCTTTGAGTAACTTGCTTAAAATTTCCGCACGGTCGGACGCAATCTTGTAATTCTCGTCCCTGAATATATGCTTATTGCGTTCACTCCATGTCCATTGTAACGGTCCAATCGCTCGCATTGACATAACTCCAACGTATCTACTCTCTATCAATTTGTATATGTGCGACATGTCCTTATCACATTTGTCGTCAGAATTGAATTCTTTATCCTTGATTTCATTGAAGAATATTTTAATGTCATCGTCACAAAATGAGTTTGACCCATGTTCGATAATTTTGTGTAGCTTACGTTTTTCCCATTTGGAACAAAAGGTTGAATCCTCAAACGGTTTCAGAGCATCAGCGTCTGACGCACACAATCTTTTGTATCGCTTTGCAAAAACGTACACCTGGTCATTAGCACCCATATCTTGATGAAATGTGCAGAGAACTTTGTAATAATGAAAGGATTTATTTTCCGAATTTGCTTCAGCAGGCAGCTTGTCGACAAAAATGCAAGCAATGACATGTTTTAAAGTTTTATCTGTGACATGTAAACCACCTTTAGGCTTAATGCCGTCCGGAATCTCGAAATGACTCACTGCATATGCTATTTCATCTTTAACGTTACATGAGGAGTATGTTGTGTTTATGTCATTTGAGAGACATCTTCGTATCAATTCCAACACCGCAGATTTCCCTGTAGAATTTCCACCTATGAAGAAATTAACTCCTTCTTTAAATTCTAGTCTCTGTGCCTCTGTGAAGTGTATAAAGTTGAGCGTTGAAAAGGACTTCAACATTTTACCTAAAATAAATAAACTGGTAAAATTTTCATACCATTTTTGAAATGAAATATATGGTAAATGTATCAAACATAACATTCTTGCATAGTTAAAGTTACTGCCACTATTATAATATATTTGAAATTTGATTGATGTCTTATTGACGCAAATACTGTTAAATTTCAAAATATTTTTGAAAAGAAATCTATAATTTTGATTGACGTGTTGGGCGTATTTCCTAATTTCAATCATCTTTTGCTACTAAGAAACGGGTGAAATGAATATGTTTTTGTGTCATAAACAAACGATAGCTTTAAATGAAGGTTATAACAAAATACCGAACGCCAAGGAAACTGTCAAAAAAGTCAACACACAAATCAATGTTAAAAACTGGCAAACTTTATAACCAACAACAAGAAATAAAGCAACTACAGCAATGGTCATGACTTGGAACAGGCATTTCGAAAGAAATGATGGGTTACACCAGGTTTTATGGCATGCCAAACCTGTCTCTTCCATTAGTGCAATATGTAAGCTGTTTGTTGATGAAAATGGATAGGTATCATAGACCACTAGTCATAAATAGATGTATGCATTGGAATTCCGATTGCCCGCTAAAAACAACTGCCGCAAGAAAAACGTCGTTGACATAAAATAAATACTAAAATTATCCAGGGTACCTCTGTGTCCTAGTAGTTAAGG
The DNA here is from genome assembly GCA_944474755.1 of Limnoperna fortunei. Classification (NCBI taxonomy): domain Eukaryota; kingdom Metazoa; phylum Mollusca; class Bivalvia; order Mytilida; family Modiolidae; genus Limnoperna; species Limnoperna fortunei. The sequence goes on from OX104119.1 coordinate 35,390,759, forward strand.
AAGTTCGTCTACTACTGATCAGGTGGTCTGTCAACACTGAGATTGCGGGTTCGAGTATCACTGCGGGCAGATTCTGATCTTAATTGAATAAGATTGCCAGTTTTCCAACCTAAGGTCGGAAGTTAAATCCAGGTACTCCGGACTTCCTCCCAACTAAAAACTAGGCGACATGAAAGCTATAACATTGTTTAAAGTGGCGTTAAACAACACTAAAACAAACAAAACTAACATTATCCACGTTTTATAATACTTATGTGCATGTCAATAGTTTATTCGAGTCTAGTTGTTCGTTTGTAAAAACATGAAATGTTTAATTTTAAAGTTGAGTTATATATTACTGTAAAAGTTGAAATCTAGACAAGAAGCACTTGCAAGATCAAATAACATATGGAAGCATATTAATTTATTAGAAATGCATGTTAAAATACTTTAATTGTTTAATACGTTAAGGAACAACCGACCGCTGAACAATTAAAGTATTTTTCCAGGCATTTCGAGTAAATTAATATGCTTCCATATGTCATTTTATCTTGCAAGTGCTTCTAAGTATTGTGACAACCATATAATATATCTATCCAGCGGATTTCTGAAACATCAGAAACACAGGGTTAATATCAAATTTTTATATATACTTCTACAAATTAAGCCCAACACTGTTTGAATTAAATTTTTAATACTGTCAAATTTTTGTTTACCCTCAGCGGGATTCGAACTCACACCGTTGTGACACTGTGACACCAAATCGCCTGCATTATGTCCAGCGGTCTAGACCCCTCGGCCAAATCCACTATAAAACAAATATATCTTCATTAACCGGGGTGAATCGTAGACATAGACATAGTACATGTGTACTAGCGTGTGACGATGGAATTTTCGTAACCAACATATTAATTTGACAGAAATCTAATTCAGCATTTTTGTATATATTATATAGGATGACAAAGTTACTTGTCATTCAGTCACAGTAAGTAAATTATATACAAACGTCTAAGTATTGTGCCAACCATATAATATATCTATTCAGTGAATTTCTGAAACATCAGAAATACAGGGTTAATATCAAATTTTTATATATACTACAAATTAAGCCCAACACTGTTTGAATTAAATTTTTAACACTGTCAAATTTTTGTTTACCCTCAGCGGGATTCGAACTCACACCGCTGTGACACTGTGGCACCAAATCGCCTGCACTATTTCCAGCGGTCTAGACCCCATCGGCCAAATCCGCTATCTAAAAAATATAGCTTCATTAACCGGGGTGAATCGTAGACATAGACATAGTACATGTGTACTAGCGTGTGACGATGGAATTTTCGTAACCAACATATTAATTTGACAGTAATCTAATTCAGCATTTTTGTATATATTATATAGGATGACAAAGTTACTTGTCATTTTGTCACAGTAAGTAAATTATATACAAACGTCTAAGTATTGTCACAACCATATAATATATCTATCCAGCGGATTTCTGAAACATCAGAAACACAGGGTTAATATCAAATTTTCATATATACTTCTACAAATTAAGCCCAACACTGTTTGAATTAAATTTTTAGCACTGTCAAATTTTTGTTTACCCTCAGCGGGATTCGAACTCACACCGTTGTGACACTGTGGCACCAAATCGCCTGCACTATGTCCAGCGGTCTAGACCCCTCGGCCAAATCCACTATATAACAAATATAGCTTCATTAACCGGGGTAAAACGTAGACATAGACATAGTACATGTGTACTAGCGTGTGACGATGGAATTTTCGTAACCAACATATTAATTTGACAGTAATCTAATTCAGCATTTTTGTATATATTATATAGGATGACAAAGTTACTTGTCATTCAGTAAGTAAATTATATACAAACGTCTAAGTATTGTGACAACCATATAATATATCTATCCAGCGGATTTCTGAAACATCAGAAATACAGGGTTAATATCAAATTTTTATATATACATTACAAATTAAGCCCAACACTGTTTGAATTAAATTTTTAACACTATCAAATTTGTGTTTACCCTCAGCGGGATATAATATTATATGTTATTCCGATCTTAGACAGGGTATATAATGTCACATTCACGGCTAAGGATTTATATTCCATGAGCCGAAGACCGGAATAACTATTAAATTATAGCTCACATCTTAAATTAGAAATATTTTACGTGAAAAACAAATATTTAAGATAGGTCTATGTAGCGTAAATTTTTTTGGATACGTGATAAAGTTATCCGTATTTATTTGGAAAATATACGTTTTAAGTGAACGCATAATATTTGAAAACAATGCATTTTTATTTATAGTTTTTATAACACAAACTTACACTCTGGAATTGGGCAAATTACGTTATTATTGATAAAATCAAAATATATTCAATAAATATTGTCCCTTATGGCTCCCTATCATTACTTTTATGACGCTTAGACGATCATGGCCCATTCGGGATTTATAACTAAAGTTTATATAAAAACAAACTATACTTTTGTTGAACATTAAATTAATAAAAAAAAGAGAAAAAATATTATTATATATTAAATAACAGCAAAAATTTATCTTTTTAAAATATTAATCGTCCTCTGTTCAATAAATAAGCCAATTGTATCCTTAAACTGGGAAGTGTCAAAGTAAAAGTTTGCGAAGCACCAAATTCAATATTGGTGGAGCTTGTACTGGTTTTGATTGATGTGTGGATGTCGACGTTGATAAGTGAATTAAAATAAAAATACATGTAGTTATTAACGGTAATGTCACTTTGATGCCATTTAAATGAATATCATTGGATTTTGGGCGATGGAAATTAAAATGAATATCAACGGATTCTGAAGAGTGCATGATGATGCAGTGCGCTTGATATCAAGTTTCTCGTTTGTTGTTTTGTGCATTAACACAGTTTTATAGAGAACACAAAAAAATCATACAGGATTTGTGGCCTGAGACTGACATTATTGACCCAGAACCACCCCCTTTTTCCGTGCATTCTATCGCTGATATTTGAGTAGATTTGTTTCTTAATTTACTTCCCTTTCTGTTATTTAAACAAATATATTACACATCATTTTTTAATTTACGTCGTTTAAAATATGTTCGGGTTTGACATTGTTTCATTTTTTTACTGTTTCAATCGAAGCGGAACGAAGGCGGCCATGATGATTTGTTTTCCCAGGGACCCCATACGAGATAAAAATATGCTTTATGTATACGGCTTGCTAACCAATCAAAATGCAAGGTTTTTATGTGAGCTATAATATAAAAGCTTTAATTGGTATAACTGCCAAATATAGAGTAGATATATTACACTTAACAAGTAAAGTTTAAGTTCTCAAACTTTCTGACTTTTTCCCCATTTATATCGGTGTAAGACACTGGAACATTTTGATAAACACATGATGTAATTGTTATAGAAATGACTGTTGGATACTTTGTAAAATCTTTCATTTATTGACTATTTAAATTTATATTTTAAAGTCAGTTACTTCTAACAAAAGAACTCATTAAGCAACAAACTAGACTCTGCGACAAATGTGATGACTTCATCTCTCCAACTGTCAACTTTCCGTTCATCGATATCAACATTCCGGCAACCACATCGTATGGTGTGTTCATTAAAGCATGAGAAATACATCAGACGATCGCTGAATCATATATATATCTTTTTATATTCAGGTCTCGACGGATGTCTATATGGATGCAGGCACTGCGCATCTATGATTTTTGTTGGGTTTAGGTTACTCATTGTCTTGTATTTTTGTTTTTCGTTTTTTGTGTTTCTCTGAATATCCTCGTTGAGACTTTTGTGCATTCGAGTATAAACATCAACTTTTATCACGTAAACTATTTGATACTATTGTTAGACCTATTTTGACGCTTTTGTTTGCTTAAAGTAATTAAAATGGTCAAAACAATCTCTTTTGTGATGATTTGACAAGCTTAAACTTGAATAATTCGAGACTAAAATTTTGTAAATTCAAATGGTTACAATTAAAAGTGCCATATTATAGCAAGGTAAATGGATACTGGACTTAACGAGATAGTTCCATCTATCTGAAACATAAGAACTCACGAGCAGCATTGTGGGTCAAGAACAAAGCGCAAAGAACCCTAGGTCCACGCAGAGGTATTAAAGAACCCCAAATGCATTCTAGCTTGTGACGCAAGAGACGCTTTGATTTCATGCCTTAATGTTATAGCAAATAAACATGTTCACAAGTATAAATGTGACATAGAACAAAATGTATATAGGATTGGTAACCAAAAAAAATGACGCACAAGGACGTTTATAACCATTTATGATTTCAACTCACCAATGTCATTTTTATACTTGTGGGCTCATACCATTGCTCATTCCATACACAAGTTCAATCTACTCTCCAGATTAGGAAATGTTACACAACCTTGCCTCCAGACTTCAAGTTATATGCGAATATGCATTACAATAGGTTCTGCCATTATTAATGCACATTGGATAGCGTGAGTGCTAAATGAAATTCATGAGTTGTTTTATTTTTGCCGAAACCTGATATTCAAATTTTAGTAGGAACGATATAGTACAAAACAGTTTAAAGGAAATAAAGTTCTTAATTAAAGAACCTATGCCCTATATACAGAATATAACGAATAGTCCTAAATGAAAATGTAGCATCCCTAGGAATTCTGCGAGACGTCGTCACGCAGTGATAAGTTTTACGAATCCTATTATTTCTTATTTAATATGATATATCTGATGACATAATAAGTTTGTGAAGTTTGTATGCAGGCGATACATTAATTGATCATATAGAACACAATCAAAGTTTAACCTTGCTAATATCCCCAAATGTTCAAAAAGTTGGTTAGTTAATATTACCCTGAAAATACTGAAATAATTGTTTGTAATTCCTTCTCTGTCAATATTAGCTTTCGTTGAAGATTTGTTTCTTCAACCGGCAATAACACAACAAAGACATTTAGTTATGTTCAGTTCAGACTGCAAATAGACCAGACAGTAATTATATTATTGAGGAAACTTCTATGCAGCACAATGTTATGCTGATAACCTAGTGTGTGGCGGTTTACGTTTTATAATCTGTATAGAAATAATAATAATAATAATACTAATGCTAATAATAATAATAAAATGCATGAATTGTTTAAATGAGGTTAAAAAGTACTACCTGTTAAAAAATTTAAAAAAAAAACCATATTATTTGATAGTCATGATAGTGAAATACAAATAGATGAATCAATTATTAAAACAAATGAGTATATCAATTTAGTATCATTAAAATTAATTATTATTCAATACTGAGTCTTTCGCCTCGTTGGGACGGTAATAGTTAGAAAACTGGATGAAGCTCATCTGTTTATGATTTCAACGTAATAACGAGCTCACTTTGGTATATTGTAAAATAAAATAAATATCTAAATTCTCCTACATATAAAGTATATTATAAAAAACTGTTCAACAAGTAAAATAGTATCAAAAATTGCCTAATAACAAAACAACAAAGTAATACATCAGTGGTAAACCTAAACGAATTTTTATAAAATATATAGAACAGTGCTAAATATCGGAAAGTATAAATGTTTAACACTGTACATAATTTTAACTATAAGAGATTAGTCATCATCATAATATTATACACTTATGTCCTAATTTTAACCTTTATTTCTTCCTTCTGGTAAAACTTGCAACTGATCGCGATTTTCTGATAACTTGATCGAAAATCTATAGCATACAGTACAAATAGGTGTGGAAACATATTCAATTCTCAAATATTTTCTTCTAAATTTGTTATATTTTAACTTCGTACACGACAGATCTACGTTCTCCAAAAATTCATCTTCACTTTAGAACCTTCTTAGAGAAATCCCACTCTTTTAAGGAAATCTTGGAATGTCTAGTTGAGATTAAAATTAAAATTGGTCTAAAGTTATGATAAGTATTGCATTTAAAAAAATATCGTGCATAGTTGATTCCTAAATTTTCTACTTGTGTGATGTGGTGCATAAATTGGTTTTTTGACAGATATGGATTAGAAGTTTAACAATTTGGATGCGTGATTTAAGACCAGCGAGCTTCATTTCAGCTATATTCAGAACAACAAGTTAAGAGACACTTAATCAATAGAAAAAAGGTGGGATGGGACATAGGGAACACAACTGCCACTGGACAAGTATGGCATGTTAGGTAGGTGCGGAGAATTTAGCCTTTGTAGGGGCTAAAATGAGCCTATTTTATTGAAATTTACAAACAGTGTTTTTATAGGGCAGGAGCGTGGCACTCCCCCACCCAAACGAGAGGGCAACTCCTGTCTTCCCGGAGATGGAATTGGCTGCTTTATGGGTTGAGTTTTTGGAACCCTCAACGTATGGTTCTAGGTAAACAATTGAATCCAATCTAGATAATTAAACCACATTTGTTTCCGGTCAAGCATGTACCTACACTTGTTTGTCTTCTTTCAAACACTCATATTTGCAAGTAAATATATATCGAAAGGTAATACAACAGGAGTTAACTTCTCATGCAAGCATGAGCACGATAATATGTGTTAATTACATCTGAATTGCAATTTTCTACTGTTGTTTAAAGAAGCATACCTTCTGTTTCCGTTTAATGGATTGATATCAAAGGAAACAATCCTACAAGTGTTTAGCAAAGGTTAAACAATATGTTTTATATTAGAGAATCCTTTAAATTAAAATATTTTAATTTCTTTTAAATACTCAATACATGAGCAAAGTTGGTTATTTCGTATAACCTAACTTGGTATTTCAGCACGTGACTGATTATGACGTCATAATAAGATGTATTGATGACGTTGACTATGCATGAATTCGTCCGCAAACAACAAGTGACGGCACTAAAATTGTGAATTGCAAATGTTATTTGATTACTTGTAAAATATTGTTCTTGTTATTTCATTTTTACTATAGAATTTAAAATATAAGGTTTGTTTTCAATTGTTGGTTAGATTATTGGATAAAAACGACTTTGGATCGATTTACTCTGCCACAAAAAGCGCTTCGCGGTTTTTCAGCGTAAATCGATCCAAAGTCGTTTATATCCAATAATCTAATCATTAATAGAAAACAATCCTTAAATAACCTTTAAAGTCGACGTCCGTAACTCCTCTCAAAGGAAAGTGATATATGTATGTAATAAGTATATGTTTGTTTGTTTGTTTGAAATGTGTTTTAACTCCACTTTGAGCAATTTTTAAGCTATATCATGGCGTCCAGATTTATTGGGGGATGAAGCCGGAGTACCCCCAGAAAACCCCCGACCTGCGGTAGGAAAACTGGCAATCCTTGTCAATTAAGATTGGAGTCGAGTACACCCTGCCTAGAGTGAGAATCGAACCCTCAATCTTAGTGTTGACAGTCCACGTGATCAATAAGTAGACGAACTACCTTACCCGCTCGGCCACCGCGGCCCCAATAAGTATATGCACACAAGCGTATAATAATTGTAGATGAAAAATACTAAAACTGCTATAAACGCTATAAACCTTACCTAACATGTGTATACAGACGCTTTACATGATATATTTATTAAAAAGAGTAATGCTATATATACAAATAACATCACCTGCCAGCGTTTCCGTTAACCCAAATTTGTGCGTATTTTACGCATAAAAACATTTTTTACCCCCAAAAATATAACCCATAGGGACATCATGACGCAGCAAATTATGTATTAAAAATGTTTTAATACTCGTCTTATCCTGCAGCGTATGTTATTTGCCGGCATAGGCATACTTTTGGAAAATGTATAAGCTGGTATCCTTTGTGTTGCCGTATAAGGAAAACGATTATTTTCAACGGTAACCAGTTCGTTACTTCTGGGAGTCATCGGACTTCATCTTCAACTCTGACAGTTTTGTATACTCGTGGAACGATACCCTTCCCGTCCTCACAAGTCAGGGTTTCTGTGTCCAGATGTGTCCACGAAACCCTGACAAACTTAGATAGGAAATTCCCGGCTGGAAGATTTTCGTATGACATCAATTCTTCAAAATATCAACTAATGAAATTGTTCGAAAGAAGCAAGTGTTTGGCAGTAATCATTCTTACTCATTCTTGAGTGGAAGAAGACGTAACGCAACTAATAAATAACTAATAAACTATTAACACCCGTGTACAAAATACACTGATTTTCACATGGTCTATGCAACACGTCTGGTTAATTTACAATCGACATCAGGATATCCCCTAACCAAATCGTGAATGAAAGCGAGCTTTTGATTGGCTACATTAAGGTATGATGTAGCCAATCAAAATAGTGACTTCTAGCCCGGGAATTTCCTACCTAAGTTTGTCAGTGTTTCGTGGAAACATGTGGACACAGAAACTTGTGAGGATGGACGCTTCCTAACTTTGATTACATTTTATTTGATTAAGGCAACACTTTAAACAAATAAACAGTCAACCGGCGATGATAAAATTGATAAGTTTATTAAAAAATGAGCATGAAGAGAACGATTGTTTTTGAAGTAGAATCGAAGTAGCACCACGTGATCAAACACTACGAAGTGCAAACTTATGCAATCGTCTTTCAGAAATCTGCTTTAGAACGATCTTGGTTTACTGATGATCATGACAAAAGTATATGATCCTTTTTGCATTCAGATATCTATTAAAGTTTCAACAGTTGTATTTATTTTCAGCTGTTCAATACCTCTACCCTCTACACTACAGATCTTGTCTAGTTTTCTTAAAGAAACTAAACAGATAAAAATTAATAAGATTTCATCTTATCTTTGCTGTGTTTCCAGAAAAGTCACACTAAATAATTGCCTTCTTCTAAATTCTGGTTAGATACACATGTATGATACTATCGAATTCTTTTTTCATAAACAATTATTGAAATCAATTGTATTAGGATATTGACATTAAATAAAACATTTTTTTCATACACCAGATATGCGTGTATTATTTCAGAGGACAGGTATTAATAATTCATGCAGAAATTATATTACAATCTATCTAAATGTAATTTTAGGCTGTGGTATATATTGTTTACTCTTGTTTGCATTGTTTACTCTTGTTCGATACAAGTTTTTTTATCATCAAAACTGAATAATAAATATGACCCTTGAAAATTGTATTTCTCTCCCTAAACTCAGCTGCAGAGGGTCATCATGACCCCCAGATTTGAAAAGTTTCAAAAACACTGCCTGCATTTAATACAGAAGACGTAGTGTTATTGATTAACTTTGGCGAGTAGAGACATGTTTTATGCTTTTGAATTTACTCCAATATTAATATATGTTGTCTAGAATTTAATAAGAGTCGTATATTAAACTTATTTTAGCTCGATTAAATCCATTTTATTTGCATAAAGATACACAATTTGATTGGATAGGTGTAAAACATACTTATTACTTCCCCGAATCACAGTTTGGAACTAAAATATTTAGGCATGCTTTATATTAAATGAAGAAACATAATATAACTTCAAGTAAAAACTAAATAACTAAATGTTTATTAAAACTATAGACTGAAATGGTGTGTGTGTGTGTGTGTGTGACCTAGAGTGTGGGGATGTTTCAAACTTGATAATGTAAAATCGATTTGGTATTATCAAATACGTCATGTAAAACATGTTCATAGTGTTCTGACAAACGTGCTTCACGACGTCGCTAATATTGCAGAATTGTTCAACCCAAGCTAGGTTACTCGGTAATGGAGTCTTTGTATTATTGTAAAGTTCTCATTTTAAAAGGAGCGATGTGTATTCTCAACATAACAGAGTGTTAATATTAGGACGAAGATCTTGTATCATTGTAAAGTTTCTCAAAAGATATGAGTTTAAAAACTATGACGAACATCTAAGTTGTGACAGTATAATGAATGCATTTAATTTTCTAGCCCAAATTAAAAAACGCCTTGAAACTGATAATATTTCCAAAAATTTTTGTAACGTTAATTTTATTGGTTAAGATGACAAAGAGTCTTTCGTGAGAGGTAGTCTACAATATTGAACAATCAAATCATCGCCATTTCTTACAGAATATAAAATTGTTGTTTGGATAGATTGGGCATTAACACATTTTAATATTAACTGTTTATTTGTGTAGTTTTATAATAAATTGAATTGAACATTTGTAAGTTTTTAGTTTTCGTCGGGCTTCTAGCGTTTCCCGACCGATTTCGTTATAAATAACATTAATGTTAGTAAAAGACGGTAGTCATGTATTAATGCGAGCAGCTTTTAAATGCAGAATTTCATGTTTTCTAGGATTTGTAATACCACAATTGTCCCATTGTCCTGAAGCATATTAAAAAAATGATCTAATATAGGATAAATATTTTTTCTAAATTTTGTCTTTATTCAAATTTATATTTCAATTTACGCAATGTATTCAGGTGCTTGGAAACACTTCTTACTTTCGACTAAAGTATTCTTTTTTACGTCAACACTTAACGCGACACCTGAATGTTTATTTGTATTGCTAATAGCAACATTCTCCTTATTCAAATAAAAGGGATTTAATCGAGCTAAAATAAGTTTAATATACGACTCATATTAAATTCTAGATAATATATATCAATATTGGAGTAAATTCAAAAACATAAAAGTAAATTTTAACAAGTTTTCTTTAGTTAATGTGCAATAGAGTTAATCTCTTTAGAACATGTACTGATTGGGAAAAGACTTCAAAACTGTAAATATTTTTCTATGTATTCTGTAAAAATGTTTTCGTATAAAACGTTTAAATTAAAAAATCATGTTAAAAGATTTTTTTTGTAAAAATTTTGTATTCTGTAACACAGTGAAAGTCTACAAGTGAATTCTGCATTAAAGTTATAAATTTAAGTGAGGTAGTTTGTTCTTCTGTTCGACTTTTAAGAAGGATGCTTGCTTGTAACCTTGTAATGCCAACAAATTCTAGTTTTTTCCGACGGTTAAGGCTTACCAATTTCCAATTTCCTTTAGTTTAAACTAAAGTTAATAGTGAAAAAATAAAATTTGTTTTTCTCGAAGTTGTCAGGCATAAGTTCAAGTTTGTCCCTTGACCATAGTGAGTAAATTAGTATACCTCGTTTGCATGTTTAAAGACACCTTTTGCAGATGTCGATAAGCAGAATTAGATCATTTTGGCCATCACAAAGGCTCAATTTTATCCCTACCCAACTTTTCCAACATTTCATACGTTTCAAGTTTCTGCCGGTACGTCAATTCCAATAACACGACGATGTGTTGCTTGGTAACGTATTTTTGTCCAGCATATGACAACATATTACCATAATAACAATACCGACAGATGTATCAGACAATAGTTGTTTGTGCTTCTAACCTTTCATAAATAAATACATATACTTAAATTTCATACACTGAAAATAAGAAACTAAAACATACATGTACATTAGAACACGTGTACTAAAATAACATCGATGTCTGTACGAGGTTTACTTAATCACAAACAAATAATTGTCCAAAGGCCATTTATGATAATTTGTGAGTGAGTTGACCTCGTTCAAAGATGAATTACCGAAAATATGCGTTTAATTAAGCCGCATAATTCTTCCAAGATTTGAAAAAATATTTACTATCTTTCCCCAACATAAAATTTCCTTATAAGTGTGTGACGCTTAGGAATATAAACAATGAATGTAAGAAGAAGACGTAGTCGGTTTGAAGGAAATAGCTGGCATTGATAGATAAATTTTAGATTTGCAGAGAAGATTATTACTGAAAACAAAAGAAGACAGAACGGTTTATATGTGACGTCATGTGTGACGTCATAACTTTTCAAACGCAACATAAATCTTACTAGATGTTAATTTCTGTAATGCAAACTGAAAAAAACAAAATTTGTCATTGTTCGATGGATTTATCAGTAAAAAAGGACGGAGCAGTGCTGAAACATGTAGTTGGCAAAGACGTGTATCATTCTTATCTTATCCGTAGTTTTACGGCTATTGTGTGTATTTAAAATGATTTGTCTCAATTGAGAATAACAGAAACGGAAATTTACAAGTATTGTTAATGAATTGTTTTGACGTAATATTCGAACGATGTGGAAAAATACGTCTCGTCATTAGTAAATATGTGGTTCTCATTTTTGATTGGTTTACAATAATAACGTCATTAACAAAAGTTTAGAATAGTTGGTAAAAAATGTATAATATACGCTTGCACTCTCGTTGTTACTTCTCAAAATCGAAACAAATTTTAGAAAAATTCAATTCCTGTATACATATAACATTTTAGCAGTACATTGTGGCGTATTTTTTAGTATTTAAAAGTGCCAACATTTCTTGTTACAATTTACATGAACTGTCTCCATAATCAGTTCCCACCACCCCACCAAAAATAAACAAGTAAACGCCATTACATACATTTCTAAAATTTTGCTGACATGAAATTCAAATCTCTTTTTGAATTATCTATGAATTAAGATAAAACTCTTATACTCGTGTATGACATTGATTTGTTTCTACTAGCTTACTAACTTAACCAGATAAGATATTTCTTTATTATTATTTTATATTTGTAAACTTAAAAAATAAAAATGTCTTTTCGTTTTGCTCTATGTTATACTAGGAGACTGTCAGACAAACACTTCTTGAACCATACGGCGAGGAGTTCCAAGGGCTACATCTACAGACATACCTGGCGCGTCCGTCTTTGGGGTTGTTAAGTCATACTAATAAAGGTCTGATAGTACATTGTCATAGATAACGTAATTTTCTGCCCATTTTGCGATCCCCAATACGTTTATTGGTGTTTGTTAACTTGTCCACATCCTGAATGTATCGTAAATACTACCACTGGAAATTATACACACCATTCAATCAATCAAGCAAATGTTAAGCTGCGATTGCATTTAACCATACACACTTTGTTAAATATTGGGACAATCATACATAAATGTAAACGTTTTTGTTAAAAAAAGATTACTTTTATTGTTCTAAATTCAGTTTTAATTTACATAAATATATTAATTCATCCTACCTGAAAATATTCAATAGCAAAAGTGAAATTCACTTACTTTGTCTTTAAACATAAAACGGTATCTAGTTGATTGATTTTCAATGGCGAGTTTATATTTTTAATTTTAAATGATATTGATGAGTAGTTTCTACAATTATGTTATTAGTCACTTAAAATCGATTAAATAAATATAACAAATAATTTATCTTGGTTTACAGATTTTTTAATTTGTACAAAGCAAATGACTACACTGGCCGATGATGCCATGAACTGAGTATTTTGGTAATGCTTGTTAAAATAAATTGTGGAATATATAAACGTATAAATCTCAAAAGATGCTATGGCTATGAAGTTTAGGGTATAAACACAGGATGTTTATTTAAAATCGACTTTGTGGCAGGAATGCTCAGCCTAAACCCAATCTATTTTCAATACCCCACCAAAATTGAAAAACTAAGCAACAGAACAATTCTCTGAAATTATGCTGATAATGAATTCAAATTTCAAAGAAGACATCATAATTGGCTTATCTATTAATTTAAATAAAACTCTAATACTCGTAAGTAACACTCATTTGTTCATACTATCATACTGACTAGACAAAGAGAAGATTAATTGATTGATTGGATGCTTCGTTTAAGTCCAGAGATCAGTATTTAAGCTATATTCAGGACGAGGACACGTTAACAAACATTAAATCAGCCAGAAAAGGAGCGAGATGGAACAGAATGAACACAATTTTGAATGCCACTGGAAAAGTATGGAATACTAGATAGTGGCGGAGAATTTAACCTTTTGTAGCGGCTACAATGGGCCTACTCTTTTTCAAAATCTATTAAAGGGTGTTTATCATGTGAGGAGCGTGGCAATTACCAAACACATCCCTACTGTCAACGGCCAGCCTTTCCGTATTATGACCATGACAGCCCTAACGAGATGGTCTGAATAATAGTGTGGCATATATAAGCTTGGATTTGCATGTAAATACATATTTGGAATGATAAATTAAACTGTGGTTGTCTTGTTATTTTTATTAGTCACATTTTACAAAAATAAGGCGAGGGTACGGAAATATTAATTTTATAGCTGATTTGATTGTCGCGTATTTAAACAAATAGCTTTTATATACAATCTCCCTAAAGTGTTACGTTTTACATCGAGTTTAAATATGAGAAATCACATATTGTTACTTTTGGTGGAACATGACATTTACATAAATGATGTCTTTTGCGAAACCAGAGTTTTAATTAAAACTAATTCAATGATAATTGATCTAGAAGCAATTATACAGATGCGAGCACAGTGTTTCGTTTTGAATTTCCATTCATAATTGTCTATTTATATACGTACAATACTTGAAATACTTAATTTTGATTTGTATTTTTAGGATATTACATATCATTTACTTCTTCACTGTCACTGACTGTGTATCTTTAGAGCACTTTTAAAGTTCCTATGTTAAAAATCAGTTGCAAATCAACTTACACTTCCTGTATATTGTATCATATCGCTATTAATTTTACTGCTTCCTGCAGCTCTTAAGACGACAAAACATTATTGTCGCATGAAGAGCTGCAGGAAGCAGTGAAATTACAAACGATGTGATACAATAGCAGGAAGTGTAAGTATAAATACATATAGAATAATAATAGTTTTCTATTGTTCTTGTTCCCCTGTATGAAACAGTCATTTCATTTTCCATTTATACGGAAACAAATTTAATAAAAGGGCGTTACGTAGCGAGACATAGTTTTGAAGCTTTGTTCGAATGTCCCCTTGTATGATTTCTTAATAAAGTACTTAAGGCAAGTTTTAGTTTTTTCAGATCTAGGATAAATGAAGTGCATTAAATTTTAAGGTGTCAGTAGAAAGTGTCATGTGTATAGAAAAGAATATATTTAGGTGTCATCCTGTTATAGTAGTAAATAGCAGTAAATCCCTGGGACTGCTCATAAGACCATTGGACTTCTAGCTTAGCATCGTTTTACTCGATAAAAGTCTACGTGGTCTTTCTTTTTTTCCAATATTTAATAATAACAGGTAAAAAAAGGAAACACATTTTGTTGGACAATTGGGTAATGTGTTTGTAGGACAATCAGGAGTTGTTTTTACAATAATTTTAATGTGTTACCAGAAATATCAACCATGGCATGTGATAAGAGGGATCATTGACATGTTAACAATTTATTTATGTTTCACAAAAGAGATCTCATTCAATTTAAAACAACAGTTTATGTGTGAACAACGTAATAAAAGTTTACGAAAATACATAAATCAAGTGTTTTTCACATCAACTACTATGTGATCTTATGAATATTCCTCCTTTAGAGGATTTGAGGTATTTAAAAACGTGGTGAATACAATGAGTTAATGTATAACACGATAAAAATATGTAAAACAGTTAACTGATTGTTCTTGCTATTAAGATCTTTTAACAGCAATCACGGTTGTTCAGTATAACAACAATGTCAATTTTGTAAGAAAACAGAAAACAGATAATGATAGAAAAACAGTAAACAGTTGATTTATTTAAAAAAAAATATACAGAAGTGTAAAATGCCAGAACACATTTACACAAGAGCTAGCGCCCATCTTTACAAACAATATTAACAAAATCAAAAAGTCAATGTCACATTTGAATGCACTTAGGACAAAAACATAGCAAAAACAATAGTCCGTGTAAATTTCAAAATTGTCAAGACCCTCAGGTTTTTCTTACCCCAGGTAAAGGTTGATCATAGTCATAATTTGGTTTCCAGTTCGTCATATTTCGTTTGTATTGTTCTATGCTCTTCATAATCATATAGTCTTTGCCATTTTCAATTTTTCGGGTAGAGCTCCTCTGATGAGTCTTGAATAGACGAAACTCGCGTCAGGCGTAGCAAAATTTATTGAATAGAACTTTGTTGTATTTTTGATTTCCAATCTTAATATAAATATTCATCAGATTGTTTATTTAACAATTCTGAACACACAAAATCATGTTGGACAATCAGAACTTTTTATGCTGGACAATCAGAACTTTTTATGTTGGACAATCAGAACTTTTTATGTTGGACAATCAGAACTTTTTATGTTGGACAATCAGAACTTTTTATGTTGGACAATCAGAACTTTTTATGCTGGACAATCAGAACTTTTTATGTTGGACAATCAGAACTTTTTATGTTGGACAATCAGAACTTTTTATGTTGGACAATCAGAACTTTTTATGTTGGACAATCAGAACTTTTTATGCTGGACAATCAGAACTTTTTATGTTGGACAATCAGAACTTTTTATGTTGGACAATCAGAACTTTTTATGCTGGACAATCAGAACTTTTTATGCTGGACAATCAGAACTTTTTATGTTGGACAATCAGAACTTTTTATGCTGCACAATCAGAACTATGAAATTTCAAAATGTTGGACAATCAGGAATAAACCAAGCTGCTTACAAAATTGTGTGGTATTTTACTAGTTTTTATTTTCCAAATAACGTAAATAAACAAATAAATTTGCCATATTGAAGTTCTGTTAAGTTTTTACAGTGTCCAAATATTTCAAGTGAAGCCTAATGCTAATGATTTATTCGATTTCATAACAGGAAACATCTAAGATGTTTTTAATCTGTTCGAATAACCATTGAATAATTAATCCAGTAGCAAATATTAGATACATGTAACGCTATATACATTTTGAGAGACCTCGGTGGCCGGTTGGTTGTTAGTTTTTGTACTATTGATCACGTGGTCTGTCAACACTAATATTGCGGGCTCGAGCCTCACTGCGGACAGGGTGCGCTCGACTTCAATCTTAATTGACAAGGATTACCAATTTTCCTACCGACGGTCGGGGGTTTTCTCCGGGTTCTCCAACTTCCTCTCCGAATAAAACTGGACGCCATGATATAGCTGAAAAATTGCTGAAAGCGGCGTTAAACAGCATCAAACAAACAAAAAAGTGCTGAAAATTGCGTTAAACAACGTTCAAACAAACATACATACATTTTGACATATAAAAGGTCACGTTATTTACGAAAATACAACCACAAACCCTGTTTAACCATATTTTAATGCGAAGAAACCGTCCGACCAAGGGCATAAAGTTGTCGGTGTAGGACGTAAAAAACTCCCCAAGTCAATGCGAAGAACCGCATAATGTACCCTAATAAACAGTGCTGGTAAATTGATAAAAACTGTCCTTTGATCCTTACATTATTTGTGTATATAAATTTCAACTTTTTTTAATTCAATTTATTTCATGGATTATTAGTATAGATACATACAACTTACCTTAAGTGACTACAAAATGAAACTATGTAAAAGTTTTTGTTCCGTGTATGACACGACGGTTTCATTTTCCGTTTAGATCAATTTTTGAAATAAAACAAATTTCAAGTTGGTTTTTGTGAATTATAAATAAATAAATCACCTATAACGGGATGTAGAAAGAGGAATTTAAGGTTTTCATTTGTACTATTTCTTTTAGAAATACACATAATTATAAATGTATTCATATATGTTGATAAATCGTTGATTACTTTGGTTTGTAATCGCTCTGTAATTATCTGGATTAGAGACATCCCCCTTTTTATAAATTGGTCTGAATAACCTATTGACCATGCATCTGGTGTTATACAATTGTCTATTATAGTATAACACAGTTTAACATAAAATGTTTCAATTTTGTGACGGGATCGGGGTACGGGCTGTGGGATGACGATGGATGTTCCAGTGAATGCACGTTAATTGATTAAATAATAATCCGAGCGGTATATCTATTTACACAGTTTATTTACAAATATACAATTCATAATTCTCGAGACACATTGATAATGATCCTAATATTACATATAGCATCCGCTATACAAGAAATATATAAGTATTACAACTTATTATCAAAGACGAATTATAACACGTCTTAATAGCTCAATCGCTTAACCAAAACTCCCTGTAACATTTAATCCTGACCTCCTACTTACACAGAGACACAAATATCTTTTACTGCAAAAACAGCAAAACGTTGTGTAACAAATTTATAACCTTAACCATAGACATAACTCTATGCCTAAACATGACAGATTCAATTATCTACAATCATTTATCAAATTAGTCTCACGTCATTTTAACTTTCATAGACCACACAAACATGTGGGAATTATTTACAAAAATAAAATTATTACATTGGATCCCTCTTTAAAAAACATGTGTCTCACATGTTGAATGTCCCCTTGTATGATTTCTTAATAAAGTACTTAAGGCAAGTTTTAGTTTGTTCAGATCTAGGATAAATGAAGTGCATTAAATTTTAAGGTATAGAAAAGAATATATTTAGGTGTCATCCTGTTATAGTAGTAAATAGCAGTAAATCCCTGGGACTGCTCATAAGACCATTGGACTTCTAGCTTAGCATCGTTTTACTCGATAAAAGTCTACGTGGTCTTTCTTTTTTTCCAATATTTAATAATAACAGGTAAAAAAGGAAACACATTGTGTTGGACAATTGGGTAATATGTTTGTAGGACAATCAGGAATTGTTTTTACAATAATTTTAATGTGTTACCAGAAATATCAACCATGGCATGTGAGGAGATGGATCATTGACATGTTAACAATTTATTTATGTTTCACAAAAGAGATCTCATTCAATTTAAAACAACAATTTATATGTGTACAACGTAATAAAAGTTTACGAAAATACATTAATCAAGTGTTTTTCACATCAACTACTATGTGATCTTATGAATATTCCCCCTTTAGAGGATTTGAGGTATTTAAAAACGTGGTGAATACAATCACATCAACTACTATGTGATCTTATGAATATTCCTCCTTTAGAGGATTTGAGGTATTTAAAAACGTGGTGAATACAATCACATCAACTACTATGTGATCTTATGAATATTCCTCCTTTAGAGGATTTGAGGTATTTAAAAACGTGGTGAATACAATCACATCAACTACTATGTGATCTTATGAATATTCCTCCTTTAGAGGATTTGAGGTATTTAAAAACGTGGTGAATACAATGAGTTAATGTATAACACGATAAAAATATGTAAAACAGTTAACTGATTGTTCTGGTTATTAAGGTCTTTTAACAGCAATCATGGTTGTTCAGTATAACAGTTTAACAACAATGTCAATTTTGTAAGAAAACAGAAAACAGATAATGATAGAAAAACAGTAAACAGTTGATTTATTAAAAAAAATAACAGAGGTGTAAAATGCCATAACACATTTACACAAGAGCTAGCGCCCATCTTTACAAACAATATTAACAAAATCAAAAAGTCAATGTCACATTTGAATGCACTTAGAACAAAAACATAGCAAAAACAATAGTCCGTGTAAATTTCAAAATTGTCAAAACCCTCAGGTTTTTCTTACCCCAGGTAAAGGTTGATCATAGTCATAATTTGGTTTCCAGTTCGTCATATTTCGTTTGTATTGTTCTATGCTCTTCATAATCATATAGTCTTTGCCATTTTCAATTTTTCGGGTAGAGCTCCTCTGATGAGTCTTGAATAGACGAAACTCGCGTCAGGCGTAGCAAAATTTATTGAATAGAACTTTGTTGTATTTTTGATTTCCAATCTTAATATAAATATTCATCAGATTGTTTATTTAACAATTCTGAACACACAAAATCATGTTGGACAATCAGAACTTTTTATGCTGGACAATCAGAACTTTTTATGTTGGACAATCAGAACTTTTTATGTTGGACAATCAGAACTTTTTATGCTGGACAATCAGAACTTTTTATGCTGGACAATCAGAACTTTTTATGTTGGACAATCAGAACTTTTTATGCTGCACAATCAGAACTATGAAATTTCAAAATGTTGGACAATCAGGAATAAACCAAGCTGCTTACAAAATTGTGTGGTATTTTACTAGTTTTTATTTTCCAAATAACGTAAATAAACAAATAAATTTGCCATATTGAAGTTCTGTTAAGTTTTTACAGTGTCCAAATATTTCAAGTGAAGCCTAATGCTAATGATTTATTCGATTTCATAACAGGAAACATCTAAGATGTTTTTAATCTGTTCGAATAACCATTGAATAATTAATCCAGTAGCAAATATTAGATACATGTAACGCTATATACATTTTGAGAGACCTCGGTGGCCGGTTGGTTGTTAGTTTTTGTACTATTGATCACGTGGTCTGTCAACACTAATATTGCGGGCTCGAGCCTCACTGCGGACAGGGTGCGCTCGACTTCAATCTTAATTGACAAGGATTACCAATTTTCCTACCGACGGTCGGGGGTTTTCTCCGGGTTCTCCAACTTCCTCTCCGAATAAAACTGGACGCCATGATATAGCTGAAAAATTGCTGAAAGCGGCGTTAAACAGCATCAAACAAACAAAAAAGTGCTGAAAATTGCGTTAAACAACGTTCAAACAAACATACATACATTTTGACATATAAAAGGTCACGTTATTTACGAAAATACAACCACAAACCCTGTTTAACCATATTTTAATGCGAAGAAACCGTCCGACCAAGGGCATAAAGTTGTCGGTGTAGGACGTAAAAAACTCCCCAAGTCAATGCGAAGAACCGCATAATGTACCCTAATAAACAGTGCTGGTAAATTGATAAAAACTGTCCTTTGATCCTTACATTATTTGTGTATATAAATTTCAACTTTTTTTAATTCAATTTATTTCATGGATTATTAGTATAGATACATACAACTTACCTTAAGTGACTACAAAATGAAACTATGTAAAAGTTTTTGTTCCGTGTATGACACGACGGTTTCATTTTCCGTTTAGATCAATTTTTGAAATAAAACAAATTTCAAGTTGGTTTTTGTGAATTATAAATAAATAAATCACCTATAACGGGATGTAGAAAGAGGAATTTAAGGTTTTCATTTGTACTATTTCTTTTAGAAATACACATAATTATAAATGTATTCATATATGTTGATAAATCGTTGATTACTTTGGTTTGTAATCGCTCTGTAATTATCTGGATTAGAGACATCCCCCTTTTTATAAATTGGTCTGAATAACCTATTGACCATGCATCTGGTGTTATACAATTGTCTATTATAGTATAACACAGTTTAACATAAAATGTTTCAATTTTGTGACGGGATCGGGGTACGGGCTGTGGGATGACGATGGATGTTCCAGTGAATGCACGTTAATTGATTAAATAATAATCCGAGCGGTATATCTATTTACACAGTTTATTTACAAATATACAATTCATAATTCTCGAGACACATTGATAATGATCCTAATATTACATATAGCATCCGCTATACAAGAAATATATAAGTATTACAACTTATTAACAAAGACGAATTATAACACGTCTTAACAGCTCAATCGCTTAACCAAAACTCCCTGTAACATTTAATCCTGACCTCCTACTTACACAGAGACACAAATATCTTTTACTGCAAAAACAGCAAAACGTTGTGTAACAAATTTATAACCTTAACCATAGACATAACTCTATGCCTAAACATGACAGATTCAATTATCTACAATCATTTATCAAATTAGTCTCACGTCATTTTAACTTTCATAGACCACACAAACATGTGGGAATTATTTACAAAAATAAAATTATTACATTGGATCCCTCTTTAAAAAACATGTGTCTCACATGTTGAATGTCCCCTTGTATGATTTCTTAATAAAGTACTTAAGGCAAGTTTTAGTTTGTTCAGATCTAGGATAAATGAAGTGCATTAAATTTTAAGGTATAGAAAAGAATATATTTAGGTGTCATCCTGTTATAGTAGTAAATAGCAGTAAATCCCTGGGACTGCTCATAAGACCATTGGACTTCTAGCTTAGCATCGTTTTACTCGATAAAAGTCTACGTGGTCTTTCTTTTTTTCCAATATTTAATAATAACAGGTAAAAAAGGAAACACATTGTGTTGGACAATTGGGTAATATGTTTGTAGGACAATCAGGAATTGTTTTTACAATAATTTTAATGTGTTACCAGAAATATCAAATATGGCATGTGAGGAGATGGATCATTGACATGTTAACAATTTATTTATGTTTCACAAAAGAGATCTCATTCAATTTAAAACAACAATTTATATGTGTACAACGTAATAAAAGTTTACGAAAATACATTAATCAAGTGTTTTTCACATCAACTACTATGTGATCTTATGAATATTCCTCCTTTAGAGGATTTGAGGTATTTAAAAACGTGGTGAATACAATCACATCAACTACTATGTGATCTTATGAATATTCCTCCTTTAGAGGATTTGAGGTATTTAAAAACGTGGTGAATACAATCACATCAACTACTATGTGATCTTATGAATATTCCTCCTTTAGAGGATTTGAGGTATTTAAAAACGTGGTGAATACAATGAGTTAATGTATAACACGATAAAAATATGTAAAACAGTTAACTGATTGTTCTGGTTATTAAGGTCTTTTAACAGCAATCATGGTTGTTCAGTATAACAGTTTAACAACAATGTCAATTTTGTAAGAAAACAGAAAACAGATAATGATAGAAAAACAGTAAACAGTTGATTTATTAAAAAAAATAACAGAGGTGTAAAATGCCATAACACTTTTACACAAGAGCTAGCGCCCATCTTTACAAACAATATTAACAAAATCAAAAAGTCAATGTCACATTTGAATGCACTTAGAACAAAAACATAGCAAAAACAATAGTCCGTGTAAATTTCAAAATTGTCAAGACCCTCAGATTCTTCTTACCCCAGGTAAAGGTTGATCATAGTCATAATTTGGTTTCCAGTTCGGCATATTTCGTTTGTAGTTTTCTATGCTCTTCATAATCATATAGTGTTTGGCATTTTCAATTTTTCGGGTAGAGCCCCCCTGATGAGTCTTGAATAGACGAAACTCGCGTCAGGCGTAGCAAAATTTATTGAATAGAACTTTGTTGTATTTTTGATTTCCAATCTTAATATGAATATTCATCAGATTGTTTATTTAACAGTCTTAACACACAAAATCATGTTGGACAATCAGAACTTTTTATGCTGGACAATCAGAACTATGCAATTTCAAAATGTTGGACAATCAGGAATAAACCAAGCTGCTTCCTTGTCAACAAAATTGTGTGGTAATTTACTAGTTTTTATTTTCCAAATAACATTTAAATAAACAAATAAATTTGCCATATTGATGTTCTGTTAGGTGTTACAGTGTCCAAATATTTCAAATGAAGCCTAATGCTAATGATTTGTTCGAATTCATAACAGGAAACATCTAAGATGTTTTTAATCTGATCGAATAACCGTTAAATAATTAATCCATTAGCAAATATTATATATATATGTAACACTATATACATTTTGAGGGGCCTCGATGGCCGGGTGGTTAAGTTAGTTTTTTTTACTATTGATCACGTCTGTCAACACTGAGATTGCGGGCTCGAGCGTCATTGCGGACAGGGTGCGCTCGACTTCAATCTTAATTGACAAGGATTACCAGTTTTCCTTCCGAAGGTCGGGGTTTCTCCTGGTCCTCCGCTTCCTCTCCGAATAAAACCTGGACGCCATGATATAGCTGAAAAAGTGCTGAAAATGGCGTTAAACAACGTTCAAACAAACATACATACATTTTGACATATAAAAGGTCACGTTATTTACGAAAATACAACCACAACCCTGTTTAACCATAGTTTAATGCGAATAACCGCATAATGTACCCTAATAAACAGTGCTGGTAAATTGATAAAAACTGTCCCTTGATCCTTATATTATTTGTGTATATAGATTTCAAATTTTTTATTCAATTTATTTCATGGATTATTAGTATTATAGATACATACAACTTACCTTAAGTGACTACAAAATGAAACTATGTAATAATTTTTGTTCCGTGTATGACACGACAGTTTCATTTTCCGTTTAAATCAATTTTTGAAACAAAACAAAGTTCAAGTTGGTTTTTGTGAATTATAAATAAATAAATCACATATAACGGGATGTACAAAGAGGCATTTAAGGTTTTCATTTGTACTATTTCTTTTAAAAATACATATAATTATAAATGTATTCATATATGTTGATAAATCGTTGATTACTTTGTTTTGTAATCGCTCTGTAATTATCTGGATTAGAGACATCCCCCTTTTTATAAATTGGTCTGAATAACCTATTGACTATGCATCTGCTGTTATACTAGTGTCCATTATAGTATAAAACAATTTAACAAGCATATTTCTATAGCTTTAATATTCTTCTAATCTTTGATAGCGACCTTGATCTTACTCTCAGCTATTGAACAATTGAGCTGTGTCGTAAGTGTAACTAACATATCAAGAGCTTAACAAATAATTTATATAGGTTATATCAAACTCTGATTCGTCGTTAATCTATGCGTTCACTTGATATTGATAATTGGTTCGAAATACCGAAAACTTATTATGCCACTTTTTGAGGTATCTGTCAACTCTTTCTCGGATCTAGATTAAAACTGAAGAACACTTTTCTAAGAGAAATTGTAGTCTTGATAACAGCTTTCAACAAATTAATTTCCCATGTTTTTCACAAAGGTGTATCTATTTCTAGTTTTGTGAAACTTAACGTTTTGTATAACAATCTTTATTAAGCTTGGTTTACTGTTTTTGTGACGTCTGTTATTTTTATTACAGACTTTTTCTCCGAATGTATGTAGAGCACACTCAGAGAAAATGCCTCCAATTACAAAGTACTGAAAACAGGCTACCTTAAGTTGAAGGTGATATTTTTACCCTCATGTGGTAATCTATCAAAAAACCCTTAACTAAGGGCAGTTTGTTTATAATATTGCGATATTTGACACCCTGTATTGGGTACTTTATAGTTTACTTCCACGACAAAATATAATATTATTGTAGTAGAAGGTATTGGGGTTGAATGAACAATTTGGCAGTGTAGATTTATATTCCCTGAGTACTAATTTGACCCCTCTTTGCAATTACGTGCTCGCAACTGAAATGATGTCTACAGATGTGAAAAAACATGCATTTATTAAATTAAATCAAACGAGAGCAATATAATTGCAAATCTATCTAGTACAGATATAATTACAATATAAAATGTCTATATGAATTATACAATTCATTAAACGTCCAACCATTTTGGTATCTGTGCAGTAGATGTATTGCTTCAGAGATATCTTCTTGAACATCACATGAATTGGAAGAAGTGAAATAAATAAACCTTAGATTACATGCTGCATGAAGTCTGTACATTAAATTAAGACAAAACACAATTATAAACACTTGGAGAGCGTTAAAAAATCTTTACCAAAATATTGAACAGTTAAATGGTAATCCAAACAATAAAAGGTCTGTTTTAGTGTCGGTGCCTGTGATTGATTAGATAATATAAGCAAATTGACTGAATGTTATTACAGAAATTGACATGGAAAGACTATTATAAGAAATAAAATAGTAAAATTTTTATTCACAGCAGTTAATTTCCTTGACAACAATCCTGCTACTTAGAGTGTTGCTTGGGCGTTCCGAAAATAGATGAAAAAAGGAAGAAAGTTTCCTTAAATGTACTAAGAAATCATAATAAGATAATAATCTTTTGAAATGAAAAACGTTTGATATGAAACAAGAACATATTCGAAACATGAATTTATTTAAAGCGTCAGGAAAATTTGTAATATTCAAAGTATTGAAAAAATTCTGAATGCTAACTTCCCTTCACATTGTGTGAGAATGGATTAAAGGAAGAAATACTAATTTAAAAAAAATATAATAAACTGAGGTTTATGTATTAAAAGTTGATTGAAACACGTTTATTAACACATCTTAAGAGCAGTTGTTTTCTGTAAAGGAACTAATAGCTGTGACAACATCTTAAAATTTATTACTTATCAATAAATAATACTTAACCAAATAACAATGAAAGTATAATGAATGATCAATGCGTGGAAGTCTGTTTACAACTGGACGTAAAACACTGCATTATTAGTAAAATTTAAAGGCAGCAGATGCATTTATAATAGTAAATACAATTTTATATCGCGGCTCATTTAGAGCCTAAGTTACAATAAATAGACTGTAAATTTAGTGCAGAATGTAATAATCATATTACACATCACATACAAATTGCGCTTTTGAAGATCGGAGTTTTCCACTGGTTACTCACCCATTAATACATATTTTAGAGCACGTAGAAGAGCCGGCTATGTATCATTCCTTGTAAGGTTTTTTTATGTAATTTTTGAGTCCAATATAAGTATGGTAAGTCTTCAGACTCTTTGTCGTAATGATTTTTAAAAGAAGTCATGAAGGACTTATGGTTAGCCAGGATTTCATCTTTGTAAAATGTGGAATTACCAGAGTTATCCTTGATGCCCAGCTATTTAATGAGGTATTCATAGTAATGGGAGTTACATACAAACACAATGTGGTGAGAAGCCTTGTCTGCAGGGACGATAACATATTTGTCATGGAGACAATTGGTGGATATTGCATCGGTGTGCTTGTGCAATTGTACAATGTGTATATAGCACCTTAATGCTTTTATGCAAATTTTACAGTGGTGCATTAGACTTATATTAATATATATTTTGTCTTTTATTTAGCTCTGGTGCTGTGCGACGGCAGAAGACTGATGGCAGGTCAATGATGGTCATCTCATAAAGAGAATGAAAACTTCAAGGACTAAGCGTCCAGCACACTGACTGTGTCATGGTGATGATGATAGTCACAAAAATAAGTCTGTATTGTGAAGCCTTCCGACAGTAGTGTTTGGTCTTTTAACATGTCAGCAGAGTACTTTGAATGCAACGCTCAAGCCTAGTTTGACAGTAATAAATAAAACTGTAATCGCAATCCTACATGTAAACAAGAGTACTTGGGGTAATGGTGCTGGACAACAGGTAGAACACTGCAGATAAGTCGATCTTTATGAATACATTTGTCTCTTCTCCAGTAAACTTCAATTATACGGACAGTCATTTCAGTTTTGTTTCCAGACCAAAGTAGGCAATCTCTACACCAATGGAAACTGTAAATTATAACTGTTTTATAACGTAGATGCAGTAGAGGCTTTGGAATTTTGACTAAGTCAAATACAAGTGATATTATCCAATCCCATTCTAGGTTTAAATAATGTTGGGCTTGAACTATGGCCCTTATACCACACACCGTTTTTGGTACGCTGCATACACTTTGGCAGTGTGTTTAGTTTGCCATCTTTATGAGGATGGGATACTTATGCGTTCTTTAAATATCAAAGACCCAATTAAAAACACCAGTCACATTCATACGAGCCGCAACGGGTAGTGACTTATGTGTTCTCTCTTGAGAAAATGTAACACAATTTGATATTTAACAGTTTTATACGTATTCAATAAATAATACATCTGGGATTGTAGGTGTGGACATACTTATTATTGCTTTCATAGTGTTTAGATAAGTTAATCGTGTGTGATATTTTACAGACATACCTGTTTTTATGTTATGAATTTTAACAATCGTTTAAATGGTATTTTAATGCTTTCCATTTATTTCTAAAACAGTAGGGTTTTGGGTTTTAGTGCGAATCTACCAGTAAAATCTAATATTTTGTTTCTTGTTTCACACAACTAGGTTGGGGAGGACCATGATACTGTTTTTAAAACCCGGATTGTATTTATATACACATTTTATTATGCTTATTATCAATATAATCATGATTAATAAAACAGAATCGCTCATAATGATGGCTCTTTTATGCAATAAAGGTGCTTGCTTTTATTGATAAAATAATGCGAACATGCTAGCTGTGTGAAACGATATTATGATACAGTGCAATTTATCCCATATTAATTTATTTTGTGAAATGTGTACTTGTTCATGAATTTTTCTAGACTTGATATAATTTTATGACTTGTTATTTACTACTTATGGGTATTTGTTTTTTTCCTCTCAATTATTCAACACAGGGTGGGAAGGGGGTATTGTCACAAAACGTTTGTTCCAATACTGTGGCGAATAATATCCCATCTTTGGCTTCTTTATTATAGTAGTTTAGGTTTCTATTTTTGTATGTGGAGTTTCTGTTTCCCCACAATCAAACGGATTGTTGACAAAAATATTTATTTATAGTGCATATATATATATATATATATTTTTTTTTTTACAAACTAGATATGTTATGTCATTTGCAAGTCGGGAGGCTTTTGGGCACGTACATTTTGGATGAGATAGTTTTAAGTTACATGACACCCACCCTAACAAAATTTTAGTTCTGGTAAAATAAATTGTGAATCGTAGGGACTCCACGTTTTTATTATGTTTGATGGTGTGTATTATCCCCACCTTTGATGCAATGGGTTACAGCAAGACGAATAAGATACCCCATCTTTGATAGTATGGTTTCTCTATTATAGTAGTTCAGATTTCTATCTCTTAGTTACACCAATCGAACGCGTTTATGATGTTTCTCCAACATGAAAAATATTTCGTTTCTGTCATTCAAACACCAATAGTCATTGGAATTAATAAACGAAAATATTAAAATAGTAACTATAAGAATTGCAGAATTGTTTAGTTTCAAATTATTTTCATAATGGCCATCTACTTCCCATTTTCATACCTTATATAGATTGTAAACTTAAGATTTTAGATGCAAAATCTGTGATCTAAATTCCGATAAAAGGCCATAAATGTCAAGCTTTTTTTTCACTGAGGAAGTTAAAAAAATCCGTCAAAAAAGATCAAAAACACACATTTTCGCAACTTTTAAAAGTATTGCTTATCATTGAAATCTAACGCCAGACGGAAACATCTACGGGTTATCTAATTTAACAAAATCTATTGAACACGGACATACTTCTTATAAACACTACGGCAGAAAATAAATGCTATCATTGAAACCTTAAACAAGGACGAAACACAAATGCAGATTATCTAATCTAACAAAATCTATTGAACATGGATAGAATTCTTATACGCGCTACAGCAGAAATTAAACTCAAGTTTTATGACTTTTTAGAATAATTAAATATAATTTTGTATATGCTTCGGACACATATTTGATTTGCTTAGAAAATAAAATTTTGTCGTGTCATTCTAATTAAACTTCTAACAAATGTGTAATTACCAAACTGGCCGAAACAATGCCGAAAACGTAGTATCATGTCTAATTTTTTTTTATAGAGAAATCATTACCGTGTACTGGCTGCCAGCCTGCAAATGACTTAACATTGACAACATATGTCTTTTGTAATATTATTTAACTCTTTAAGAAGGGCCTGGGTAAGCTGATAAATGTTTAAAGGGGCATTGGTGGCCAATCAACAGAAGGAAGTTTGTTAATTCTAAAAGTTGCTTCACACTCTCGCAATATTTGGCCGGGAGTTATCTTGCTGCAATGTCACGTTTTAGTTTGAATATTTAGTAGAATGTAAGGTTTTAGGCATAAAACTTTCCAGAGATTAGCTGTGGAATGTATGGAACTTCATTAACAGATTTCTTATCTTTATTGGACACACTTGACGACCATGCATACCACAATACACCTTTCTGTCGCTCTGGCAGTGTGAACTAGTTAGGAGATGGACATGACTCAGTGGCTATCTTGACGTCATGACAATTTAGAGAAGTCGTCTATCGATGTTCAAAGATTCGTGTTGATTTGGTTTTCCCATCACATGTGTAAGCTTGATGTGAACGCTTTTTGTGAGATCGATGTTAAAATGGCACATAATGTCATAGTTTTTTACATTTTTTTTCTAGATTTCGTTACACACTAACTTAAGGTTGGCAGGTGTCAAATTTGAACACATATTGACTACAAATGAAAAAATTATTCCGCAAAATCTAGCTTATTTTATTATTTTAGTCTGTATAGTATCGTTATCTACCGTAACGAACCTGTACGAGCAACCACAACTTTGGAGGGAAGGTTTTTCATATTATTATAGCTATCTCTCGTGGTGGCAGTGGATTATAAGTTTGTAATACATAACAATTAATAATGAAGTTTTTATAAAAGACCTTTTTGACCATTGACTTTCAAAGTAGCGAGTTTAGCAATAGTCAATGTCAAGTTTTAAATTTTGACATTTGCTTGTTATCGCTACTTCTAAGAAAGTTGCAAAAAACGGTGAAATCGAGGAAATTAGAGCCTTATAAAGATGCACCTTTGTCGCTTTTAGTGGGAAAGGATTTGAGAGCATAGAGAGTTATCTTTCATTAGGATCATAGTTTATTACTTTTTCGTGCATAAATTTTTAACTATAGATCATAGAACCATGGTGCCTTTTTTAAAGACCCACATGACCATTGACCATGAAACATGACACACGGTAAAGATCACATCCCAGTTTTTTACCTTTGTTATTGACTTAGATACTAGTTATCGTGTTAAAAGCTTTTATTAATGCAGCAATACGAGTTCATTTAGACATGTCGCGATAATTCTGATGCCATTTTATAATACTTTAAGTCAACACAGTTCAACTTATAACTTTTTGTGTGTTTGAGCTTCACCAATGTCAAAACATATAGTCTCTTAAGTTTTGGCCTCTGTTATTAGGATACTAAATTTTTTAAAGTGTTATATCATTGACGAAATAATCTAGACACATCGCGACAAATGTTTATTTCAATGTCTTATTCTGGTAATTTCCTTACATATGATACAATCAAAATAAAATGACCCTAAAAACATCACATTTGCATCGAATTGACAGCAAATTTGTGTTTAGCTTTGAAATACCATATGTATACAAAGGTTCAGTTTGTACATTGAATATAGTGTTTTTTGTTCACGTCATAATGAAAACATTTTTTCAGTTTGACGTATTTTGTTTATTTAGAAGAAAAAGAGGTTAGCGCTGAAATACAACTAACAGATTTTGTTACGAATGTATAACACAATATTATGTTAGTTTTCAGTTTTGGTTTATTACAAAAATACATTAATTTTGCAGTTAAAAAATAACAATCTTTTGGATTTAAATATAATTCATATTATTAGACATTTTATTCAATTATTTTTTTCTAGTCATATTTTTAGTTATATCAAACACATTTTCAGTTTAATGACTTTTAAATTTATTATTAATTTTTACTATATATTCTCTGGAATTCGTTTTTAAAATCTGATATCTTAAATAATAGCGAAACCAATCTGTTTGGTTCTAAAAACCAAAACCGAAATAGAAAATTTGGCAAGTTCAACAAGATAACACGTCCATTTAAGCCGACTTTGAAAAGTATGCCTAAGTTGATCAGTTGGGGCATAAGTCAAGGTAATGTAGTGGTTATGTTACATGTAAATTGCACTTAGTGAAAAAAAGACAACTTTCTTCAAACTAAAGAATACTCTGTAATGTCATAAAACGATATGCTGTTTTCAATGTATATTACTGACGTCAATGATACAAACGTTGAAATCCTATATTGACACTGTTGGTTCATTAACTTTAAAAATTAGAAAAGTCGTTTAATTTCGTCACTATGATCGATCAATGCAGTTGCTAGCTCCTCGATATCCTCATAGCCTCTCTCGCCTAACTTCGTAGCAGGCTTTTTGTTTTTCTTATTAGTTTTAATTGGTATCGGTACCTGTAGTTTTGACTTGAGAGTAGGATCCATGTTGCTTTCGATCTTATTATAAAATTCTTCTATAGAGCAAAACACCTTGGTAAGACTAAAAGATTGCAATCCAATTTTATTGAAACCTATCCTCAGTTTTGGAGGTTTTTCAATCTGCACCATATCAAAATCATACAGCACAAAAGACTTTTTTCCGCGGCCAATTTCACTGCAATTTTTTTTCTTTTTTGAGCCGTCACCTTCTCCATGCAAATCTTCAACGTGAATTTTTAACAAATATTTTCTGAAGTCAGCAGTCAATTGCTTATCACCTCTGTTGCTAAGCATCTTGTTTAGATAAAATTCGTTATTAATTAATACACTGAACACTGATTCAATAATTATCTTATCAGTATACCTTGGAACAAAAAATGTTATAGCAGAAAAAAACATCTGATTCATTTCTTCTGTACATCCAAAACGCTTGTAGTTATTAGGAATCGGATGAACCAAGTGTGAAATTGTGTATATTCCAGATGCATCTGTTGTCTTTGTTTCGGAAAATAAAAACGTCATTCCCATAGTTTCACGGTCTAAAATAGCAGACTGATGAGACGTAACTAGGACTGTTTTATTTTTAGGTATTTTCTTCAAGACTTCTTCTCTTACTTTCATTACCATGTGAGGATGCATACCGTGGTCTGGTTCTTCAAGAGTGATAGTTAGTAATTGTTTATGTGACAAAATCAGAGCTGTTTGCTTTGCTTCCAGTATTCCTTGCGGTGTTTTCAAAAGAGGTCTTCTCACGTTAGATTTATCGTAATAATACACCCAAATTTGTCCATCATCGCACTTTTCAAATCTGCAAGGCAAGGATAGTGCCTCACAAAACTTCTTTTCAAGATCGTCATCTACCTGATCACTTCCTAGTAATTCACCTAAAATTTCTGCACGGTCAGACGCAATCTTGTAATTTTCTTCCCTGCATTCATGCTTATTGCGTTTACTCCATGTCCACTGCAACGGTCCAATCGAACGCATTGGCATAACTCCTACGTATTTATTCTCTATCAGTTTGTATATTTGTGACATATCCTCGTCACATTTGTCGTCAGCATTGAATTCTTTACCCTTGATATCATAGAAGAGTATTTTAATGTCATCATCACAAAATTAGTTTGACCCATGTTCGATAATTTTGTCTAGCTTACGTGTTTCCCATTTGGAATAAAACATAGAATTCACAAGCGGTTCTAGAGCATCAGCGTCTGACGCACAAGCTCCTTTGTATCGCTTTGCAAAAACGTACACCTGGTCATTAGCATCTTCAGCACCCTCATGTAGATGAATTGTGCAGAGTACTTTGTAATAATGAAAGAGTGTTCAAATTTTCTTCTTCAGACAGCTTGTCGACGAAAATGCAAGCAATGGCATGCTTCAAAATTTTATCTGTGACATGTAAACCATCGACAGGCGAAATGCCGTCTGGAAACTCAAAATGACTCACTGCATATGCTATTTCATGTTTGACGTTAAATGAGGAGTATGTTGTATTTATGTCATTTGAGAGACATCTTCGTATCAATTCAAAAACCGCGGACTTCCCTGTGGAATTTCCACCTATGAAGAAATTAACTCCTCCTTTAAATTCTAGTCTCTGTGCCTCTGTGAAGTGTATAAAGTTGAGCGTTGAAAAGGACTTCAACATATTTTTTTTAAAGGAAATAAATGGTAAAATTTTA
The DNA here is from genome assembly GCA_944474755.1 of Limnoperna fortunei. Classification (NCBI taxonomy): domain Eukaryota; kingdom Metazoa; phylum Mollusca; class Bivalvia; order Mytilida; family Modiolidae; genus Limnoperna; species Limnoperna fortunei. Next base: position 35,423,924 of record OX104119.1, read on the forward strand.
AAACAATTTCTAAAATGAAATGTAATGGTAAAATTGTAAAACAATTTTTTACCATATTATCTTGCATAATTGTAGAATTACTGGAATCTGCGGTTTTTAAATATATTGAAATCGAAATAATGTTAGAAAGTATTGTTACAAGTAAAAATTCAAGAAAATAAATAATGTTCAATAGAATCCTTTATAAGGATTATGTGTTATGCGTATTTTCCATTTTCCCTCATTCTTATCTTTCATTATACATATTTTAATTTATCGGATTAATTTAAGGATTTTTCGGTAGCAAAATATAGATTTTTTTAATGTCTACATATGGTTAAAGTGCATTCCTTTTTCTGGATGCTTGCATAGAATAACAAACGGGTGAGATATATGTTTTGTGTAAAAAAAACTTAAGCTTTAAACTACTTCCGTTGCCATAAAATAAATTTTTAAAATATCTATATTTCAACTCTATCTGGTGTAATATTTTACAGCTAAAACAATGCAAAGTTGATGTCATTTTGCACTTGAATGTATCAATAAACATCATCATTTTCCTCATTTATAGCAGTGCAAGACAGTGTTATGGTATGTTAAATTCATAACTTGTTGTGCTAGATCGGTATTCCGATCCCTTCAGACTTTCTATGGCCGTCACTATGACTTCATTGATACTATGGGAAATATATCTCTATAATACCATAAGACATTTTTCGGGAGTCATAATAAGTCTTCGTTCTTATTCCTTGTTTTTGACCTTTACTGCGACATAAGTTACTCAACTTTTGTCTAATTAGAGGCATTGCTTACTCGTCCGGAGCTCCTGAGTACACCCTTGGCTTTTATTGGGTTTGGGTTACTCACTTTCTGTTTTGGATTTTCAGTTTTGTTTTGTGTTGTATATGATTTGCATGACTGCATCAAGATGTTTTCAATAGATACTGTTTCATCAATCCTTGATCAATATACTTGTCAACATTCTCGTTTAATCTCAGAGATGAATAAATACATTTCGTTGTGTAATTGCAATTTTGTGAGAAATAAGCAGAGGGTGGCAAGACAATTCTTAATAAATATGAAAAGATAAGTTACCAGAGCATGTGAACTTAAATACCGTTATGCTACCTAGGTTAACTACCGAAGTCCAGTAAAAAGGTTCATGAACGAAATGTGTTCTGTTCAATCACATAATTTTTTTGGTAAACCAAGTTGTGTGATGTTTCCCTGCAACACAATTGGAATGAAACAAGATTTTCGATTAAAATAAAAATATTATTTTTAACATAAATTTGCAATCATTTATACTTGCAATTTACACCCACTATCATAATTTAATCAATTGTACAAAATCAGAAAAGGCTTTCATAATGAATTATGAAGAAGCATTTAGATACCATTGGATGAGAAGAATTAAAAAAATCCAGACTATTCCCCATTTCTCTAAAATCTATAATTGTTTTTTTTAAATAATACCAAACATTAAGGCTGGATATTTCTGAAGAACTTAATCAGTGTTGAGAATGTTAAGAAAAATTACTGACATGAAGTATACTTAAAAACTTTGCAACGACTTCACATAAAATAATGCAACGCTAAAGTCCATGAAAATCAAAACTGGTTTGTACGGTTGTTATGATTGTGGCAAAGCAATTTTTTGTTTAAAATATTTTTCTTAAAAGCTATTTGCCTTATTAATATCATATATATTAGTAAAACTAAGGTTTCTCGCAGATCAAAGCTGTTAGACAAATCCATGATTTAATTTCCACACAGAAAAAAATATCTGCCATTTAAACAAAGAAATCCAACTTTAGCGTATTAAGAGTAATAACTTTTGTACATGCACGATAAATTACTTCTTTATAATGTTCATTTTGTTGAAATAAAAAAATGTAAAGCTAACGTTATAATACGAAAAGCAGTGGTGGATCAAAGTGGATTGTTCATTTTTTGATGCATAGATTCATGAATTCGGAACTTTTGCCATTTTGTATTTTAATTTAGACGAATAAATGAATGTATTGTCACATATTTATTTTATGACATATTTTTTTTGTATTTACGCATGTTTAGTTTTTCTATTCGTATTTATTACTTGTGACTTTATTTACTTCTATGAACATAAGTGTCTATTGACATTTGATTAATATTGCAACGTTTGACACGAAACATTTTCAATGGAGAAAAGCAATTTCGTAATAATCAGTATGTGCGCAAGTGTCACATGTATATTTTAGGTGTAAAACTAGCAACAATATCATAAGAATCTTACCCCACTTGGTATTATTACCAAGGCAACTAAGTAAAAAGTATATATCTATATTGAACTTCTCCGTGTATATATTAAAATTATCTAAATTGAGCTTAAAATCGTGTGTGAGTGTATCTTATCGTATGGTCACGTGATTTTAACTTTACTTGTTTATATGCATATTATTAGCAGACCTTTGTATGATGATAATAAGATTAAAAGTTACATTTTGCGGTACACAGTAACAGTTTATTATAATGGTTACAAATGTTTTACAAATCTAACCTTACAAGTGTATACAGATTTCTAGGGTTTAAGTGATTAATAACCTGATATTGGATTACTGAAAATAGATATAACCTCACATCAATTTAATAAATAATGAGGTATTTATTGACAATTGTCATTGACGAGTGGATACAGATCTTATATTTAAAAATACATCAATATTCACCAATGCTATCTACAATCTTATATAAATTAATACCGGTACTAGCAATGTATAAAAGGAAAATAACAAAGAATTTCCGTTGTTTTAATAGGTGTTTGTTAGTTTATCTGCGACAGTATTAATCTCGCTACAAGATTTAGGAGATATGGAACCAACATTTTTCCAACTATTCTTCCCTTGAATTTTATACAGTATTAATGCATATAGAAAAATAAAATCGTATAATTCCAAAAAGGAAAATAACATTAAAGCACAATTTGTCGTTTTCCTTTGTTGCTGTGCATACAGTTCTATTTAAATTAAAAGACTTGGTTACCTTTATAGGCTTGAATAATTACAATGTTTAACCATTATGATATTGAATAAGTTTTTGTACAGGAAATGTTTTTCCCCACCATTTTTTTTATTTTTTAATATTAGATGTTTATCAAAGTATATGGGATGTTATTAGGAATAAAACTGCAAAAGATACAGAGAGAATTTAGTTCAGAAGATATAGTTCCTCGTTTTTGGAATAAGCCTTACCCTTATTTCAAAAACATTACTTTGATGCACATGTAGCTGATTGCTATATTTCATTTTAAATGTATTAAGTAGAAAACTTTTTCAGTGTCAATATATGCACATATGTTGTCTCGTCAATTTGATCTAAACACATTCATATTATCCCAAAAACATAAATATCCCAATGATGGGGACCATGTCATCCAATATGTCTAATGATTACGGCATGTTTAAGACCATTTTAGGTCAAATCTTTGTCCTAAGTAGTGTCACTGATGATGGCCCAATTTAGAACTTGTCCTATTTCTCATCCTAACTTTAGGACTATCAAATAGATGTAATAAGATGTTCAAGTGATTGTCATGGTTTTAATGTGGTTTTTTTTATAATCATATTGAGAAATATCAATTAAATGTGATGTTTTAAAGTCCACAAAGGAAACAAATCAGAGCTTTTGGTGGACAAGGAATCATTAGTTAAAGCTCTGTAGAATAATGCAAAGGTCATTGTTATATTAGCTAAATATCCAATGGACACATTTGTGAAATCTTTTAACCGTATATCATATCTTTAATGGTCAGGTTCAAATAAGCACACACATATTCCTCTTATCTTACCTCTACATACTGCAGGATGTGAAAGGGTGTTAAGTCAATAGAACTTAATAGTTATAAAACATAGAAACAGGCTTTGCGTGACCATGAGTCAAACTTTGGGGAAGAATTCATGGACATTGAATACAAGATAAATGAAAATATTTTTGAATAATATTACAGTCTCTATTAGATTACATATTTTGTATGAAAGTTTGTTCTGTTAGTTTGCTAGATTAATAATCAAAACCAATTCATTAAGACCCCAGTTAAGGTACACAGTTTCGTTCCTATGACTCATTGAAATATAAATGTCCCGTTAGAAAAGGCCATAGAACTATTGGCTTAATTTTTAATCTCAATCTTTTGCGCTTATAAGTACTTGTAATCTTAAAGATAACGTATGATAAGATATGTTATGCATAACTTGTAAATATTTCCTTAATTACGGAAATCAAACTTTAAAATGTAATAAACAATAATATCAAGAACACTTGTGTTTTATAAATATAAACTGCTGCTATTGAACAGTGTGACCTCTTTTCGATTGTGTTTTCGACTACAATCTTAATTGACAAGGATTGCCAGTTTTCCCCGGGTACTGCAGCTTCCTCTCCCAATAAAAATTTGACGCCATGATATAGGTGAAAAATTGCTGAAAGTGGCGTTACAAATAATTCAAACAAACAACAATATTAAAATACTATTTCATATACTGTCTAAGTAAACAATCAACTTCTTAAGAATTTGTTGTATAATTCTTAGTTGTCTAAAAGAAAAATTATACAATTTGAGACATTTTCAACACGGCGAGAAAAAACCTATGTTTACAGTTGTGAACATATTTTGTAAATTGCATTGAAAATCTGAAATTGTCCCATTTAATTGCACCTGGAGCCCTGTATTTGGTTCTTTAAACTTAAACAGAAAGACACGATCACTTGTTCCAAGTTGTTATCAAGTTATCTTGATAAATGGTCAAATACCTTTCAACGGCGCCGGAGAAGTATTTTGGTCAACTTAACTAAAACGCCTATATATGTATATGTCTAAAAGTTCTATAAGCGGACTGAACCTCAGTGTATCACATAAACGTAGTTGTAATGTTAATTCTGAAACCAGATAAGGTATATGAAAGCAAAACATAATTTATAATGTCGTTGCAAACGGAATCAATTATACATTCGTATAAATCATTTAGTAACACAGTTGCTTCATTAACATCAGAAATTGAAAAAAAAAATTGTTGTAAGTTTGAAATAGACTTAATGCAATTAATGATATTAATGGACTTCAATCCATCGCATTCCCACCATCCCGCCTACATAAATAAACTAGTTGCCAGTATAATGCTGATATGCATACTAGCTTACTTTAACTATCCAATAGTAGACAATAACTTAGTTGTAAAACAAGTCTCTCTTTTACATTTATTATCAAATATACTCTGCAAGAATGAACCGAATAATGGACTTTTTAAAAGATTTTGGTAGATGTATTTTGGATAAATATGCTACAATAAAAATATAATCATCAAGAATAGTTTCAATTAAAACAAATTACAGTGAATTCCTTAGAGATTGGTGAGTAAATTTATCACAGTTGGGAATACTTTCGGTAACGTTTAAGTTAGTATATGATCACATCGAGCTGCCAACACTGCTCTGCATCTCCTTGACATAAAGTCAACGTTCTTACGTTTTAATGTTGAATTCTTTGCATTTGACGGAGCCGATCGTGGGTCTGAGGCGGAGGTTGACGCTGGCGCACATGTTTATCAGTTGGTCCCACATGTGTTCAATCGGTTTCAAATCCGGTGATTTAGAAGAACATGGTAGCATATTAATGTTATTCTGCTTAAGATAGTCCCATGCTAAGCGCACTGTGTGAGGCCTGGCAGTGTCCTATTAAAGAAATTAGTCAATTTGTCAGTCAATTACGCATTAGGCGAGGTTGGAGAATTTCGTCTATGTACTTTGAGCCGTTAAATTGTCAGGGTCTTATACCAGCTCTGTTTTATGGATAGTCGCCAACATCATGACACTACAACCCTTTAATCTGTTGGACCATGGGACTCATTCTCGTCTGTGTAGCGGTGTCAAAACTTCGGAATACGGCCAACTTTGTCTAATAATATGTTGTTAAAGTCGGTTGCGTACTTTTTGTGAGGTGATTCTTCTATTTCCTGGTATTTCAACTGCAGTGGCTTTTGCAGCAACGGTTCCATAGATGAAAGACCCGGATAAAGCGATCTAGACTAGTAATTGTTATGAGAGTACGCTCTTTTATCGGGCAGTCATTGGTACTGCCAGTCTGATGTAATCTGTCCCCAGCAGAGAAATTGTCCTCTAGTTTACTTCAGTTCGTGCAATCTCACTTATGGATACTCCGTCTTAGAGAGGGCCGTGTCGAACTTTTATTTTAACGTTATGATGAATTGAAGCTTCAAACCTTTTATAAACTTTAACGCAGCGATTGAAATAACCACAAAGATCACATAAAAAGCGTTATTGAATTACAATATGCAGATTCATCTCGCTTATTTTGTAAAAAATCAAATGAAGAGACCTTCAAATATGAAAACTTTACTGATTAAATTGATTTTTTACATTTTACCTCATCATATAATCACATAAGTGTGATTTATTCTTATAAATACATTATAGATTGTATTTGTACCTATAAATTTCTAAATAATTTATGGACAATATAGGCTGTCAATGTTGAGTAATTACAGATTTTAAACCTTTCATTCATAAAAACAATAAATTTTAATATACGATACATTTATGTTGTAATTTGTTATATATGTTTTCATCAATATCTTATTGATTTAAAATTAAAACTGTGAAAAACAGTTCTACTTAAATGCATTAAATCATCTTACAAGAAAAAGGTTAAATGATGAAACTAAACTGCGTGATTCGTATTGACTTTGTACACTGATAGTAAATATTTTAGTCTTGTTTAAATAGATAAACAAACATAATCTTTAAATACAAATAAACTTCTTTATACAATATCCGTATATAGTATGTCGCGATATGTAAAACTTAATGAAACAACACATATTTTTATCAACAAGTGATGTAGTCAGAAAGTTGTGGCCTCTGACTTGTTAATAAATATGCGTTTTGCCATAATTTAACTTTTACTATTCATAGTTCGTTTATATGTTTACATAAGCGTCTTCACCTTTGCGCAGAAACAACAGAGACCTATTTTATGCGGAGGCAATTTATAAGGGATACAAGTCATTTTTCCAATGTCCATTTTGTTTAATCCAACTTGTCCCAGTTTTTAATTATTGTCAATTTGTCACCGATTCAATTTTCCTAACTTTGTTTAAAGTAGGTGCTGTCTTCAAATGCATTAATGACTGCGTAAAAAATAGAAAGGGAAACACATACATGTAATTAAATGTTTTGCACAATGTGAATGCACACGTCGCTTTATTCTGGGTTGTTAATTTTTTGTTAAAATTATTAGCCAACGAGGAAGTTTAATACTGTACTATAAATGAAGTCAACACAAAAAAGCAGCGCAACATAAAAGTACATAAAATTTTTCATAAACTGTTCAGCAAGGTGTCCATAATATTGTTCAAAAATATGTGTCGGTAGCATTGCTTTTGTCTCCATAATAGTCTTCGTGTTACCATAATATTTTCATACATTGTTTACACTTCGGGAAGATGATAAGTCCAACTGACTTTAGTAACTGTTTCTGTGTCGTTTGTTACAATCGAGTAGGTGATCGTGATGGTGAAGCTCTTCATAAATATATTTTCTTGTAGACGTCTGTCGCTCCATCATCGTCTCAGAAACCTTGACATGGGAGTATGAACAACATGGAGTTTTATGAAAATAAAATGTCATAAAATATACCAATGTTAATAGAATTTATTACGCCAAATGCGGGTTTTGTCTTACCAAGACTTATCAGCGACACTTAAATCCAAATGATTAAGATGTTGTAGAGCTTTTATCACTAAAAATTCCAACACGGTATACCAAATCCGGCTAAGGATATCTACACCTTGAAAACAGAAAAAAACATTATCATTAAAATAATTAAAAAAATTTCAGGGAAGCAAATTTAGACAATGACTATATGACTGAAAGAATCAATGATATTCCTGTCAGAACCGAAGTGGGACTACCGGGCTGGTGATACGCTCGGGAGGGGGGGACAAACAATCCACCAGCAGAGGCCTAGTAATTGCAAATAAAATATCTTCAAAGATACTTAGGTTAATAGAATTTATCACGCCAGACGCGCGTTTTGTCTATTCAAGACTCATCAGTGGCGCTCAAGCCCAAACAATATTTAAAATCTAAATGATTAAGATGTTGTAAACAATAATAATCTCAAAACACATAAAACTTTTATATTCATTTTGTGTACAGTGTCGAGATATATACAGTTTAATTATTAACACATATTTATTAACTAGTCATGTAGTGAGAAAATTGAGGTTGCTGACTTCATCACTGCCATCACTAACTGATAAATATGCATTTTGTCATAATTTTACTTTATTGTTCATACAATTTGCTATCTGTCTATTAAGGTCTTCTCCTTTGCTGAGAAAAAAAACACTGCACAATTTTTTTACACGTAGGTTATTTAAAGGTAAATTATTATGTTGAGTAAAAAAACAATATTGTGGTATTTGTAAATAAATCAAACGATAAACATTGCAATATTTTGCTGAAAGGAAAATAGTAACAAAATTTCAATTAAAACGTGCAAAAATCTATTTAAACGTGCAGGCTCCCTTTACGGCAGTTTCCTTTTCCTTCTACACAGTTTTCAGTAAGAAATGTTACGGAATTTTCTGTGTCTTTCCATTAATAAAATAAATCAACCAAAATCACACCTGCTCATACGAGATGTTTATCGCAATATATTCTGAACCTGAAACATGACTTACATGTATTTTATATTGAAAGGTGCAGACATCCGTGTTGTTTGTGCTCAGTAGTAAACAAATAGTTTGGATTTTGTCTTGTGTTTGTCCTGAATAAATGAACCAGGTATTTTCCTAAGAGATGTATATCGCAATGTTTCTGAACAGACAAAAATGTTGACCAATTGTATATCAAAAAGAGCAGAAATCCGTATTTTACTCAGAAAGAGATATTGCAGCGTCTATCTTGAATAAAGAAACTATATATTCTTTCATTTGTTAAGGTGAATTCCATAACATATTTTTAAATAAAATATCAAGATTTTATGTTCATGTACTGTTGTAGACTTTCTGTAGCGAAGTTATTTTGATATCATGTACTCTAACAAGAAGTGAGAACAAAATCACCAAGGATTCCCGGACAAGGCTCGAGGTGGTGACCTCAAAAACAGACCACCTATACTCTAACCTCCGAGCCGTAACACAGCCTTGTTGCCAAGAATATTTCTTAAACAATAAGTTTGTTTCCAGTACATAACTTTAAATCGATTTCATGAGAGATTAAAATTCAGTTTTTAGGTGTAATTGAAACTACAGAATTGTTGTCTGCAATGTGTTTTAAATAGTGAAAAGAACTTTACCTTACGTCTAAATATAGAGTATAGTTTTCTTTTAAAATTTTAAACAAATTAAATGGAGTATTAGTATATATACATATAATATCCCCGTAATTGAAAACTAAAATAAAAGTAAATAATAGTGTTTTTCCGTTTATAAAACTGTAGTTTCGCTTTCATTTTATAACGAGAATTTCTTAATTTCTTAAATTTAATTTTTTTCGAAACAAGATATGTAATGAGTATATCAACAAGTGATGTAAAATGATGAAACTGTCATCGGAGTCTTACCTTATTTTGATATAAAAATGTGTATGTTGGAAAAACAGGAAGACATCGTAGACTTTATATATTAAATACCATATACAAAATACCAAAATAAAAGTGAAAATAGTGTTCTATTGTCTTTGTTCCCCTGTATAAGACGGTAGTTTCATTTTCCATTTATACGGCAACATATTTATTGAAAGGGCGTTACGTAGCAAAAAATAGTTTTGAAGTTTTGTTAGAATGGCCGCTTGCGAGATTTATTAATATAGTACTTAGGACAGGTTTCAGTTTGTCAGGTCTAGGATAAATGAAATGCAATAAATTTTTAAGTGTCAGTAGAAGGTGTCATTTTTATGGAAAGACAATATTTAGGTGTCATCTTTCTATAGTAATAAATACATATGACTGCTCATAGGACCATTTGACTTCTAGCTTTACATCTTTTTACTGAATAAAATTCTACGGTGTCTTCATGATTTTTCTACATTTAAAGGTAAAAAATTGTGTTGGACAATGTGGAATATGTCAGTAGGACAATGTGGAATTGTAAATGTTTGACAATCAGGAATTGGTTTAACAATAATTTTAATGAATTACCAAATATAGTACTCAAGCATGTAATGTGTGTAAGGTTATTTCTCAAATAATTATATGGGAAATAAGTTCTTAATTAAGGCAACTGTCAAAATCGACGTTTTGTAGGAGGAGATTTTTGTTAAGACAATGTTTGACTTTATAAAACTCACTTATTGCTTCAGAAATATTTTCCTGAACACACAGATGTGTTTGAAGAAGTGAAAAAAAACCATGGATTAAATGCTGAATGAAGTCTGTAAATCAAATAAAGGCTTCCATAATATAATAATAGAATACAGATACCACAATGAGCTCTGATATTTTCTTTGTTGGTTTGCAATGTAACACGAACAATAGTAATTGAGAAGATTCACAAGAATAAGGAAACAATAACGTTAACGGATGCCTGTTAATCAGAATTGAAACAAATTATGTGAGAATTAGAAGTGATATAGCCAAACATGTACCACTAAGTCTAACAATTCGCTAAAACTAGCCTTTTTGCCCACATTTGTAACGTGAAAGGTTTTTTCATACTCTGATTGGGCTCTAGCAATGCGTGACATAGACAAATGCAGTTTCGTTGGCGAGAATGAAAAAGGTCTTAGAGTTTCACAGAGTTATCCGAGGATAAAAATGTTCTAGAGGACCGTTATCGTAATACACTCTTTTGGAAATTATAAATGTACAAAACACAAATCCATCGTAGTGTCCCACCAATAAATTTAATTGGCTGAATGATAACTATTTCTTTTAATTTTACACATAAGTTGTTGTACGATAAACACGAAATGTAAGACTTTACTGAGATAATTGTTTAATTTATATTTCTAGTGTTTTATTGTTTCCCCCAATAAATTACCGGTTTGTTTAACGTACATGATACATGATACAAAATTGGTTTAATGCAGCTTTCAGTAACAACAGCCCGCGGATAACTATAATGACCATCTGCGTTGATTCAGACATGTACAGTCATCAATGGCCAGTGTTTAAAGAGTTTGAATACATGTATATATCCGTTCCATTAGGAAATTCATGATACTATAAAATAATAATAATAATCATATTATTTATTAAGCAATGGCCAATTTACCTTTTTAATATAGCACGAACTATTTGTATTACCTATTGGGGCCTCGGTGGCGGAGTGGTTAAGGTAGTTCGACTGCTATTGATCACGTGGTCTGTCAACACTGAGATTGCGGGTTCGATTCTCACTGCAGGCAGGGTGTACTCGACTCCAATACTAATTGACAAGGATTGTCAGTTTTCCTACCGAAGGTCGGTGGTTCGTTCCGGGTACTCCGGCTTTCTCCCCTTATAAAAACTGGACGCCATGAAAAATTGCTGAAAGTGGCGTTAAAACAGCATTCAGACAAACAAAACAAACAATTATTTACCTATTTGTCAATGACGTTGAACAATGACATCGGAAGGGGCAATATAGAATCGCCAATGACTTTAAAATGCTGGACAAAAATCAGGTATTTAAATTAAATGAAATGGAGTACTTCTTAAGCGGACCTCCAAAAGTAAGGGGAAATTTAGTTGAGCGCTGTATATATAGAACAGGGCCGCAAAAACGAAACAAAACAAAAATGACCTTCGTAATAATTTCTTTTATACAATTCGAGTTTCTCATCCTCATTTTTGTTAGAGTTATTTTAATATAGCAGGAACTATTTGTATTGATCTATTTGGACGTTCCGAAAAAAAAATTTAAGGACATATTTGAAATATGAATTTTCTCAAAACGTCAGAAAAATTTGTAATATTCAAAGTATTGAAACACAAATCTGAATGCTAACTTCCGTGCACATTGTGTGAGAATTAAAGGAAGAGATATTAAATTTTAAATTTAAAAAAGATAAGAAACTTAGGTTTATGTAATAAAATTTATTGCAACACGTTTATTAACACATCTTAAGACCAGTTCTTTTCTGTTAAGGAACTAATAACTCTGGCAAAATCTTAAAATTTAGCTATAAGTACTTAACCAAATAACAACCGAATTAAAGTATAATGCAAGAATGACCAATGCGTGGAAGTTGTTTACAACGGCACGTTAATCACTGCATTATTAGCAAAATTTAAAGGCAGCAAATGCATTATAGTATTCAAATACAATTTTATATGGCGGAACGTTTAAAATCAAACCTAAGTTACAACAAATAGAGTGTAAATTTAGCGCAGAGAATGTAATAATCAAATTACATATCACATAAAAGTTTCGCTTTTGAAGATCGGAGTTTTTCAATGGTTACTCACCCATGAATAGATATTTTAGATAAAATACCAAGATATACATGAAAATGTGCTGAAAGGGTCGGTAAACCTAATTAAAGCAAAAACATAAAAATTATTCAAAATAGGCTTGAAATTGGATATGCCGGAGCTATAAAGATATAACAGTACAAAAAATTTAACACAAGATTTCATGATATATATCTGGCAAACAAGTTTTCCAACACCAAATAAAAAAGGAATATAAGACTTACAAACAAAAAGCAGGAAAACGAGTAAGCAACAAGTGCTTAAAATCGATTACAAATCCGGATTTAAACATAATCAACACGACACAAAAAAGCAACAAAAAAAAAAAAAAAAAAAAAAAAAAAAAACACGCACACACAAAACATAAAGTGCATGATCGATTAACCCGAATTTCGAATTTGTTATGAAATTTATTCTTAATGAAAAAAATACAACTTTATTGATTATTTACATGTGGAAAATTTTTTATTGTCTGCTTTCTCGGGTAATCATTTGAACGGGCACATTTTTACTTGATGTCTTAAAAATTATGTATTAAAATGTTATTGCTCATGTTCTCTGTAAGCTTAGTTGTCTCCATCTGTTATTACATTGATAAAATGGATCTGCTAATGTTCGATGGATAAATAAGTGGAAAAGGATTGTAATCCTACATTATTCAACGATTATCCGAATCTTGAGTAAACATCAAAGGATACGTACCGTTAAAGACCTTCCAAATTTGAAAGGGGCGGAAATTTAGCCTTTTGTAGTGTTTACAACGATTCTTATCTACAACAGGGGCATGGTCGTGCAAGGAGCCTGGCACTCTCCAAACACGTTACCCACTGTGGTCCGCGGTTTCCGTATTATGACAAATTCTTCATATTAAAGACTTTGATCTTTCCTGTGAAAATACTGTAAAATTACTTGGTATTGATGTAGATTACCAACTAAACTTTGATATGCATGTCAGTACAATCTGTAGGAAGGCTTCCCAGCAACTAAATATCCTTAAACGTTTGGGTTCATATTTAAACAGATTAAGTTAACTTACTATTTTCCATACTTTTATTTTAAGTAATTTTAATTTCTGCCCTTTGGCATGACATTTCTGCACAGAAAAGAATTCAATAAAAATTGAAAAAGTGCAAGAAAGAGCACTCCGTTTTATCTATATTGACAGTAGTTCCTATAATGAACTCTTGTTAAAAGCTAACGCGCCTTCCTTACAGATTAGCAGAATGCAAACTATGGCTTAAGCAACTTTTAAAATTGTTAATAAGTTATCTCCATCTTGTGTTCATTTAAAAAACTCTAAATATTCTTTCAGATATAGCAACATTTTGGATATCCCTATGGTCAAAACCACAAGGTATGGTTAAAAATCATTCAAATGTGCTGCTGCTATGCTTTGAAATAATCTTCCTGATCACTTCAGGACTGAAAACAGTTTCTCTCAATTTAAAAGTCTAATTCAGTCCTGGAGCTAGTGGTAAAGAATGCCGCTGCTCTTTTTTCAAATAACCAAATATGCTCTCTGAATTTTGACAATATCCCTCATTTAATTACACACTCATCTAATTGTTTCCATTGCTTTTTATATATTATAGTAAATGCTTTGTGCTTCGTGTTGCTTTACATATCTCATGTTAACAAGCAAATGATTCAGTTTTAATTATGTACTATGATTTTTTATGCATGCCAGTGCTTATATGGTAATCAGCTGATTTTACATATGTATGTCCAAAGGAGTTTTACTTCTTTTACTTCTACATCCAGCTGATTTTATGTAACTTTATACTGTGAATGTATTTTGTAACTTGTGCTTAGTCCTAATATCTTATCCTGCTTATTTTATGTCATAGTGCTTATAACCACTAACTTGCTTGTTTTTATTCTGCTGATTGATTTTAATTGTATTGTTGTGATGTCTTATAATGTATTTATTCGGTCAAAAGCTCTGTACAGCTTATATTATTTGTTGATAATGTCATGCCGAATTCAAATAAAGTTTGTTTATCTTATTCTTAGCTTATCTTACCCGACAACCTCCAACGAGCCTTCAACGAGAGGGCGTCACCTCTCTGTCATTTGGGGACAGTCTGGGTAGCTCTGTGGGTCGACCACCGACCGTGAGCCCCCTCAGTATGGTCCCAGCAAAGGCACAATTATATAGAATTACCATGATCTCTATCGCTATTCTGATATCAACCGTCGACTGAATTGTTTCCGCTTTGTACAGATCTCATTTTAAGTCTGCACAAATATCAACACCTAATTGTACTGAAAAAGATATCTTGCTTTTTGTTTCTGGTAATAGGGTTTTCAATGACACCATCGTTTGAAATGGATGGATTGTACACCATCCACACAACAGTCCCTTTGCAAACGGATACGGATTCCATAATAAGAGACTGGACCTTAACGGAGAATGCACCGACGACTTCACAGACAAACCTAACAAATTCACTCCACATACAGCATTTTTTAAGACTATGCTTGACTCACTATTTCAAGAGAATCGTAAACGCCCAGAATTAGTACGAAGATTCTTCGAACTTGCAGAAAGGATTTAAAAAATCAATATACCAACATTAATATTTGCATGTAAGGGTTTAAACGAGCTGGACTGCCGTTAAATGATAATAAAAAGATACAACAAACAAGAGAACTACGAAGTGCCTGCATCTACACATAAGACGAAGTTTAACACACGCCAGCGTTGGACCGTTTACAGACTTCAACATTAAGAACTGGATCCATTTTCAAATACATATAGCATTTCAACGGAGAAACGAGAATACAACATTAAAATTAATGCTTTCAGAAATAGTCCGCTAGTAGTCGTATCGATGCTGTGCAAGAGTTTGGAAGTAAGGTAACACATTTCGTAACGAGAAATTTGTATGTTGACTACGGTCTTACATGCTGCAGAATTAGCGTTAATGATCGCACGATATGCCATTTAAAACCCAGAGTTACTGATACACACTGTCAAATATTACACAGACAAGTAATTTTATACTGCAATGAAACTATAAGATTTTATGTAGACAAGGCAAAGTGTAGACACAATATGAAAGGTAATTACAGATAAAAATCCTCCTGAAAAAACGATCACAACCCGCTTAACGAGATAGTTCCATCTATCCGAAACATGAGAACTCACGAGCAGCATTGTGGGTCAAGCACTATCCGCAAAGAACCTCCATGTATTGTCCAAGCAGAGGTATTGAAGAACCCCAAAAGCATTCTAGCTTGTGACGCAAGAAACGCTTTGATGTCATGCCTTTATGTTATAGCAAGTCAACATTTACACAAGTATAAATGTGACATAAAATAACATGTATCTAGGATTGGTAACCAAGAGAATGACGCACAAAGTTGTTTATTACCATTTTTGATTTCAACACACCAATGTCATTTTTATACTTTTTGGCTCATGCCATTGCTTATTCCATACACAAGTTCAATCTACTCTCCTTATCAGGAAATGTAACACACCCTTTACTCCAGATGTCCAGTTATATGCAGATATGTATTACAATAGGTTCTGCCATTATTAATGCACTACGGCTAGCGTGAGTGCTAAATGAAATGCATGAGTTGTTTTATTTTTGTAAAAACTGGTGTTCAAATTTTAGTAGAAACAATATGGTGCAAAACAGTTTAAAGGAAATAAAGTTTTCTATTATTGAGAACATATGTCCTATATACAGAATATAACGAATAGTCCTAAATGAAAATGTAGCATCCCTATGGATTCTGCGAGGCGTCTTCACGCAGTGATCTGTTTTAGGACTCCTATTATTTCTTATTTAATATGATATATCTGATGACACAATAGGTTTGTGAAGTTTGTATGCAGGCGATACATTAATTGATAATATAGAACACAATCAAAGTTTAACCTTGATAATATCTCTAAATGTTAAAAAAGTTGGTTAGTTAAGATTACCCCAAAAAAACTGAAATAATTGTTTGTAATTCCTTCTCTGTCAATATTAGCTTTCGTTTAATATTTGTTTCTTCAACCGGTAATAACACAACACAGACATCTAGTTATAGTCCTTTAGTTCAGACTGCAAATAGACCAGAAAGTAATTATTATTGAGGAAACTTCTATGCAGCACAATGTTATACGTAAACTGAAAAATATATCTCATTTCTTTATTCTAGCATTGAATACTCTTAAGCTGCTTGTGATAAGGTGTGGAAAATCCTATTATGACAGAACAGAGAGGGTAAAACATGAGACAGTTATTATAATAACTGGTGTAAGTTATATTGTTGTATAGAATCTATTTATTGGATAACTAGATGATCTTTCTGGCAGTCCTGCTAGTTTTAGCTTTTTACAATAAAGAAATACCAGTGTTGATATTCTTCTTTATTCACCGTAAAAACAAAATCGTTAAACAACACAAATTAAATAAGCAAAACCAGAATTACAATGGCGTAAACAAATGCAAGAACAAATATTGAGATATCAATACATTGTTTTACTCTTGTAAAACATTTTCATATGAAATACACATCTCCAAGTTGATTAGGTACTCAAGCGCCTGTGGGGTTTGTTGTTTTTGTGTTGTGTGTTTATTTCGTTGTTATCTTCTATTTGGTTAACCTTGGCTTTGTCTGTAACTGACTTATCGTTACATGAATACTCCTCAGTATCCTCGAAACTTTTCCCTGATACATATTTTTGTTTATCAATGTCCTGTTCTGTTATAGAATTTACGAAACTGGTGAACCTCTATCAACTTACAAACAATTCTGTTTGGAGATAATGCGACAAATTTGAAACTGAGTCTTTGACTATAATTTTTATTCATTTCGAAAAGCATGGTTTCATAAACAACAAACAAACCAATCTTTGGTCCGAATATTTATTACTGCTTTATACAGACTATGAAATTGCAATAAAAAATTATACAATAAGCGTCAACAATATAACATCATGAATCTATAGTAACTTGTATAGTTCACAGTACAGATATAAAACAGTAGATCGAACACACGACTTTGTTATTCATTACGTGTGCATTTTAGCACAACCTATATTAATTGTTGTACAATATTTCAATTAACTTAGTCTTTGTTTTTCATAGTTAAAATAACAAAGAAAATATAATGTATTTAACATAACGCTTTTTAATCTCGTTTATTTCACTTTTGTGTTTTTCATAGTTGAAATAACAAAGAAAATATAATGTATTTAACATAACGCTTTTTAATCTCGTTTATTTCACTTTTGTGTTTTTCATAGTTAAAATAACAAAGAAAATATAATGTATTTAACATAACGCTTTTTAATGTCGTTTATTACACTTTCTTTAAAAATTGCAAAAGCAAGGGAGTTATAAACCGTATAGGATCCCCGTACTAAACTGAACTGAAAACAAAACTCATGGTGTATCACTTGTGGCATGACACCACGTGTTAAATAAAAATGGAACAAATCTATAGCCCAAGGATTTAAATATGATCCTGTAACCATAATGTCAATAGTATACAGTGGTTGCATAATAGAAAAATTACAAGACTAGCGTCAATGTATCAGGGTTTCACTTTCACTAAATTATACAATGTGATTTTCAATAACATAAGCTAATTCGAACTTTGGTATAGAATACGTTATTGTTGTAGATTACAAAGTTATAGTTATCAAATAGCGATCCAAACGCATGTTTTAAACATTATTGAATAAATATCCAGTAATATTTGTTTGAGTTGACCATTCTACTTATGGGGAAGTTACAACATAATGATCACTAATTCCTTTTCAGTCATGGGAAGTATAAGTTTTAATTTTTGTTTATCTGTGACCATACTGGGAGGTTTCCCTGTTCTCGTCCAGTAGAGATGCCTAGCGCGTCTAATCAAATAATCTAGCATTTATTTACTAATTCATTCATTTTTCATCATTAGCCTTATGAAATTGAAAAATCTGATTACATCGTCTGAATGTTCAACTAGTATAAAGGCGAGCTTTTCAATATCTTCGTTACTTATGTTAAGCAGTTTTTTTTTCAACTTTTGTGATATTGGGAATCCTAATCGTTTCGCTAGATCACCATCATCAATCTTTCCTTCTATTTGTGTTAAAACGTCTTCTATTTTTCCATACTTCCAAACAAATATCTCGGCTTGGTCACAAGCTTTTGCAAATTTTTGAATTGCTTCAGGATCCTTTAGAAACGCTTCAATATTTTCAAAGGGCTGATCAAAACCAAATTCTGTGTTAAGTTTTTCGCCACACAATCTTATTGCAGTGGATTCTGTTTTAACAATCAGGGCGTCCAAGTCATAAAGAACGAAGCACCGCCTCCGAATCTTTTCACAAAACTTTTTTAGGTTTGGTCCTTCGCCTTTTCCTCCCATATTTATAACATGTATACTTCGGAGATAATTTCTCAAATCTTCGTAATCATTAAATCGGAGTTCATTGTTGGTTATTATTAGATTTAGAACGGCCTCCATAACAATTTTGTCGACAATTCCTTCAACACCCAGAATGCGTTGTGAAAATAGAAGTTGTCTAATATCATCAACTGTTCCATATCGTTTATGCCCTTTTGGAACTTTGACGACGGTATGAGACAGTAAACCAGATTTTAATGTTTTGTGACATAAATGGGACCTTTGAAACGTGTCATGATCCAAAATTGACGACTGGTGAGAAACAATTAGAACAGTTTTGTTTTTAATTTTTTTCAATACCCAGTCTCTCATTTTCATTATCATGTGAGGATGCATTCCTCTGTCGGGCTCCTCCAGTGTTATTGTTAGCAGATTACTATGTGCAAGTAATAATACTAGTTGTTGTGCCTCGACGATACCTTCGGGTGTTTTTAATAGAGGCAATCGAGGTCCTTTAGCTTTGTCTTCATCATTGTAGACCCATATTGTAGTGATATCTCCCGATGTTTCCTTTTTAAATTTGTATGGGTAGACTAGTGCCTGATGAAATTGTTGCTCTAGGTTCGCGTCTATCTGGTTGCAATCGAGAAGTGCATTGAGAATTTCGGCTCGATCGCAGGCCATTCTGTAATTACTTTCACGATATGAATGGGAATTTTTTGAGCTTTTAGTCCACTGAAGGGGTGCGATAGATCGCATTGCCATGACACTAACGTACGATTCGTCCAACCAATCGAAATACACTTGCATATTTTTGCAGGAGTCGTCGTTTGTATGTAGAGGGTCATAGTTTAATTGATTAATTATACCAAACAGCTGTTTTATACTCTTTTGGTGGTTGTTGTCTTCATTTGTTATAATATCGCGAATGAAGTTTAATTCATTATTTTCATTTTGAATATGCTTTTGTACTGATGTGGTAAGTTCGTCGGTATTACAGGCATATAATCCGATGTATCTATTTATATAGACATTAATTGGTTTTCTGATTTCAAGGATACATAAAACTTTGTAGTATTTGTAAAATTTGTTATGTTCATCTACTTTTTCAATGAAAAGACAGGCAAGTATGTCGGATGTTTTAGTCGGCAAACTTTCAACATTGTCTGGAATTTTAAAATGGCTAACGATGTATGGTAGGTCTCCATCTTTGTTAAAGGAAGAGTTAGTCGTGTTCAGTTTATTTGAAAAGCATCTACGTATTAATTCGAATATTGCAGTTTTACCAGTTGAATTTCCGCCAATTATGAAGTTCGCACCATCCTGGAACTCGAGTCTTTGAGGCTCATTAAAATGAATGAAGTTGTGCATTGAAATTGAGCGCAACATCTTTCTGAAAACTAATAGAAATTTGATTGTACAACATAAGTAGGGAAATGATACCACTCTATTTAAGATTTTAACTGCATATTTTAACGACGCTTTTGCAATGAATTGGTAGTGTTTAATCTGTTATTGCATTGTTTAGCTTTACTTTAATCACAATGAAAACAATAAGCAGAATTTCAGCCATATATTTCAAGGTAAAAAATCATGATAGGAATAATAAAGCGCATGGAAAACAAAGCAGAACTAATCGTATACATTTAACAGAATGAATAAGATAATGTTCATCGACAGAGTAAGTCAATTCTACTTTACTGGCAACACCCGTCTTGCGAAATATTTAAAGCCTTAAGATCCTTTCTGGAAAAGTGGAATCTATGACGTTTTTTAGCGCTTTAGAAATTTCTGTAATTATCTTCCAATACTTTATTGAATGTTGATACTTATGAAAATATATTCGATCAATGGTATTATTGTTACTTTTTGGTACGCAATACACTTTGAGTTCGTATGCTTTAAATATACTTATTTTGGCCGACGCCTCGGTCACTGATTCAATGAAATAAATATTGTACCACCTATTGTAATTGAGAAAATATGCTTTTTATACTTAACAGAGTATTACGTTGTCTTACGTTTAAAAGTTTTTTTTCAAACGCATCTATCTGGGTTTAGTTTAAGTTCTACAACCATTTTATATATAAGAACATGGTACGATTGTAATACGTATAACATAATAGTAAAGACTTACTGGAACTGTGAACGTTTCTATTTCTTATCCTAATATGAACATCCTTCAAACGCTTTGAAGACATTTCAAAAATCAAAACCTTATAGATTAAATGTTTCCAAGATACCACGTTCATATTTCATACGATGTCTTTCTTGTTTACATGTCACAAATCGGTCATCGTCCCTGATTTTTGGTACGTTGTGTTTTAAAGGACCTTCCGTTTTTTATAAATGTTCGTCGGCTTTCGTGACGTTCAATGGTATTCGGACAAACCCCGAGACTTTTACCCTCTCACGCTGCAAACGACGTGACCCCAAAAGTTTCAAACAGACTAGAATCGCCGGCTACTAGCTTAAACTTCCATTCTAATTTAGTTCAAAATTTACGGCATCAAAATGAAAACATAACAGAATTTCAGAAAATAGTTGTTGATTGAAATTTCCTCAATTTCTGATCTACAAAAGGGCCATAAGCTCGAGCGAATGCGGTAAGCAGTTTTCAACTGTCTTGCAACAGCAACACAGTAAAAGACACGGTGACTGATGATGTAACGAAGCATTGAATTTTTTCGTTCATTGTTCTGATTGTTAAATTATTTTGTTAATGTTAATAAAGCTGTTACGTTGTTTTTAATTTATATATTTCTTCTTTTTTTGCAACAAATATTAGACGAGAAAAAAATTGTAACAAAGGAGGATCTCGAAAGTTGGAACCGCAAAAATAAACCTTTACCTCTGTAGTGGCGAAATTTAAAGTTTCATATCAGATTCGAAATAATTCATGGCTGCGCCAATTTTTGTTTTGATTATTTAAATATAGGTAGGCGTTATATTCATGATATTTTAAACCTCGCCAATGCTCGTGGCGAAGTATTCATGCATATAATGCCTACCCATATTTTAATAATCAATAAAATTGCGGCAGAACGAATTTTTTCTGATCACACTTATGTCCAAACCTCTATACATGTACCTTCAGAAAGTTCAATATAACGTATATCTATGTATTGCAAACTGTCAGTTCGCCCTTAAAACATATTAAATGCACAATTGATATCCATGGCTGCAAGCTGCCATGAGAATCCCAGCTTACCTGGAATGGAGGTGAACATATTTATATGCTTGATATAATAAATACATTAAATGCCCTATTAGTACAGGTATACAAAACGGCATTTGTTTTTCATTTTTAATAACGAGAAGTGTCATGCTTTCATTTAATTTTACATCAATATGCATCAGTGTTTTCTAGAATTAAATGTTAGTCAATAATAATCGATTAAAGAAAATATCGAAAACATTGTTAATATCGCTACAGGATTTAGTGCAAGGGAAATATCTACATATGTTTGGCCATTGTTGCTTTACACTGTATATTTTATAAATGATTGCTCAGTAGAAATTGTAGAATACAAACATGTATAAAATCCAAAAGATATGACTTAAAACCATTTGATTATTTTTTGTAAATTATCGTTGTGTCTGCATTACATTATAGAAGTTAAAACGGAAAAGTCGAATACCGAATATCTTTATACACAGTATATATAATATATATTTCAATGTCGACGTAATTAAGTGGGGTAGTGGCAACACCCCTGTCTGTATGTTGCCAGTTTTCGTTCCGATTGTCCGGTTTCTTATTTCGACGATTTCATGCATGTATGCAACATTTGGCATAGTATATAACGTTAAAACTAGTTTTGAAATAAAAAAACTCTAAAATACACTTTAAAATCCGATTATTTCATTATTTCCCACATTTTTTTTTATTTGTTCTATCTTCTAGCTGTTAGTTCAAGATGTACCAGTTCGCTCTAAAAGTGTTATTCTTTGCCCTGTTCACATGCAAGCTTCATCCTTGCACTAAGTGTTTGCAATTCTTCCTGTTGCAAATTATTAATTGTAATTGCTATCTGCTATGTACAAATATGTTTAGCTGCTCAACTTTGTTTAGTGAATCATAATGGCCATAACCTCATACAGCTTTAGACTGATGTTAATGGAGAAAATACAATTCTGATACTAGACATCCAGAAACTAATAAAAATGTATAATTCCTGCCATTTGCAAAGACACAATTTGATGCTTGATTAAGATCGGTTAAGTATCGAAGGTGACCAGTAAAAAAATATACAGAGGAATAATTCTACAGAGCAATCTTACAGAATTGAAGAATCACCTAGATTACATAGAATAAATAATAATGAAATAAACGGATTTAAAAATGCATTTTAATAAATCTTTCGTGCCAATGTAAACAAACAAAAAATCGTAATTATTACCGCAAATGCATACATGTATGTGTGGAAGCTAGTATAATTTAGAAAATTATAATGAAGTTGAATTTTGGAATTTAAATCGTGTTTGGTTTTTATTTATATATTGAACAATAAAAATGTTATACAAATAAAGTATTCGTGTTTTATATTAATTGTATAGTATAGTTTGTAAGTTTACATTGACTTGACACTGACTATTTTTGACATATTTAGTTATTTGTTATGATAACATCTGTTCACTTTGACAGCTTCAAAGGCAATTGGTTTTACGGGTGACGAGTTAAGGTGAATGTTTTCCCATTTTCGTTGCATTGATAGTAACGCTTAGCTGCTTTTTTATTTTGCTTTCAGTAACTGCTTATTGCTAGTATTGCTTCATTTTAACATTTTCTAATAAGTAGGTTGCAAAAGAAATGAAACGCGAGATTTTTTCATTTTGAATTTTTAAACTAATCTGAACTGTTTGTTTAGTATCACCAATTAAGTATAAATAGTATAATAAGTATTCTTATTTTTAAACCTGAAATACTTGAATAATTTTAGTCAATACAATTTTTGATAAACTTAGAACTGTAAAGTATTTTATAGTTAATGGCGTATATTTATGACAATTTAAATTTATCAAAACAATTAGCAGATCGCATATATTGTATTTTTATTGTATTGTGTTTATTCTTGTTATTTATTGTTGATATTTTATTGCATGGTTTCTTCATTGCTTCATAAACTAAACTATGCAGAACCATAGAAAGGAATTTTTTCCATATAGTACGATTACATATGCAGCAGTTTTCATAGTATGCCACGTCATTATATCAAGTGTTATTCTTCGTGTTCATATGCAAGCTTTGTCCTGGATGTTTGCCATTTTTCCAAATGCAAATTAATAATTTGTAAAATACAGAATTGTTGTTGCTGTATGTATAGTTTTCGTACTGCCCAAATTTGTTTCGTGAGTCACAATTTTAATAACATGCATTTTCAAAGAAAATATTGCAATAACAAGTATTTGTACAATTGCTTATAATATGTTAGAAGTAAATTGATGACAACTTTACCTTACTTGAAATGAATCTAAACAGACGTCTACGGTTTATATAATCAATACATTAGTTAGTAAATTATTATGAATACCTATAGCGTTACCGAAATACACAGATACACCTTTCATAAATGATAGGGATATTGTTTGTTTGTTTGGTGGTGTTTTAACGCCACTTTCAGCAATTTTTCAGCTATATCATGGCGTCCAGTTTTTATTGGGGGAGGAAGCCGGAGTACCCGGAGAAAACCCCCGACCTGCGGTAGGAAAACTGGTAAATGATAGGGATAACCAATCACAAGAGTATCATATTGCACGTAAGACAATGTTATAATAACAACGGGAATAAGATCGGACAAGCTAAAGATATTAAGACATAGCACATAGTATGTTTAAATTTTTTGTTTGCAAAATGATAAAAAGATGTGCATGGGAAACATCCAGCTCTGATATAAGGTATCCAAACAAGATAATTTAAGCTTTGTTGTTGACATGTCACAAATCGTCCTTGACTTTTTCTACAGGTATTTACAAAGTAAGTCATCAATTTTTGTTTCTAAAAGGACCTTACCTAGTTTTCAAAAGATCAGCTTTCGTAACGTCACAATGGTATTCGGACAAACCGCGAGTCTTAACTGCCTTAACTGTAGACGACATCACCCGAACGATTTCGAATAGACACAGGTCGACTCGTCATAACTTACACTTCCGTTGTAAATTAGGTAAAAATTTACCATAGAAAATTTCCATATCAGACTTTCTGTGAACATAAATACCAAAACTGTTAATCTGTTGCTTTTAATTTCAGCGCAATTATTTTGATAATGTATTTACCTAAATTATTACAATAAAGCATGGTGAGCTATGTAATATTCATAAAGAAACCGTTTTGTTTGTTGGGTAAGCTGTATATTATAGGAACGTAATAAATATTTCACGAATTATTTGTTAATGTCCCTAATGTAAAATTTTAAGAACCTATGAAAGGTTATTACCTATATATATACTTAAGTGTATCAAACAACAATGAGTTGAGTCTACTAATTAAGGGTGTTTTTAACAATCGTTTTGCGCCATTTCAAATTCCTTTCCGGGTTAACTCATATGATACACTTCATTTTAAATAACATCTCAATTCAATATAAACAAAATTAAAATTCAGCTGTCAATATTATGAAAAAAAAGAGTCCATCCGTTTACTATCCATTCTTTATTCAATAACCAATTCTCCAAGAACAATGTGCGTTTTTCTGAGTATATGTAAACAAAAATGTTACTTAGCATTTTAGTATAAAATTAGAATAATTCGATTCCATGAATACGTTGATGGCAATTATGTGTAAAATGGACAAAAAGTGACAGATGACAACATGAATTGAAGTCCTTTAAAAAGTAGATGTGAAAATAGACCTATCTACAACATAAAATTGATGTACTTTAACTGACTAAGCGTAAACATTCTTGTTATGAATAAATTAGGTAATTTCCATGAAACAAAATTAGTATGAACAGTTACCACTTTAGAAGCATATGCACATATTTCTAATTTTTTCAGGGCCATGATATTAAAATGAATTATTCAAGCAGATTTTACCCACCAATTCCCTTAGGAATATGTTGGTATTACATTCTAAAGAAAACAAATTACAACAATATATTCTTCATACTTCATTAATCACATTTAAATGCAGACTCACGTGAATGCAAGTGTTTTTGCTAATTGCAAACTTTCTCAGATACCTACAATCCTTGAGGGGTGCCCACATCTCGTTACTTAAAGTTTATATTTCTGGTAAAACTGAATGGGAAGTAGGATATTAAAGTTTTTACTGATTTGCTTTTTCAAGAAAAACGGAAAGAAACGATATAAATACCTAGTAATTAGTCATGACAGAACTTACTTCGTCATCAATGATTCTAAATCTAATACTAAATATACTGAAAACCAAATCTGTCATATGTTAGATTTTCTGATTGACAACATATTCGTCATGTTTGGAGGACATGTTTTTCAACAGACTGTTGGTATTCCAATGGGTACTAATTGTGCTACTCTCATCGCCGACCTGTTTTTGTACTCTTTTAAGACTGAGTTCCTGGAAGGCCTGCTGATGAAGAAAGAAAAGACACTGGCCCAGACCTTTAATTTAACATTCCGCTATATTGATGATGTTTTGTCCCTCAACAATGCTAAATTTGGTGACTATTTAAATTCAATTTACCCTAGCGAGCTTGAAATTAAAGACATCACCAATACACTAAGGTCAGACCTACTTCTAGACTCAGGAAAACTACAAACTAGACTCTACGATAAACGTGATGACTTCAACTTTCCAATTGTCAACTTCGCGTTCATCGACAGCAACATTCCAGCAGCTCCAGCGTATGGTGTGTACATTCACAACTCATTCGTTATTCTAGATCCTGCGATCGGTATTCCGATTTTCTAGACCGATCCCTGTGTTGACTGCTAAACTACTCAAACAAGGGTTTCTTGCACCTAGGTTGATGTTATCTCTCCAGAAGTTCTATGGTCGTCACCATGACTTAATTGAGTGTTATGGGAAATCAGGTTCTCAAATACTATCTGACATTTTCGCTGAGTCATAGGTAGTGATTCCTATTCCTGGATTTGACTTTTCCCTAGACATGACAATGAGTAACTCGACGGGTGTCTAATTAGAGGCAGACACCGCTTACTCATCCGGAGTACCTGAGTGCACCCATGGTTTTTATTGGGTTAGGGTTACTCTCTTTCTGTTTTTTTGTGTTCTTGGTTTTTGTGTTGCGTTTGTCTATATTTGGATTTGTAACTGTCCATTGACTTTTGGCTCTTGTTGTTCGGTCGGTTTTCTATGCTATTTTTCTTGTAAATGTAATTAACAACTCGCATTGTTCGTGTTTAGGTCTCAAAAAACCCTCTTTTCTAAAATCTTAGTATAGAACAATAATATTCGATTTCCTATGGTTGAATTTGTCATGACATAGCATGCAGCTTCTTAAATAACTCATGTTATCTGTGAAAATTCGAACTTTTTTCCGTAAGTAGAGAAATCTTACAGAAATCTGTAAGAAAATAATATAAAACCAATTTTTTTAACTGTTGCTATAAAACAGTATAATATTTTTTTGTTACGGTTTAAAAGAAGAAATTTTTAGCTTTGAAATATACTTGACATACTTCGTTACATAAACAATCACATGTTTTAAAAAGAAATACTAAACCAAATTAAAAATTTAACATATTTTATTTTTATATGTGTAGGAGAAAAACAGTATCAGCTTTGAAATATGATTTATTTTGGCTCAAAATGTAAAGTAAAAAATGTATTACAGTTATCTGCACTCCTTCTCTTTCGTCTCTGGAAGAAATCAATGCCTGTAAACTTTGAACAGTGCATTAAAGTTAGTAAGTAAGTATTTTGGAACCTTAACGAGGACTATTTAAATACTTTTGGCATGAACTGCCATGGCAATCAATAAATTTTCCTAGACTTCTAGTTCTTAGTTATCTAACAAAACAATTTTACAATTTGACATTTTTCAACATGGCCATTTTCATAATACATTCTGAAGTCAGTCTGCAAATTCTTTTCAAAATCTGAATTTTTCATCTTACCGAGACTTTGGTACACAAGGCTTCATTTAAAGTTCATTGTGATATTAGTTACATATCCAGTGGACAACGAGACCGATTTATGGAATCTGTTAACCATTTATCATAATGATCAGATAACAGAACTTATCAAGTTATCACATATTGCACTTGTATTATCTCTTCATATTGCAGGAAACGATGTTTAGTCAACATAACTTAAGTTACAAAACAGATAAACAATATTTGCGTAATAATAAGTCAAACCGAGTGCAAAAAGGCATGGAGATATAAAACAGGACAAAGATATGACTAAAGATAAATGTCGATATTGAGACAGACCCGGCTACAATGCATATTTTTAAATTTTTTTTCAATCATGATGTCTAGATTAATGAACAAAATCAACTCTTTCAGACCCAAGTTAATGCTTACAGCTTCGTTGGTATGGCTCAGTGAAATAAAAAATATCACATTTAACTTATTTGTAATCTCAATCACTGTTTACTTTTTATCAGTAAGATAGCATTTGCGCTTGTAAGTACTTTAGTCTTAAAGTTGACAAGATATGTTATGCATGGCTTTTTTAATATTTCCCTTAAATACGGAAATTAAACTTGACAATTTTAACACAAATAACACAAAGAACACTAAGTCTGGTGATTTATTAATAGAAAAGGTTGATATTTAATATATCGACATCTTTATTATAAGTGTGTTTAAAAATAAATAATTCTCAGCCTTAAAATAAAATTGCCATAATTCGTTATGTTAAAATTTATATGTGTTATTAAGACTTGCTTAAAAACATGTGAACAATATAGCATAATTGTATTTGGTTTATTCAGAACAGAAACAGTATAAACTTTCAAATTTGATTTATTTGGTTTATACTTTTAAGTAAAATATGTATTATATTTTACTGCACTCAGGTTGTTTCATCTTGAACATTAATCGGATCTAGATTGATGCATTCTGGTTAAACTATTTATGGAATTTTATATAGCGATATTACCATATTAAAATTATTGCATATACTGTATTAGTAAACAGCCAACTTTTTTAGACTTTGTTGTTGGATTATTGGTTATCTAAAACAACAATTGTACACTTGGAGACATTTTTAACATGACGAGAAAAAAGCCATGTTTACAATACATTCTGAACATAGTCTGTAGATTGCATTAAAAATCTTTAATTCTCCTGTTTAATTGTATCTGGTAATTGGTTTTTTAAACCTAACCAGAACCAAATAATCACTTTTTCCAAGTTGTTATCACGTTATCTTGATAAAAGGTCCAATATTTTTCGACGCCGACGAAGAGATATGATTGTCAAATAAACTGAAAAGCTTATAATGGTTTGAACTGAGTAGACCAGTATATGTCTAAAAGTTTCTGTGAGCGGAATGAACGTAAGTGTTTTACGTTTACGAACTGGTTATATTACATCTGAAACCAGATAACGTCTATAAAAGCAAAACATAATCTATAATGTCGTTTCAATTATTAGTTCCGGCATCAATTATACATTCGTCTTCTAAATTATTTAGTAACACTGTTGCTCATTAACATCAGAAATTGAAAATAAATAGTTGTTAGTTTTAAATAGACTTAGTGCAATTTATGCTAGACTTCAATCCATCGCATTCCCACCACCCCACCTACATAAAAACCAGTTGCCTGTATTATGATGATATTAAGCATACTGGCTTACTATAACTATACAGTAGAACACTATAATTTAGTTGTAAAACCAGTCTCTGAAACGCATAATTGATTTTGTTAAGATTTTGGTAAATCATTCTCTAGAATGATTTCCAAAAGTTCAGTCCATTCCCTGTTGAGTAACTTTATTTCAGTGAAAAATACTTCCGGTAAAGTTTAAGGTAGTACCGTATATGACCACGTTGAGCTGCCAGCACTGTTCTGTATCTCCTTGGCATAAAGTCAATGTTCTTATTTTTGGTGTGGAATTGTTCGCATTTAGAGATCACCGCCCACATTATGACGCTACAACCCTTCAATCTGTTGTACCATTGGACACTTTCTATGTAATGGTGCTAAAACTGCTTCCAAATACGGCCAACTGGGTCTAATGATATTTTGTAGAAGTCGGTTGTGTACTTTTTTGTGAGATAATTCTTTTCAATCACTGCATTCCAACTGCAGTCAGCTCTTTTCTCGAGCGCTCATTGGTAGAGCCAGTATACTGTAATCTGTCCCAAAGCAGAGAAATTGTGCACTGTTTTACTTCAGTTCGTTCAATCTCACTTAGTGGTAATCCGTCTTAGAGACGGCCGAGGACGATATTTTGAGTAGCAGAGTCCAAATTTAACGTTATGATGAATTCAAGCTTCAAACCTCGTCCTTTTATACGCTTAAAGTAGCGGTTGAAATAACCACAAAGTTCACATAAAAAGCGTTATTGAAGTTCACTATAGAGATTCACCTTGCTTGTTTTGCAAAAGACTAAATCAAAGATACCTTTAAATTTGAAAACTTACCCGTAAAATTTACCGATTGAATTGATTATTTACATTACAACTAATCATATAATGACATAAGTGTGATTTATTCTTATTAATACATGACATATTGTATTTGGACATATATCTTTCTATAATGTATAGATAATGAGTAGAGGTAGGCTGTCAATATTAAATAGTTAAACATTTTAAATTTTTCATTTATAAAAACAGTTAATTTTAATATCAGATACATTTAGGTTGGAACTGGCTTCATATATTGTCATCATTATCTTATTTATTAAAAATTTAAACTAGTTCTAATTAAATGAATGAAATCATCTTACCATAAAATCTTCAATAGCTATAGATGCAAGAAAAAAGTAGTTAAATTAAGAAACTAAACTTCGTCGATCGTATAGACTTTGTACACTGATAGTACATATTAGGGTATTTGTTTAAATAGTTAAACAAATATAATCTTTAAACACATATAAGCTATTATATCAAATGTCCGTAAAGTGTCGAGATATGTAAAATTTAATGAAACAACACATATTTATCAGCAGGTGATGTTGTCAAAAAGTGGCTCCTGACTACATGACTAGTTAATAAAACTTCCTTATTGTTCTTAATAAAGACTATTTGAAAGTAGCCAGTTTCCTCAATAAAAAATATAGCGTCCTTTTTATTGTGTTTTTCCAGAATTAATAAAACAGGTA
This sequence comes from Limnoperna fortunei, assembly GCA_944474755.1. NCBI lineage: Eukaryota > Metazoa > Mollusca > Bivalvia > Mytilida > Modiolidae > Limnoperna > Limnoperna fortunei. Next base: position 35,454,928 of record OX104119.1, read on the forward strand.
TAGCTACACGATATATATATCGCAATATTGCTGAACATATAAAAATGTTGAAAAATTTTATATTAAAAAGTGCAAAAATCCGTGTTTTATTCAGAACAAAATATTGCATTATCATTTGTCGTGTGTTTGCTCATAATAAACACAATACATAGACTCTCATTTGATAAGAGTAAATTTTATAAAATAATATAAAAATAAAATATGTTTAGTAAGAACGTACTGGTTTTGCTTTCTGTAGCGAAGTTATTTTTGTATCATGTATTCTACAAAGGGGTCAGAACAAATTCACCATAGATGGAAAATGGAAATATTTTCTGAACGAAAATGGTGACTCAATTTGTTTTGAAAAGAATAGAAACGGGTATTGTTTGCACTCAGTGGTTAACAAATATTGCGGATTTTTATCTTGTGTTTGTCCAGAATAAATAAAACAGGTATGGTTACACGAAATATATATCGCAATATTTCTGAACATATAAAAGTGTTGAAAAAATATATATTAAAAGTGCAAAAATCCGTGTTTTATTCAGAACGAAATATTGCATTATCATTTGTCTTGTATTTGCTCATAATAAACTCACTACAAGTCTCTCATTTGATAAGAGTAAATTCCATACAGTATTTTGAAAATAAAATACTGTTTATGCTTTCTGTAGCGAAGTTATTTTGATATCATGTATTCTACAAAGGGGTCTGAACATAGACTAAAAAATAAGAATAGAATATCATATAGGAAACAATAAGACCTGAAATGAATAGATATTTATGATAAAAGTGATGCAGAATGTCAAATCACGAAGATAAACCAATAATTAAGATTTACTATCTTGAACAAATATATATTACATGTAATTATAATATCGTATTACCTGTGATGACAAAATGTTAGCTAGGAGTCGGATGTAAAGTTGGGCGGGTTCTATTTTTAAATCTTATTAATAATGAGGTGGCATAATATACAAATGAGATACGATATCAGTTTGTGTTTAATATACTATGAAAAGTAGTGAACATTCATTTTTATAATAACGAAGATAATAAAATTTGAACACCAACGAAATAATTTAATCGGAGATGAAAAAATGACTCTTGATACATTTATAACTGATTAAATGGTATGCAAATATTCAACTTACTTCGCAGATTGTAATTACTTGTAATTACTTTTTTCAGTTGTAGCAGGTGTGACTAAATCATATAGATAATCGAGAGTCTGGTTATGAAGAATTTTATTTAAAAGCATTTTTTTAATTCCCTTCTTACACTTAATTTGTCCCATCCCGTTTCATTATAAATAGATGCAAATACTAGCGTAGCATCTACTAGCGTAAACCTGTTTTTATACGTGCCGCCTCAATTTGAATTCTTTTTAGTCCTTCTGAATTAACATGCACACAGTTGTTCCAAAAGTGAAATATATTTTTTCAAGATATTACCTTTTTAGTTTTAGTTTTTGTAAGACGGTTACCTCTTTAGAATATTTCTGTAGCAGAATATCGAAATGTTTTGTCCATTTGCAATAAATACTAAAAGTAACACCTAAATGTTTATGTGTAGTAACAGGGTTTAAAGAAGTTGTTCCAAAATCAAAAGACAAATGTCTCTGCGCACTTCTCATATTAAAAAGCATGATGTCAGTTTTGTTAAGGACCATTTTTTAGATCACTGATCTAGGTACTCTAGTTTTTATAAATCATAACTTTAAGGCTTTGATGGTCGGTTGCAATATGAGCAATAGAGGCGTCATCAGCAAAATATCTTCCAAGTCCAACCATTTCATCTGCAATACCATTCATACAAATAAGAAATAAAAGTGGTCTCAATATTAATCCTTGACGCACACCGGCTTTCAATATACCAATATATGACACTGAATCTTGTAATACTACTTTTTGAGTAAGTCTAGAAAGATAACTATTTAACCAGCATAGTAAATTACCTTTAATTCCATATTTTTCTAATTATAAAATAAGTGCTTTAAATCAAAAGCTTAATTGATATCAGCAAAGGTGACACTATAACTTGTTTATCATTCAATGCTAAAAGTATGTAGTTATACAATTCAATTAATTGATGTGTTGTTGAGTAGCCAGTAATGAAGCCAGACTGAAACTTACAAGTTTGTTATTATGTAAATGATTAAAAATATTTTGATAAACAATTTTTCGAAAATTTTACAGACACATGATAACAAGGAGACGGATCTATAATTTGATGGCAAAGATTTGTCAGCAGATTTGAATATGGAAATAACATGAAAAATTTTCAACTGTTCTGGAAAAGTATTCTTGTTCAAAGATTTTTTTAAAAGAAACGTAATGGCTTCAAAATTTCGTTTCATACAGCAAATAGCAGTGTGTTGCCCATAGCTTTTATTTACACAAAGTGTAGACAGTATATCAAGAACATCCTGTTCAATGACACCTATTTCTGAAATAGGATTAAAACACCTATTTTCGAATTAAGGCAATTCCTTTTGATTAACATCTATGTTAGATATTGAACAAAAGTATCTAAAATTTCTGATTTTACAACAGCATTGTACGATAAATTTAGATTATTACTGGGATCTTTCCAAGCAGGAATATCGTTAGCGGGTTGTTCGTTTTAAATCAACATATTATTGTATTCCAATAAAATTTACTTCTGGCAAAGAATCTTTCTTGCCTGCTTTTTAAATTATTAACCGCATTTCGTTGTTGTTTAAACTTTCTCTGGGTAGTTGTGCGTTTTAATACGAAAAATATTTTCCGAAATCTGTCGCGTTTACGCATTTCACGTCGCAATTTTGAATTAAACAAAACTTTATCAGCACATATAATAAGTATCTCCCTGGTAGGTATACATTGTTAAGCAAAATGTACGAAAGTATCAGTAAAGTTTGTACAGGCATTAAGAATATTATCCGCATTAGTAAAGTTTCCCAGTTAGCATCACACATTTTTTTGTTTCTTGTTTCAAAAGATTAAAGTCTCGTTTTTCATAATCCCAAATTATACGTTTAGACGTTTCGTTATTAATTCAAGCAGATTTTATAGTAATATACGTACGGTCGTGATCATTAGACTCTCTGTCATTCGGTATTGTGTCAGCGTCAACAACGGTGATAGAATCCGTAATCAAATTCGGATCAGGCAAAGAAGTATTAGCAGGCGGACTTCCCCTCGAGGTAAGAGGGGAGGTCGGAAATAGTTTCATAAGTTGTTAGGATTGTGGCACCACCACTGAAGGGCCAGTTGTCCCTGAAATGATCGGAATGTGACAGTTATTACAGTTGCATGGGTGGCACACCCCGATGTTTAGATCCGGGAAAGATACAACATACAACCTATTTTTGCAGTGGTGAGTTAATCGCGGCTATGGTTCTCCAAGCCAGGGTGACGGTAGTGGATGAATTTCTTATTATTAATGGGTTGTATATTGTCTGTACGTAAGTACTTTGCATGTTGTTAATTTTGCTCCAGAGAGGAAGACTCTATGGTCTATCCCGTCGTTGGACGTTTTGGTTACCGTGGTTTACTAAGCTTTTTATGGGTATTTTTTGACAATATGTCATTGTCAGGCAATTGTTTCTTTTCCTTGTGATAGGAGCTAGGTTCCATTGTCATGTTAACATCCAGGGTGTGGGTGCTCTTAACGTTTCAATGGTGTCAAATACAGACCCTGTAGGTTAATCTAGTTTTGGGGATTTTGATATTGTCTCAGTTATTCAGTTATTCGTTAGTCCTTCGCCGAAGAAAATGGTGGGTGGGGATGGGTTGTGGTAAAATTAGTCTCCTCCCGATTCAAGGGATAGATCAGACCCTATTACGTCCGGAGTGACTTGAAGATGTAGGTGCATCCATCGTTACACGGATGAAAATACTGGAAGGATCCGATCCAGCGTTTGACATAATCGGAGATCTTGCACCAGGCTCCATTGTAGACGACAGCACGATTTTTGCATGATAGTTGTATTATCAAATAATCTTAGCATACATATACCTGGGACCCCCACCTAGAAATACCACCCCATACCCTCACGCTACCACCGACCCAATGATCTGTTTCTTGAACACAAGGATCCAGATAACGTTCACCTCTACGCCATCACGTGTTCAACCGTCACTATAAAGAAGATGGAAACAAGGAAACAAGACTCGTCGGACTGAAGACCTGTGAAACAATCGTTGTTCCAAAAGTGAAATATATTTTTTCAAGATATTACCTTTTTAGTTTAATTTAGTTTTTGTAAGACGGTTACCTGTTTAGAATCTTTCTGTAGCAGAATATCGAAATGTTTTGTCCATTTGCAATAAATACTAAAAGTAACACCTAAATGTTTATGTGTAGCAACAGGGTTTAAAGAAGTTGTTCCAAAATCAAAAGACAAATGTCTCTGCGCACTTCTCATATTAAAAAGCATGATGTCAGTTTTGTTAAGGTTAAACTTGACCGACCATTTTTTAGATCACTGATCTAGGTACTCTAGTTTTTATAAATCATAACTTTAAGGCTTTGATGGTCGGTTGCAATATGAGCAATAGAGGCGTCATCAGCAAAATATCTTCCAAGTCCAACCATTTCATCTGCAATACCATTCATACAAATAAGAAATAAAAGTGGTCTCAATATTAATCCTTGACGCACACCGGCTTTCAATATACCAATATATGACACTGAATCTTGTAATACTACTTTTTGAGTAAGTCTAGAAAGATAACTATTTAACCAGCATAGTAAATTACCTTTAATTCCATATTTTTCTAATTATAAAATAAGTGCTTTAAATCAAAAGCTTAATTGATATCAGCAAAGGTGACACTATAACTTGAAGACCTGTGAAACAATCGTTGACGTTGCTGTATCCATGCTAGACGATTTCGACGACGCTGTGGTGAAATGAGGTTTCCATTAAAGGGTATCTCCTTGCTTGAAGTGAGCTAGTGCGAATTCATCGTCGTACCGTATTCACCGAATTTGCCTTCCATGAGCGCCCATGATCATTGGGCTGCCTAACGGGAATGATCATAAAAAAGTTGCAATCAAACGCTTCGATCTGGTTGAAGCGTACTAACACTCTATTTTCCTTGGCATGGTTTCCTCTAAAGAACCAGTTTGTTGGTGTTTTAATGCCTAACGTGTGATGGTTGAAGGCGAACCATGCATACGGCGGGCAATTTCACGCAAGGCATCTTCCCTTGGATCACATCCCAATCTCCTTGACCCCGATTGTTTAAAATTCGAGGTATACTTGCGACAATGTAAGTAAAAATTGCACATGTAAAGTTGGGTTATTTATAAACGTTAATTAAGCTTTGAGAACATTTGAACTCATTCGTGCATTTCTTTCATGTCAAAACATTCTAATTGTTGCATGAAAAATAGCAAAGAAAACCGATCGACCAACAAGAGCCAAAAGTCAAGAGACAGTTACAAATCCGGATATAGACAAACATACACAACGCAACATAAAAACCAAAAACACAGAAAACAAGAAAGAGAGTAAACCGAACCCCATAAAAATCATGGGTGCACTCAGGTACTTCGGACAAGTAAGCAGTGTCTCCCACTAATTAGAAGCCGTCGAGTTACTCATTGTCTTGTCATCGGTAATTTTTATCTGAAAACTCAGAAGATCGGTGGTTCCATTTCCTTGCATCTCTTCCATACCCAAACAACAACAAAATCAATAATCAAACTAGGTTTTAGATAAATAAACAGATACTGCAGTATACATTAACCATATATATATATATATATATAATATATATATCAGCCGTCTCATGAGAAAAGGTACAAAAACGTCGTGACGTTGTTATCGAGAAAAACGGCCTCGGAATGAACGGTATGATTTTAGCGTTGTTCAGTTACGAGTTGTTTTTTGCAGACGACGGTATCTTCGTAAAAAAACTTAACAATGGGTTGCCAAAACTTTACAAATTTTGGGAAAAATATTATTTGAATATGGATTTATTACTGTGTAATATTTAAAAAAAAACTTACGACATTTTTAATTCCATACAAAAGAGTTTACCACGGGTCAATAATCAGTACGTCAGTCACTGGAAAACACTTTGAAGAATTGAATAATTTCCAGATGCAAGCCTGTTATTTTCTTAAATTTGTCATTTATTTGACGAATATGTACAGTGTGAAATGTTTATATTATCATCCTTGTACTATGTGGTCGTATCCGGGGATCAAGTGAAAGTGAAAGTACTATTTACGGAATCACCCACGTGACCCTTCATGTACAATATTTCTAAAAAATATCTCGAATCAATAAAAGATCAAATTGCTTCTTTTATTATCGGATATGCTATTTGCAGTTTATGACCTTTATTTTAACATATATGCTTATGTTAAAATCTTCACATGAATATTAGAAGAGAAATACACAGAATAAAAGCTTATGGCTGCTCAGGTAGGTCATAATATTGAACCAATATGTCGACTGCGCTCAACCGTATCGTGCATACACGCGGGAATTATTGTTTTCTTATAAAAGTTACTTTACAGAGCTAGATAAACATTTCCTTATCAAGAATCATCACTTCCACTCGAACCATAAATGCCACATATAGAAAGCTAAACATTAACAAGAAAGTAGCAAAGAAAACCGACCGAACAACAAGAGCCAAAAACCAAGGGACAGTTACAAATCCGGATATAGACAAACACAACACAAAAATCAAAAACATAAAACACAGAAAGAGAGTAACCCGAACCCAATAAAAACCATGGGTGCACTCAGGTGCTCCGGACGAGTAAGCAGTGCCTGCCTCTAATTAGACACCCGTCGAGTTACTCATTGCCTTGTCTAGGGAAAAGTCAAATCCAGGAATAGGAAACACTACCTATGACTCAGCGAAAATGTCAGATCGTATTTGAGACACTGATTTCCCGTAACGACCAATTAAGTCGTGGTGCCGACCATAGAACTTCTGGAGAGATAACATCAACCTAGGTACAACAAACCCTTGTTACATCAATAACATTCCAAACCTTCATGCACAATACTATTTTGTAGGATTAAAAACTTAAAATTAAAAAAAAAACATTTTCGAAAGTTAAGGTCAGATTATTAAGCAATATCCATTTAAATAATTGAAGCAGTCATATTGCATGTCAGCACCGAATTGTCATTTTTTAATGATACAAAAAAATATCTCAAGCATGCCATATACTTATTATAATTCAATCGCCAATACAAAGCGACTAATCTTGCTAAATTTTAATCTGCCACCATCGTTAAAGTTCAGTTGCCGTTAGTCAGTTACAATTCTTCGTAATAAGTTTCTCCATTTTCAGCGTTTATTGAGTCGGTAAGAATAACGATAGGTCAAATGTTTGAAAACCATATAACAGTGATTAAATCCGGTATGAGGTAAAGAAACAAGATATAAAAAAATGATTATAACCACCAAAAACTAAAGTTATTAACTCGGTCAACGCAGTATCAAAATATGGGTGCACTCTTGTGTTCAAGTAAGCAGTACCTGCCTCTAATTAGACAGTCTGTTCAATAAGAGTCTGTTTAAAAAAAAAATCTGATCACATTTAGCATATACATTTTCAACTAAGTTGTGCTGATTGCGCTTGAACTTCGAAAGGCATGTCAGCTCAAATTAGGTACAACTAATCTTTATGTCACCAGTTTGGACTAGAAAATCAAAATGCCGATCAAGCATAACGTCGGTGTTGTGATATGCAGACACCATAGCCGAAGCTGTTGGAATATTAATTTAAATGATATCGGATTGAAGTTTTTCGATTGAGTCTATTTCCAGAAGGTCTAGATAAGATGTTCCCTTAATTATATCGGTAGGGTTGTCAAGCTTTTTGAATAGATTAAAATAAAGATTCACGTGACATAAGATATTCAGAATAAGAAATTTAAGGTCTTGGAAAAACCTCCAACTGACCATATTATAAATACTGTCAAAATCTTTAATACTTGTGTAATATAGCTTCCGCCATTCAAAAAGTGGAATTAAAGACTCTTTTATATAGTTCATTGTATTTAAACACATATTAACTAGCTTATTGTGATGAATTAAGTCATTATAGTCGAATATGCCATTTTTAATGAAACTATTTACTCCGTTTTACAAGTCTCTCTTTTAAAGACTTTCAATATCATTATGTTTTCTTCCTTTCCGAAATGGAAAGCGCAATTGCTATACGTTGACGCCTTAAGTGGTTTTTGCCACCTTTGCTGCAGTCGCTTGTTATTGTTGCGCCACACGAAGTGCGAATTTTGTATCATTGATACGTTACCCATTTTTTCGCAGTTTCAGTTGGCACACCGATCCTGCTTTCTTTACACTTCTAATTTTTTATACGCACACATTTCATAAAGCAAAGCAAGATAGAGCACTAAGTCGTTATTGTAACAATAATATTAATGACCTTATAATAAAATTATTAAGAATTTAGGTGATTTTATTATCTATACGTCGAGTTTTTGCTAACTGACTAACCAGATTTTTTATTTACTTCCATTATCAATTGTGATTAGTTTGATATTATTATCATTTATTATTAAAATAAGTCAGAGATGTTGTATCATTTTTTAATTTTGGGTGCGACGCAGTCAACAATGACGAGAACAACAACATGACTCGGGTACTGTTAATGGACTTCAGATAACATATATCCCAACATCAGAGAACACTTAAGACGCGCCAATAAGAATACAACAAGTTTTAGTAAACCAATGTGACTTCTAAATGATATATATTTTATATAACACTTTCATTGTTTGTATGAATTTTATTTAACGCCGCTTTTAGCAATTTTTTATCTATATCATGGCGTACAGTTTTTAATGGGAGGAGTCCTGAGTACCCGGAGAAAACCTCCGACCTTCGGTAGGAAAACTGGCAATCCTGTTTATATGTTTATATATGTTTATATGTGTTGTTTTGCTAAAAAATACTAATGCATGTATAAATATTTAACTATACAAGTTTACCTTTACTGTAAATTACAACAGTATACTTTGGATGACATGCATAAATTAAAACTAAAAGGAAAATATATAATAAATTTGGATAACAGACCTGTCCCGAAAAAAGCAAAAATCGACTTTACTGTCAGTGGGAAGGAATGCAGAAACATGGCTTACTGTGAATATGTACAATTTCTACAAACATATCAGGTTTGAATTCAGCACATTAAGGCTTTTAGTGTTGGAAATCAAATTGCTAAATGTACTAATATTGGTCCCGTTTTACAATTTTAACTGCAGTGAAGCCTTAGCTGCAAACAGACAAATCCAAGCAGCAAAACAACGAAACACACACACAACAAAATTAAACAACACAAACCTTATGATTAAAGAAAACATGCATTAAATTCCTTTAGCCTATAAAGAATATTTTGAAGACTAACAAATATTAAATTTTTTTTAAACATTTTAAGCAACAAAACTATAACGAAATCTTGGCCACCTTAGCAAAAACATAAAATACTGCACATCGATGGAACATAGTAAGCTTTTGGTAAATATAAGTTTCACTCGTTAACTTGTCGCCTTTATATAACAAACACTGGGTTGATGTAGACGTTTGTTGTTTATTTGTTTTTATCAATTGTTAGTTATATCATGGCGTCCAATTTTATTGTCTGAGAAAACCGGATTACACTACAACCTCTGACCGTCGACAATTCATATACAATTTTGGATCATGCGAATCATCGAGCCTTCGAGTTTTTATCATCATAGCGTTCTATTTGATCCATATTTTCTTTGCATCATGTGTTCGTGCATACATATGAAGCAGACTTTTTACAATCACTTTTAAATAAGAGATCGTAACAAGTACAGTCCTTTAATATTATCTTTCGTACACTAAACAATCTTTGATTTGGTGACTTTCGACATCTTATTTATTCAAAATAGCTTGTTATTAATGATACAACAAACACTAACAGGTCCGCTTATATTTGGACCTACATCTCGAACTCCACACTTCATAAGGACTTTCTACTAAACTCCGATGACTTCAACTTTCCTCCTTGTGCAGCATATGGAGTTTACGTTTCTTAACTGACACGTTACTCATGAGATGGTTAAACAACCACGATTCCTTTCAGCAATCTTTTGATTATTTTTTTGATTAACGCGGAAGAAGAAATTTTACAGAAATCATGTTCTTGTAGAAAAAATACGCGATATGTCTCTTGAGTACGGATGTAGATTTGTCGTAGATATGGGAAGTATCTTCCATTACCGGAATTGACTTGTGTGACTGGTGTGTTACAATAGGCCGAAACTACTTATTTTTCCGGAGCACTTGCGTTTACTTTCATTTTCTTGAGAATTCGTGTTGCTGCCTTTTGTTTGTATGTTGGTTTGTTATGTGTTTATTGTGTCCAATGAATTTGTATTACTGTTTTGAACTCCGAGATTTAATTGAGACTAGTATGTCTGCTTATTTGTTTTAAGATTTAGCATACATGTGCAGTATTTCGCTATCTTTCATTCAATTGCAGAGAACTCTTGAAAGACAGCAATAGTTGCTTTATTGTAAATGCCACACTGCCATATAATGTCTACCAGATGTTCTTGCTATAGGCGATTTTAAAAAACCTAAATTTTATACGTTCAAATTAAAACTAAATAAAATTCAATTATCCATCTCAATTTTCCTTTTTTCTTTCCTTGGTTAATTGTAATATTTATTTAAAGCTAATAACTTTAATGCAGTTATTCCCGACCTGGCTTTAACACGCATTTATTAAACACAGAAGTACAACTGTTATATTTTAAGTTCAACAAAAGTTAATCAATAAGAACCTGAACGGAACTGGAACAGGCAACCATACACTGAACTAATTATTAAAATGTACCTTGTCTTCTTCCTCGAACATTTACTCTGGTCCGTTTGCCATTGATTGACAAATAGCTATTTTGGAAGCTACCTAATCTCTCTTGTTTGTAGCGATCGATATGCAACTGTTGGTCGTTGTCAACCGATTTACTAATTTGGATGGCTTTGCCGCGATCTGTGCTATTCGAAATCGGCATATGTAAGTCAACGTCTTCGTTGTTTTCTTTCGACTTTTGCTCCAACTGGTTCAAAGTACGCTCTCTCCGTTCATTCTTTATCCCTTGTTTTCGTATCTCTAATTGAAGAGCTCTTAAAGCATTTTCGTGTTCTGTTGAAACTATTTTCAATTTTTCTATATCTTGATGCTCAACGGTTGCTTTTTGTTTCCTAAATGCATCTTGCAAGTCCGTCACTTGCACCGTGCAAATTTGGAACTTGTGGTTCATGTTATCTATATACAGAAGGAAAAGAAGTCTCGATCTAAAAGGTCTAAAAGAACCTACCAACCAGTACATTTACTAAGTATCGGATCGCCAACATGATGCCAACACCGGATGCTGATGTACAAATAACCTAATTTTATCATTTATTTAGATTGATATTGACACTGAAGAAGGCCATCAGTTGGTCGAAAATTTTGTCGTATTTATTAATATACACATAGGAGAAACATCTCTATATTTGTATCGTTGCATAATCCTCTAGACTATATATATAAGAAAGCTGCTTAACCAGTACTCTTATTTAGTGTATATAAGCGTAAGTGTAAGTAAGGGTGAGTATTAACTGCCTGTATTTTTTGTGTTTTTACACGATCCAAGTGGACTTATACTATTCCATCTCCCAATCAAAAAAAATAATTCTATCTCCCAATGAAGAATATCTTAAACATTTAGCGTTAAACGCTGATGAGTCTTAAGTAGACGAAACGCGCGTCTGGCGTAATGAATTTGCCACCTTGAAAATTTTGATTACATCTTGTTGGGTAAAATGCTGCGACATAAATGGTTATTCTGTTGTAAAACAATAATAAACCACAACCTCCGTTGGTTATTTCTTAATAATATCACGTTAATGGATTGAAACTAATATATTTAAATTTCGGTTAATATATATTATATTAAGTTTAGGAATTAAACATATTTCATTTAATCATAATAAGATAGGGGTTGATACAATTAAACTTGCATAATGGTTCTTCATAATGTAAACATACATACCATTTTCATGTCTTAAAATGTTAACTTCAGATTTCAGTTGTTGAACCTCTAATTGCAATTCCGATACAACGCCGTAAATATCTAGCTTCTTGTCACAAGTAACTAAAGACGTAAATACACTGAATATCAAAATAAAATTAAAAATACACATTTGTGAAAGTTTAAACGCTATTGCTTATCATTGCAATCTAAAACCAGCACGAAGCTCAAATACAGGTTATCTAATCTAACGAAGCCTATGTATAATAAATACGGACATATTTCATATACAGCAAAGAAAGGCACGTTTTGGGGTTTTTCCAATGTAGTTAAATATTTTACATTTAATTAGCGAATATATCAATGCTAAGAGTATAATTCTAAATCTCGTTTTTTTTTAATAATCCAAAATTCGCTATGTTGATCGTAATTACTCCATTGTACTTGAAATTAAGGGCACCGCAGATGCAGCTAGGACTTTTCATACCTTGACCTAAATTTGGAAATTGACAATGAAGTTATCCGGTTGAGAACCAAGCTCTAACAAAAAGAATGTTGTTTGTTTGGTAACATTCTAGCTACACGTATGGAGAATATAACCCCCATTTGACAAGGTACTCAAAGTCTGCATTTCTTATCTCAATTTACTTGATACTTGATATTTGCTGACAGAAAAGCTACTTAACCAGGAGTTCACAATGACAAGATTTAAGTTATCTCGTAAAAAATTTTACACTCGCCACTTTTGTTGACCGTTACGGTATATATGTGTTACAAATGACCATTTATTTGTTAATCGCGACGTATTCCTTTGATACAAGAACATGCTTTAACATTACTTCGATGAGTCTGCTAATTGATTTTCGGGGAAGATAAAGCACTCTTTAAGAGGCTTGAGTAAGCTAATCTATATTGTAAGGGGTATAAGCGAGCGAAATTATTATCCTATAAATCTTATCTCATAAATGTACATTGGCGGTCCTCACAACATGTAATCTTACAAATCGTTCGTTTGTTGCTTCGACGTCAGTAGAAACAATGAAGTCTGTCTGTCAGATACCATGTAAATTATAACTTTTAGTGTGTTTAAGCACAGAAATTTGTTGCATATGCATCCAACAACTGCATTCAAGTTACAAGTGTAAGGTGGGGCAAATTAATGGACAAAATTTCCACAATTGGAATTTTCACAACAGATTACTTATTGTCCTTAGACACAACTGGCAATGATGTGTACCATAGAACACCTTACTATCTCTGTGTCATTGGATGAGGAGTTGGAAAATACTATGGCATTCTTGACGTCGTGACTATACTATCGGACATCGACTCCTGGGACAATCAGTTACTCTTCCTGTAGCACACTAACGGATAAATAAGTCATTTATTGTTGACGCATCATCTTCAAACATCATTGCAGCAAGAGCTATTGCTCTAACTTAGGTCTTTCAATTTTAGACATTAAGATCACATTGGTTATTAACGGTAATTTGTTATATATATGTTGTCTGTTTAGAATTAGTTACATAATTTCAGCTCAATTTTGATTCATGAAAGTTTCATGTTGCAATTAATTGTGTCTTCAATCTTGTTAATAACGTCTTCAATCTCTCAATAATTTTTATACAAAAAAACCTGGCTTTCATTACAAGCAACCTGAAACTTGTTAAATGAGTCTTCGTCCCATGAAGAAAGCACAATTCCTTGTCAAGACAAAAGTATCAATTTCGATATTTTTCCCGCTTATCTTCAGTTTTGGAGGTTTCGAAAGATGCACCTGGAACGTAATTTTTTTATAGAAATTTTCAGAACTCTGTAAGATCGTCTATGTTTCAAAGCACCTTGTTAAGAGAATTATCGCGGTATATCATAACGCTAAAAACGGCTTCAATAATTATATTATCATAGTATCCGGGAACAAACAGTGTTACATCAGGAAACAACATTCGATTAATTTCTTCCATACATTCATAGAGCTTGTAATTATTTGAGTTCGGTTTCACCGAATATGAAATTGGGAGTATTCCATATTTTCATGGTTTAAAATAGCGAACCGCTAAGACGTAACTAGGACTGTTTTATCTTTATTTAATTTCTTTAACACTTCTCTTAATTGCATTACCATCTGATCATACATGCCGTAGTCTGGTTCCTAGAGAGTTATAGTTCGTAACTTTGTATGGGACAAATTCAACATTAGTTGCTTTGCATCCAGTATTTCTTCCTGGGTTTTCACCAGAGGTCTTTTCATGTGTGGTGTAACGTAATTATACACCTCGTTTTTTTAAACAAAAATATCTCAAAGTGTGTCCACGGTCGGTAAGTAGTCGCAAAGCGAGAATGCGACCGGACGTGGCTTTCTGATGATTCATGTTTAAAGCAATTGAAATGGCGGTGAAAGAAATTTTTGTAATGTTTGGCAAGCTAAAACGTAGAAGCATTCTAATAAAAAATTTTGTAAAGTCATGTTAAGGGACTCCGAGATCGATTGCTACAAAAATTGGTGTTATATTAAAGAAATGTAGATGCATACTGGACTCGTGTATACAAATCCTCTTTCTAATGTATATTTATCGCATATAATCAATGAATATATCAAACCTCCTGCTATACATTTACACACGAAATAATTTGATTCTGGTATTTATAGGTCACTATATTTATTAACGTATTGAATTATATCTTTAATATCTTTCTTCTTCTCGATATATCGTAACATTAAAAGATATATTACAGATGTGTAGGAAACACTACTTCAAAATTTGATCCATCACCTAAACTGTGTGCTTTGTATCAAACTTCAACGTAATTCTCATTCAATGTATGTCCAAATGCAGGTTTTCAAGTATTCTACTATTTGTAAATAAAATGTCATAAAAGACACAAAGGTTAAGAGAATTTACTACACCAGAAGCGTGTTTCGTCTAGTCAAGACTTATCAGAGACGCTCAAACCCAAACAATATTTAAAATCAAAAATATTTAGATGTTAAATGGCTTTGATCACCAACAAATCCGGCTAAGGCTATCTACACCTTAAAAATAAAAAAAAACATTGTAGGGCAGTAAATTTAGCCAATTACAATATTCCTGTCAGCAGCAAAGTTTGACTACTGGAGTGGTGATGCACTTGGGGACTTAAAGTTCTCGAGCAGAGGCATCGACCCAGTGGTTGAAAATGTCATAAAGCATACTAAGGTTAAAAGAATTTGCAACTCAATGTAAAATAAAGGCACTAGACAACGTCCTTTAAAACATATCAATGCAAGTGTTACAACTGCGAACAAAACGGCATAACATGTGCAATGTAATAAAAATGGTAAGGTAGGTCTGATGGTAAAGAGATTCAGACTGACTAGAATGTGATAGGACAGGATATCAGAGGCGCTCACACCCATAGTACATAGTTTCATAGTCTTGAAGTATATTCAAAAATTGGTTTAATATAGGATAAATATTTATTTTTAAATTTTGTGATGATAATTTATATTTCAATTTACGCAGTGTATTCAGTTGTTTGGGAATACTTGATTTTTTTTTCGATGTGCGTTTAAAATATTGCTGCTCGGGCGTTAAACACCATAAATCAATCAATCAAATCAATCGATGTGCGTTTGAAGAAGTTCCTTAAATTTATTTGCAACAGTGTTAATTAATCTCGGTAGAAGATTTAGTGCTATGGAAATGACTAAACAGTTGGAACTATTTTTTGATGGATTATATATATTATTAATGCACTCTGAATTATTGGTCGGTATAAAAACGTTTAAACTAAAGAAATATTCTGTATATGAAAATACCAAAATAAACAACTAAGCGTCGTCAGAACATACATTACTAAATTACGCTGCATTGAATTCAAAGCTCATATTGAATAATTATCTATGTATTTAGATAAAACTTTGATATTCGTTTATAACATTGGTTTGTTTCTATTAGCTTTTGTAGTAGGCAAGAGGGGATATTTCTTTGTTATTATTTCTTATTTGTAAAATAAATTAATAAGAAAAATGTTCTTTGGGTTTGTTATATATTATACTGCGAGTTTGTTGTACAAAAAATTTAGAACCATACTGGGAGCGTTCCAAGTGCTACAACCACAGACCTAATCAGCGCGTCCGCACATGGCAGATATGAAATGCCTTTCCGTGGAAGTTGTTAGGTCATATTACTAACAGTTTGATAGTACACCGTCGTAGAAAACGTGTTTGTTCGCAAATGTGTATGTCCGAAGTACACGTTGATTTATTGTTGTTAATGTTATCATACTGCATATAGTTGCGTTATACACCCATTCAGTCAATCAGGTCAAAGTTTAAGCTGGGACTTTATTTGACCATACATAATTTGCGCGTTTGACATGGAAATTAACATACATAAATATTATCTATTTTATTTATAAATGGTTGATTTTACATAATTGTATAAAATCATCTTACCTGAAAATCTTCAGCAATGTTAAAAGTTATTTACCGTATTTATAAAGTGTTTTTAAAGCTTGGTTTCCACATTAGCAATTAAATGAATATTTGCATACTTTTTTATTAACAAAAGTTTATTACAAAATGTTATTCGTATTATTATTTTCAAACTAAAATCTTTGTAATTTTTCAGATTTAAATAGGACGAGGGTACATTTTGATTTTAAACATTTATAATAAGTATTAATGCACTTGATTTTATAATCGTCTTTAAATAAAAAACTTTTACAAAAAGTGTATGTGCATTCATTTAATTGTAAATCAATATTGGAAATTTAGAAATACACTAATCCTTATAGATGAGTTGTTCATTTTAAACAGTGAAAGTAAAATCATTGATTGATACTTATGCACAAAAAATAAATTTAAACTTATAATAAATATACAATATGTATGCAGTAGAACTGACATTAAACGAAATCAGCAGCTTAAGTCACTTTATTCCTTTATGGCATTAAATATAATAATTGAAATGAATATTTTAAATTTATGAAGAAATATTTTAATACATCACCTAATATGTAAACATTGATTTCTTCTAACGTGAGGGAGATAAATGTTACTCGTCTATACTATACAGTATCTTATTTTCATGTCTAGTAATTTGATCAAAATCTGATCGATATAAAACTTGACGGCCGGTAGCTTTTTCATCAGCAGGTAAAACACCAGAATTAATGCCCTTTGCATCTCTTTGTCCACGAATACAGTTCCCCACAAAATAGTGAGTTTCTTTGTTTTCTTTCCCTTTTTCGTTTCTTGGGCTTATTGGAATGATCTTTGCTGACAAATTAAAATAAGACATTTGATAAAAATGTTATCCTCGGGAAAAAGTGAAACTTCCTGTTTTCGGATTCTTTCTGACTTCGTCCATAAAGATAAGGATGCTACCAGAGCTTTGAAGAAAGTTAGTAGTTATCAATTTTTCTAATTTGTGGATATGTTTTAGAACTGGTATTATAGGTTTAGACCTAATTTCTTCATAAAATAAAATTTTAGGTGTTTATGGAGATTACACAGTTATGAATATCCAAAATTCAGTTAACAACCAATAAAAAAAATTTAATTGAGGGTCATTCCTTAAATTAACGTTAGAAATAAGGTGGTTGTGTTTCTTTTCTATTTAATTTCCCTTGAATCACAGGCCCAGTAACAATATATTATAACATCAGTTGTGAAAAAGATCTGATACAATGTAAACAATTATGAAAATCTAAGTTACAATGCATGTTTTAGTCCATATACAATTAATGCCAATTAAACTTGTTATATTCCTGCTGACTGATTTCGAATTAAAAGACATTTATAAATAAATAATGAAGTAATTTTTAAAACTTTTAAAGAGCTTCTGTCTATACAAGGGAGTAATTTTCTATTGTTAATATTATTGGACAGTTCCAAATATTTTTTATATCATTTGGAAAAGACTGTCTCAATTCTGTATATTTTTCACAATTTAGTAGAAAATGGACTTCTTCTTCTATTACACTCTTGTTGCACATTTTACATAGTCTATTATTTAGAGGTATTGAGTTTTGCCTTCCCTTTTCTATTTCTAGGCAATGAGCACTTAATCTTACTTTACTTAAAACTGAACGTTCTAATTTATTTTTGAGGATATCAACATAAGAGCTTCTCGTGTTTTTATGAAAAATACAAAAAAACTGCAGTTTATTTGAATTCAATATTTGTGCATGTTTGTTTTGTATACTTTGGTCTAAAATTCTTTGTTTAATGAAAGGGATCATAGGTTTGAAAGAAGTGTGTATTAATTTTATATAGGAAAAACCTAAATCATTTAGTATTTTTGAGACTTGTTTAATCCATTTATTGTTAGAATTTGTTACCCGAAATATTTTGAAAGCTAATGTATCAGGACATGAAAGAATGTGATCTAAACATTTAATACACAGCAAGTTTATTTTACTTTTCATGTTTTCAAGTTCTGCGCTACAAGCAAGCAGAGTTTGTTGTTTTACAATGGACACCTAGAATCTCCTTAATGAATTTCATATGTAAAATTTCAACAACAGTATTATCATCAGACGAGATGTCCACTCCCCAATTGAGATAACGGTCAAGTTTAAATGACGAATTTTGTCGTTATGATTCTCATTATATGTTATTTGAATTACGCCTATTTCAAAAGCTTTAGTTTCATGCGCATTAAGCTGATGACTTTAGTAAGTCCCAACCACGAAGTTTGCTCTGTTTATTATTATGTTTTCTTCTTTCTTATCGAGTTTGTCCGACACGTTTTTTGTAGAACTAGTCAAAAGATATTCATGAAACTCTGTACAAACACATAATGCCGTTTCCTGTTGCGCACATCGGTTTTAGACTTTCCAACATGTCTGCCATTTTCAAAATGGCAGCCATTGAATGAAAAAAGCATTTCTCAGATCTCCTGGATGGCAAGAGCAATTTCAATGAAAATTGGTTGGTACATTTGACTAATCTTAGCAAGTATGCAAAAAAAAAACAATTTGACACGGCGGTTTTAGTACATGCAGCCATTTCATCCCCCCCCCCCTAAACGTCAAATTTGTTCGAAACAAAATATATATTTATTTTATACTTTTTTTATTTAGGTAGATTTTAATGCTCAAAATAAGGATGTCATTTGAACGATTATGTTTGTAGACGGGAGATGACTTTTTGTGATTTGCTTTCAATCATAATCAGCACTAGTTTAATTTTAAATGTATTCTGCACAAGTACTTTGAGGACAATTCAGTCTTAATTTTATTAATAAATAGTGGATTTTATATAATTGCATAAAATCATCTTACACGAAATTTTCAACAGTTTCAATGGTGAAATGTATTTAATTTGTCTTTTTACAATGTTTTAAAGCTTGGGTTTCCGTCCGTTATTTCTGCAAATTAACACAAACTGAAGGCAAACATTATATTCCAAAATTAATGCAATGCTTATATATATGCATTAAGTAATGGAATAACTCATTGAACACAAAAGAATTGGGCTAAAATAGACGCAAGCAGTAGAAAAATACACAGATACTTTTAACAAATAGTGATGTTAATACAATATAAAACAGACAATAAACTAATCTACGTTATAAAAGACAGGAATAAATTTGTCACACAAAAACATTGCTGAAAACGTTGAACAAACTAGCAGTGAATTATTCATAAGTAATCAAAATGTAATTGCCAAAGAGGAAGTTTAATCTAAATAAATATTGATTATATAAATTCACGATGTTGGAAAACACACACACGTTCTTATACGTGGTTGATGATATGTCAATAGTGAAATCAGCAACAGATTAAGAGCTGTTACAAGAAAGACAATATGGATGCGATACAATGTACAGGTAACAAACTAAAAAAACCATTCCTTATAAGCGTATAATTCACGTAATAGACGTTACCTACACAGTACTGACTTAATTGAAAACAATTAAAACGAAAATAAAGTGCACGAGCTCACCTGACATCATCACAGGCAAAAACCACCCCTGAGCTTAATAGTTTTTTTGGTAACTTTACGCATTTTAAAGGTCTTATTTACATATTAACGATTTCAGAAACAATAAATCTCTCAACAAATCATACCTGCACGTAAACGTTGAAAATAAAATGGTGTGGGGAAATGGGGTTGATGTGTTTACAAAAACACACACGGGTACTTTTGTATGGAAAGGATTAATGTAAAAAAAACCTGTACTGAGGTTCTGGCAAAGTATGTTAAGACAACAAGAGAATGAGATTATAGATTTACGTATTATGTATTGTTTAAAAAAGAAGACGTTTATGTCAAAGTCCTGAAGTGTGATCACTTAATTATCTATTATGTTATCTGTCAGGCAAGTTAACTACTTTCATATGTATTACATACATGTATCGTTTACTTCATTTGAAACGTGTAAAATGCATCAAACCAATCAAATTCGCATGGCCCCTGAACAGTTCTCAAAAGCTTGTCAAGTGCTGTTTTACACTTCAATTCTAAGAATAAATCATAGCGTCCATTTTTGCTGTAAGTGGGGAAAGCTAGATAGTATCCAGCAAGATCCACTGAATTTGACAGCAAAAAACAACACTGGCAAGAAAATTGTGGTTAGAGTTGTGCACACCTTATCAGATTTTATATCACAAAAAAGTATTGAAACGCCGGTGATAGATATAAGAAGGCCCCTGAAACCGTTAAGAGTTGAAATTACTAACTTCGGGTAATTGGTGACTTTAAACAGCAGTTTTAATAATTAGAGCTTGCAGTGAGTATATTTTTTTTAAATGTTTCGGGATGTGTTATAAGAAAAGGTTACAAGAAAAAACGAATCTTCCCGCCTTTAAAACGTTTAGCTATAGATGCCGTTTCTTTAGTAATAAGTGTTTATCTCGTGTGAACATGTGATTGCATATAGTTTTCAAAAGGTTGTAATTCATTTTCTGTACTGAGATGATCATTTGAAACACCAATCACTGATTCATGGTGTATGATACCAAACCTTTTTTATCAACCTAAATGTTCAATATTTTGTTATTACCAATTTTGGAACAACTAATTCTGTAAAGAATATTACAAATCTGAATGTTCATCTTAAATTTTATATGCACGTCTGTATTTGGTTCTTATAACATAAGCAGACATTAAATAGTGAACAATTGCTTATTAGTATTCCCAAAATAATCTATGATATCATTGCGAACGATATGTGTTATTTAAATTAAATTAATTTTTGTTAATTCAATGATACATGTGTCTTCTAAATCATTTAGTCACTATGTTGCTTCATTACCCAAAGAAATTTGATAAATCGTTCAATGTCGTCATTATATTCGATCAGTGCTGTGGCTACAGCCAAAATGTCGTCAAAGTCTTTTTGGGCTAACTGCTTTTTCCACTTTGATTTCCCTTCAATCGGTATTCCTAATCGTTTCTTCAGCTCAGGATTTATTTTGTCTTCGATCTTGTTAATAACGTCTTCAATGTCTCCATATTTCCATACAAAAACCTGGCCCTCA
The DNA here is from genome assembly GCA_944474755.1 of Limnoperna fortunei. Taxonomy (NCBI): domain Eukaryota; kingdom Metazoa; phylum Mollusca; class Bivalvia; order Mytilida; family Modiolidae; genus Limnoperna; species Limnoperna fortunei. The sequence continues at coordinate 35,476,421 of OX104119.1, forward strand.
TTACATTCATTGATAAATTTATTAAATGATTCTTCATCATTATAAAAATCTTCAAGAGAGGTAAAAAATTTTGTATCAAGACCTAAAGTCCCCAATCCTATTTTTTCCCGCCTATCGTCAGTATTGGAGGTTTTGTTATTTGAACCATATCAAAATCATACATCAGACAAGTTTTTTTAGCTCGCCCTATTTCATTGCAAAATTCCTTCTTTTTTGGACCAGACAATTCCCCATGCATTTCTGCAACGCTTATTCTTAACAAATATTTTCTACAGTCGACAGTCAATTGCTTATCTTCTTTGTTGCCAATCATCTTCTTTAGATAATTTTTGTTTTTGATTAATAAACCAAAAACGGCTTCAATAATAATTTTATCCGTATACCCCGGAACAAACAGTGTTATATCCGAAAACAACATCTGTTTCATTTCTTCCATGCATCCATAACGCTTGTAATTTTCAGGCATTCGTGTCACCGAGTGGGAAATTCCAGCTTCATTCATTTTCCTTTTTCTAGAAAACAAAAAGGTCATTTTCATAGTTTCATTGTCCATAAAAGCAGATCTATGAGAAGTTACTAAAACTGTTTTATTTTCACGAATTTTTTTAAAAACCTCTTCCCTTAGTTTTATCAACTTAAGATCATGTATACCGTGGTCTGGTTCCTCAAGAGTAATAGTAAGTAATTGTTTGTGCGCCAAAATCAAACATACTTGTTTTAATTCTATAACTCCTTTTGGAGTTTTAAGGAGAGGTACTTCAATGTCTTCTTTATCGTAATAATTACCCCAAATTTGTCCATCTTCACCCTTTTTAAATCTACAAGGCAATGATAATGCCTCGCAAAACTGTTGTTCAAGCTTTTCGTCTATTTGATCACTTCCAAGTAACTCCCGTATTATTTCTGCACGGTCGGACGCAGTCTTGTAATTATCCATCCTGAATATATGCTTATTGCGTTCACTCCACGTCCACTGTAACGGTCCAATCGACCGCATAGGCATAACTCCAAGGTATCTACTCTGTATCAAATTGTATATCGTTGACATATCGTCGTCACAAAATGTGTTGTCATGAAAGAATTCTTCCTTTTTGATTTCATTAAAAAGTTTTCTAATTTCGTCGTCACAAAATTGTCTTGGTTTGACATGTTTTATGATTTTGTCGGGCTCCAGTTTTTTCCAATTTGAACAAAAATTAGGAGCCTCAAACGGTACAAGAGCATCTGCGTCTGAAGCAAAATCACCTCTATACCTCTTGACAAAAACATACACCTCATTATCACTATCATCATTTTCATGTATCGTGCAAAGAACTTTGTAATAATGATAAAGTTTTTCCGAAGTGGACTCACCAGACGCAATGTCAATGAAAAGGCAAGCAATTACGTCTTTTAAATTCTTGTTGGTGGTGATATGCAAACCCGAAAAGGACGAAATATCACATGGAAACTGGAAATGACTCACTGCATATGCTATGTCATGATTGACATTAAACCAAGAGTATTTCGAAGTGACTTCATTTGACAGACATCTCCTTATCAATTCGAAAACTGCTGATTTGCCTGTGGAATTTTCCCCGACAAAAAAGTTTACTCCACTTTCAAATTCTAGTCTCTGTGCCTCCGTGAAGTGTATGAAGTTGAGAGTAGAAAAAGACTTTAACATTGTTTTCTGCAACGAAATCAAATAATAAAATTTTTAAACCATTTACATTTTAGAGTCTTTCATTGTTGCGCAAACATATAAATGTGAAGCAGTTCTGATTAACAATTTTAAGTAAGTACTGTGAAAAAAATTCTACAATAATTGCTCGTCGTATGAATATTTTGAAAATAATCCTGAATATGATTTTTCCTATTGTTGGACGCAACGTGTCGATCTTGTAATCTTTGTTTTGTTGACTTTAATGAGAAAAGTAACAAATAATTTCCGTTGTAACGTATGTAACATTGACGATTTTTTTTAAGATGAAAGATTGATTAAAATGCAAATTTATCAACCTCTTATTTAAATCGATTTGTTCTAGCCGCTTCTTCGAGATCCATGTTTCTTTGAAAATATTATTTTTGTCGTGTTTATATGCAAGCTTTATACTTTACACGAAGTGTTTGCAATTGTCTGCTGTGTGTATATAGTTATTTCTGTGCTGCTCAACTACCTTCAGGACTTTTAATTTAAATAGCATGCATTTTCGAAAAAAAACAATCTGTAATAATATAAAGTTTATGTACACGTGCTTATCATATGTTAGATGTAGAATGATGAAAACTGTCACAAGAATCTTACCTTATTTTGGATGCGTGTAAATAGACTACGGGTTACATAATCAATACGTTAGTTAGTGTAATAATAGATACCAATAACGTCACTGTAATAAACCAATCCATGTCTTATCTATATTAGATATATTCACAACCACACGAGAATCGTATTGTACCTGAAAGAATTAAAGATTTTATTAGGACGCGAAGCGTCCGATATGAAATATAGATTATATTAAGAAAACGAATAAGATATTACATTGCAAATGCCTTCATTTGTCCGTAAATAAATAGCCCTTCAAAGAAAAACACCCCTAGGTGTAACAAATAAGAATAATAATAAACTCGTCCACCTGTCATATATATATATATATATCTATATATATATATATATATATATATAAGTCTAGAGAATTATGCAACGATACAAATATAAAGATGTTTCTACTATAAAATAGTTATATTAATATATATGACAAAATTTTCGACCAACTGATGGCCTTCTTCAGTGTCAATATCAATCTATAGTAAACGATAAAATTTGGATATAGGTACATCAGCATCCGGTGGTGTTGTGGTCGGATCTGATTTTATTGATCTTGAACTTTCTCGAATCACATCTATCAGTCATTACATAAGGGTGTACTGTACAATTGTATAAACCATCTTATCTTTAACGTCTTGATATTCATGAATTTATTATTTATATTTTGAATGATATTTATTGTTTTTTGTTTATTCCATTGGGGTGTACAGAGCAGAGCTCTTTGATCCAGAATCTCTCACGAGCCTCCCGTTCAGAGTCTCGCCACTTGCAGTTCTGCTCGATAATTAGGATTTTTATTCGATCAAAATCCTTTGGAGTGTGGTCGGGCAGTCTGAAGTGTTGGCTTACGGGCAGAAACTGTTTCTTAGTTAGGTCACTTCTGTGACCATTCAGTCGTTTGTGGAATGGCTGTTTGGACTCGCCAACATATTGTAAGCCACAGATGGGGCACTCAAGAATGTAAATGACATTCGAGCTTTTGCAGTTAACAGTAGTGAATATTTTGTACTGTTTACCTGTGACTTTGCTGTTAAATGTGGACAAGGGTTCCATATGTTTGCAACATTTGCAGCGTTTGTCACCACAAGACTGACTTCTGCCAGCGGCAGTGCTGGGCTTTGCAATCAAGATCAATAAAATCAGATCCGACCACAACACCACCGGATGCTGATGTACCTATATCCAAATTTTATCGTTTACTATAGATTGATATTGACACTGAAGAAGGCCATCAGTTGGTCGAAAATTTTGTCATATTTATTAATATAACTATTTTATAGTAGAAACATCTTTATATTTGTATCGTTGCATAATTCTCTAGACTTATATATTATTTTTTCGTTTATGCTGCATCGTCATGTTGGCGATCCGATATTTAGTAAGTGTATTGGTTGGTAGCTTCCTTTAGACTATATATTATATTTTGTACTACCTGTATTGTGTATTTACACGATCCCAGTGGACTTACATTATTCCATCTTTTATAATGTCATATGAAGAACATTACGGTCATCTTTTATAATGTCTTATGAAGAATACTTTAAACATCTGCGAGTACTTAAACAAAAACAAGTGAAAACTCAACATCACCTATCTAATATCAATAACTATATAGAACGAGGTGTTATACCTAAGGGTGTACAGATCAAACTCTTACCTCAAACACCTGGCAGTGATTCTAACACCTTTTATAGAAAATGGGATCAGACTCTGTTTCACTGTTCAAAACGCCTGCTGACCCTTATGAAAAATCACTGCGAAGAACATCTAATTAAACTATCGTCAGATCTTGAAAATCTCATGATAATATGTCAGAAAAAATTACAAATAAGTGAATATGAAAACATTCTTAAGCGTCTAAATGACATCACCACCATCCAAAATTGCACCCTCTCTAAACGTCAACGGCGGAAATTTAATCGCGACGGTATTCCTAACCAACAGAATACCACATTACCATCGCCGATAAAGAGACGCAATAGACACTTCAAACGGAAATCCCTTTCAACTAACAACGATTCCAACACTGTTGTTAACCTCTCTAGTCACCATCTTACAGAGAGTGAAACATCTCTACTAGCAAAGGGTTTAAATTTCTGTCCAGTTCCTGGTCCTATCAACAGCACTAAACTATCCCAAGAATTGGATTATTTTGCCAGAAGCTTAAGAATTAAAGAATATTTTGCTTCGAAGAAAGAGGAAGATTATGAGGTGAACTCCAGTAGTGACATAGAAGGAGATACCAAATATAGATTTGTCAAAAAAAGTGAATGGGTCCCCAAACCTAGTAAGAACACTACTTTAGAGTCATTTATAGACAACGTTAAAACAGAAATAATAAGCACAGTTGAATCTTATACAAACAAATTTGACAATCTCTCTCCTGACGAACGAACTGCCTTAAAAAACTTAAAATCAAATGTAGAAATAGTCATCAAACCAGCAGACAAGGGTAGTGCGGTTGTGGTTATGGACAAATCTGCCTATATTCGAGAGGCTGAACGTCAACTGAATGATGACCGGTTTTATATGAAATTAGAAGAGGACCCCACAGAGAAATTCAGTGATGAAATAACTAAGGAATTAACCAAAATGAACACTCTAGGCTATATTGATGATAAAACTCTCGAATACCTAACACCAGACAATCCAAAAGCCGGCAGATTCTACCTGTTACCTAAAATTCACAAACCTAACAACCCCGGTAGACCTATCATATCAGCTAACGGCCACCCGACAGAAAAAATATCTGAATTTGTGGATTACCATCTTCGACCACATGTTGAAATACTCCCATCATTTGTGAAGGACACCACCGACTATTTACAAAAGATGGCAGCTCTGAATCCCCTTCCACCGGGTACCACTCTGGTCACTATGGATGTCACCTCTCTCTATACTAACATTCCTCATGCTGATGGCATAGAAGCATGCAGAGAGGTCTGGGAAAGTCGTTCAGTCAAAGATCCTCCGACTGAATGTTTAGTCGCAATGCTGACATTGGTGCTAAAAAAGAACAACTTCACTTTCAATGGAGACCATTTCTTGCAAATAAATGGAACAGCTATGGGAACTAAAATGGCTCCATCATATGCCAACATATTTATGGGTAAACTAGAAAAAGAACTTCTCCAATCGTCTGTTGAAAAACCACTATCTTGGTACAGGTTTATTGATGATGTTGATATGAAGTGGATACATACTGATGAGGGACTACAAAACTTTATCACACGTGCCAATAACATCCATCCCAATATCAAATTTACTTATGAAATCTCAAAATCTAGTATATCTTTCCTCGATACTTCCAGCTCCTTGTCCGCAAATGGTGAGTTGTCCACTGACCTGTATTCCAAACCAACAGACACCAACCAATACCTTTTACCTAGTAGCTGTCATCCTCCTCATGTGACAAAGAGCATTCCTTATAGTCAAGCTCTTAGACTCCGACGAATCTGTTCCACCGATGATTCGTTTAAAAGGAGACTAGGTAAATTAAAAGGACACCTTAGAAGAAGAGGGTACAGGAATAATAACATCAAAAAGAATTTTCAAAAAGCACAGCAGACATCGAGGAGTACCCTTCTTCAATATAAAGAAAAAACGAAATGCAATAGAGTTCCCTGCGTACTAACTTACCACCCTTGTTTGAAAAACACAATTAGCACCATTCGTGAACATTGGAAATCGATTGAAAAAAATCCCAGATTGTCAAGAATCTTTCCAGAGCCCCCCATGGTTGCGTTTAAACAACCCAACAGTCTCCGCAACTTATTGGTACGAGCAGAGATTGCAAAGCCCAGCACTGCCGCTGGCAGAAGTCAGTCTTGTGGTGACAAACGCTGCAAATGTTGCAAACATATGGAACCCTTGTCCACATTTAACAGCAAAGTCACAGGTAAACAGTACAAAATATTCACTACTGTTAACTGCAAAAGCTCGAATGTCATTTACATTCTTGAGTGCCCCATCTGTGGCTTACAATATGTCGGCGAGTCCAAACAGCCATTCCACAAACGACTGAATGGTCACAGAAGTGACCTAACTAAGAAACAGTTTCTGCCCGTAAGCCAACACTTCAGACTGCCCGACCACACTCCAAAGGATTTTGATCGAATAAAAATCCTAATTATCGAGCAGAACTGCAAGTGGCGAGACTCTGAACGGGAGGCTCGTGAGAGATTCTGGATCAAAGAGCTCTGCTCTGTACACCCCAATGGAATAAACAAAAAACAATAAATATCATTCAAAATATAAATAATAAATTCATGAATATCAAGACGTTAAAGATAAGATGGTTTATACAATTGTACAGTACACCCTTATGTAATGACTGATAGATGTGATTCGAGAAAGTTCAAGATCAATAAAATCAGATCCGACCACAACACCACCGGATGCTGATGTACCTATATCCAAATTTTATCGTTTACTATAGATTGATATTGACACTGAAGAAGGCCATCAGTTGGTCGAAAATTTTGTCATATTTATTAATATAACTATTTTATAGTAGAAACATCTTTATATTTGTATCGTTGCATAATTCTCTAGACTTATATATTATTTTTTCGTTTATGCTGCATCGTCATGTTGGCGATCCGATATTTAGTAAGTGTATTGGTTGGTAGCTTCCTTTAGACTATATATATATATATATATATATATATATATATATATATATATATATATATATATATATATATATATATATATATATATATGTATATAGAAAAAAGTCTTTTATAAACAATGTGCAGCGTTATATAACATAAAACAATTACACAAAATAAGTGTCACATAATTACGAAAATCTAGCGCTTTCATCCATCATGGGACTTTTAAAGATTGTTTTTGTTACTAAGCGTAACGGTGTTAATGGGGCATATTTGTGACGTAACGTCATTGTTTATAGTGCATTTAGTTTCGGTTGAAACAGTTTTATAATTTTTCTTTCTGTTTCTTTTCGGTATTCCTCATTATCTTGTTGGCATTTATAAAAAGGGAAAATTTTTAATTTTCCACCCGCGCATACTTCTAAATGTTCGCTTAATGGAATTTGTCTATATTTCGGTTGTCGGATTTGTTGTTTGTGGATCCGAACGCGTTCACTTAGACTGTTTCCTGTTTGGCCAACGTATTCTTCCTTACAATTTGTACATGTAATACAGTAAATTAGATTTTCCGTTTTACATGTCATATTAACTTTTATTTTAAAATTCTTTCCGTTGTTGAATTTTATTTCAGAACCAGTTTGCAAGTAATTGAAATTTTCCCTTGATGAACATACACCGCATCTTTTATCGCCACATATTTTTACACAGAAGGAATTTTCATTCATATTGAATCTCGCTGTTGTTAAATGACGTTTTAGATTCTTTCGTTGTCTTCTGCTGTATATTATTGACTCATCGCCAATAAGAGTTTTAAGATGTTCACTTTGATGTAAGATCGGAATGTTACTCATAATATAGCTGAAAATGTTAGGTATTGCGGGATCGTGTGTTGTTACAAAAGGGATGAGGTTGGACTTTTCATTCTTTTCTTTTGGTTTTCTCAGTTCTGTTATTGATAACGCGTTAGCTCGTTTAATTCCATCTTCGATAAGTTTTATCGGATAATTTTGATTTTGAAGGAATAATTTTAGTTCTTCCAATCTTGTGCGTAGACTATTATCCAATACAATTGCACATATTCGTCTAGCCATAGTATATGGTATGTTCCGTTTCGTGTGGGAAGGATGGCATGACTTGAAATTAAGGTGTTGATGAGTATCAGTCTTCTTATAAAAAATATCCGTTATAACTTTATTTTGATCTATTTTGACTAGAGTGTCCAAGAACGGGAGCGGTATATAATTCGTTTCTTTTGTAAATTTTATAGATGGATGCAGTGTGAATATATATATACTGGCTACACTGCACAAATGGTCTGTGAGAAAAATGTTTAAATGTGGAAATACTTGACCATTCAGCCGTTTTCATTATTTCTTCAATAGAAACACCAAATTTTTTAGACTTAGAGGTGGAGGCACTTCTGGTTGAATGTGCTTTAAACTTTGGTTGTGTCTATGCCTGAACTTGACAAAACATTTTTTATCCTATTACTTAATGCAGTTGGAGACAACTGTTTATGAGGTTTCACTATAGTTCTAAGTAAAGGGTTTGGTTTTATTGTATCTTGGTACCTAAAATTTTTGTAAGGGAAAGATAACTTAATAAACATTGAACTACACATAACTTTGATTATCCGGAAATTTACAATATACTACTTATTTTGGAGTAGAATCATTTTGACATTTTGACAGGCCTGGTAATTGAAAAACGACTTCGAAATTCATTATCCTTTACATGTATAAATCTGATGTCTAATCGAACAATCTCAGATACCCTTTTAGGGGCTGTAATGGCTAACAGTATTGCTAGTTTTCTTGACAAAACTTTAAGATCAAGATCTGAATTATTTCCTAAAGAATTCAAATACTTCCCAACAGAATTACCATCAATATGGGGCAAAACTGATGATAAAGCAGACCTGTGAACATTAACTGTTCTATATTGAAACCCATGTATAAACATCCAGGCCAAAAATTCGGTTTTCCTCTCCAAGCACCAGCTAGCCCACTTATTCCAGGCTGAATCGTAAGCTTTGTTAGTTTCTTCCCCCATGAGCTAATGTGTAGTTCCCTAACGTTTTCTGATAGTTTAATTGAGCTGAACGATCGCCTGATACAAGAAGCCAACCTACTAATTGGAGCGTTCTGTTTTGAACCAAAGGGTGAATTTGGTTGTAAGACGATGCTAGAAGCTGTGGACTCAAGGGAAGTAGGATTGGATCCTGAATGGACATCACTAGTAGAGCTGTGTACCATGGCTGGGATGTCCAAGCAGGGGTTACTATCAAAACTTGCTTTTTCTGACCGAATTTTGGTGAGACACGGAGATATCAGACAAAATGGGGGAAAAGCATAAGCTTACAGTTCTACCCAAGGATGTATTAGAGCATCGAAGGCCCTCGCCCCTGGATCCGGTATCCAACTCATAAAGACTGGGAGTTGGGTGATTTGTTCGGTCTGTAAAAGATTTATTTCGCAATTTATTGTTTTGGACATAAGGGCTTGAAAAATCTGTGGGTTCAATTTCCAACTTCTGGAATACAGACGGTGACGTGATTCCCAGTCTGCTATTTGATTCATCTTCCCTGGCAGAAAATCCGAGTTCAACATTATCCCCCTGTCTAAGCACCATTCCCATAGATGGAGGGCCAATTGATTGCATTTTTGTGATTTTGTCCCCCATTTTGTTTATGTAGGCTTGGGTAGTTTTGTTGTCTGTCTGAATTAAAACTGTCACATTTGATTGATCTTTTAGAAAAGACTTGACTGCATTGGTTACTGCCAGAAGTTCCAATGCATTTACATGGAAGCATTTCTCCGAGTTCAACCATGAACCCCATATCCGAACTTCTAGACTTACAGCTCCCCACCCCAATAAGCTTGCATCTGACTGAATTATTACAGTTGGTGGGACTGAAATTATGCTTTTCCCATTACACTTGTCTAAATGATCTATCCACCAGTTTAATTCGGTCAAAGCATTTTTGTTTAGGAAAAGGGTGGCATTGTAATTGTAAGTCTGACAAAGTTTTTGGTTCTTTGCTACTTGTAAAAACCGATAATGAAGAGGGGCAGGTAGCACCGCTTGAATTGTTGCAGTCATTGTACCAATTGCTTGTGATAACTTTCTCACTGAGACACTGTTTGACTCTCTTACTTCCGTGCAAAGTTTCCGTATGTTTTTTACTTTGTTTTGAGGTAAAAATAGTGTCATTTCTACTGAATTGATTTTGTACCCCAAAAACTCCATCACTTGAGATGGAATTAGAACTGATTTGTCCATGTTTATCCCAAATCCGAGGGCTTGCAAAAGATGCATAACTTTCTGTCCATCTAATTGACACTTTTCCTTGTATTGATTCATTATCAGAATGTCGTCTAAGTAAATTACTAGAGGAATTCCTATTCTTCGTAACAAAGACATCGGAACCTTCATTAACTTTGTAAACACCAGAGGGGCTATCGATATTCCAAATGGGAGACAAACAAATTGATGTCTTCCCCTCCACCTGAATTGAAGATATTTTTGATGTTTTTTGTGAATCGCCACTGAAAAGTAAGCCTCGGTAAGATCTAGCATTATCATCCAATCCCCTTTTTGGATTAGGTCCCTCACTGAATGGATACCCTCCATTTTGAAATGATTGTAATTCAAAACAATTGTTTAAGTTTCTTAGATTTATCACAGGTCTTTGACCTCCCCCTTTTTTCTCTACTAAGAACAAATGACTCAGAAAATGTTCTTTCCTTTGTGGAACTGCTTTTATTGCCCCTTTTGAAATCATTTTCTGAATTTCTAGATTTATGAGATCTGACTTTTCTTTGTCGAATAACATTGTTGGGGGATTTAATTGTTTTGGTGGTATTTCTGCAAAATCTAACTTTAACGCCTTTACAACTTCCAATATCCATGGGTCTGATGTTAAAACACACCAATTTTGAAGAAAATGATGGATTCTTCCTGCTATGGAAGTTTATTTAGTTTTGTAGGAAGTGGGAAAGGAAATTCTATGTCTATTACCTGATTTAATTCTTTCCTCCTCTGCGCCCCTGGCCTCTCCTATAACTTCCAGCTCTGCCTCTCTGGCTGACGTCCCCAAAACGCTGGTTGTTCGAGGGCCAATGGCGAAAAAACTGGTCCTTTCTGTCTACAGAGCTGAAAGAAGAACTAGATGGTCTATATGGAAATTTTCTTTTTGACATGTGTGACCTAGTGGGAAGCATATTAACTAATTGTTTTAATTTTCTACCAAATAGTTCACCATTTGCTTCAAGAAAGGCTTTCATGCTTTCGGTATTATCTATTAAATCAATGCAATCTGGCAATATTCTAGACAACATACTTCTACGCCTATCAGACATATACACATAGTGTGCATTACCAATTAATACCGAAGCCCTTTGGACTATATTTATCACATCATCGGGATTTAAACCATGACCTCTTTGCTTCATCTTCTCAGCTTCACTCCATAAAATACTTAGCGGACCTGGTACATCTAATATTCTATTTTGAGTGTTAATAATTGCCCTTTCTTTCTGCATCGATAAGGGTGTACCGAATTTGCGTCTGCAAAGTTTCTTTACAAATCTATCTGTTTTCTTAGGGGCTAATTTCTTACTATTTGGAACACCACAATTTTCGGTTACTTCAAGTCTACACTTTTTAGTTATGCCTTGGTTTGCGTACTTTTCTATATATTTTGTAATTGTACTCGAAACTTTCAAACCTTTAGCTAGTAAATTCGATGGATTGAAGCACGCTTCTAGTTCTGAATCCTCCCTTGGTTCCGACGAACTGTCAGAAGACTCCGAAGACGATTCAGACGAAGATTCGTCACGTTTTCTCTTCTTACCTCGTCTATCATCCCTTTGAACTTGTTTACCACTTTTACTTAGGGAAGTACAATTACTTTCGGCAGTATAATTAGTGGCGTGACGCCAACTGCGTGAGGGTCTAAAATCTTACTCAGTCGATAAATCATTATCATCTTTATCTGTACCGTCCTCAGACTGTACGTTATTAGTGCCCTGAGAGGCGTTATCAGTGCCCTGAGAGGCGTTATCATTGTCAATGTCGCTGACATTCTCATTTAAAATAAAACCATCCCTAGATGGTGTCCGCATGTTTTCTGCAAGAGGTGAAGTTAGCTGGTTTTGAGCTATTTATTGACAACATGTAGGGAGCCAACAAATGAGAGCAGGTGTTACAGGTGTACATATATATATATATATATATATATATATATATATATATATACAAACGTCTAAGTATTGTGACAACCATATAATATATCTATCCGGCGAATTTCTGAATCATTAGAAATACAGGGTTAATATCAAATATTTAAATATACGTCTACATATTAAACCCAACACTATTAGAATTAGATTTTTAACACTGTCAAGCTGTTGCTTACCATCAACGGGAATCGGACTCACACCGTTGTGACACTGTGATACCAATTCGACCGCAATATGTCCAGCGGTCTAGACACCTCGGCCAAATCCGCTCTATAAAAATATAGCTTCATTAACCGGGGTGAAACGTAGACATAGACATAGTACATGTGTACAAGCGTCCATCGTCACACGCTATATAGATGACACAAAAATTTATTGTTACATTATTCCTTACCTATAACTTATACAGTTTTCTTAAACTATTTATAATGTAACATATAACAAATACAAATGTATTTATGGAACATAAAATAGTTTATGATCACTCACAAAATGGTAATTAGATATTTAGTGTCCTATTAGGGATAGTTTCATTATTTTAAACTTTTGTCTACTTTATACTTATTTTAACCAATCAAGTTTTTTCGGATAAGTTTGTCGACAAATTTAGCCTTTATTGTAGTATTTTATCTGGTCTTTTATATATGTTTTTACGAAGTTGACGTTTTCTAAGCCCCAACTTTGTTCTAATCACAAATTTAAAGTATTTTATATAATCTTTTTTTTCACAGTTTTTATCAGATTTTATAATCTGTTCTTTGTGCATTGTTATAGCCTTGATACCATTATTGTTTTCTGTATTATATTTTTTATCTGTTTGCCTGCATTTGAAATAAATGAAATTTCAACAAGATTGTGGTGTTTTTAGAGCAAACATATCTCCATTAGCCTTTTACATGAAGTGATCATAATACTAATTAATAAACTAACATTAATTATACTAGCCTTCACATGTTTACTTATAAGAATCACCATGAATAGTTTTAAAAATTTAAGTTAAACTAGTATCATTAATGAATTCGTTACGGCACAGTCTGATGTATATCAACATACGAAAAATGCAAGTTCTCAGCATTATCGAGTTAGTATATATCAGTAGATATATATACACAGATGTCCACGTATTGTCACATCCATATAATATATCTATCCAGCTAATGTCTGAAGTATACTTTTTCCTTACCCTCAGCGGGATGTGAATGCGCACCATCAATACAATGTAATATCTGTGTAAATCTTGACACTGAAGAAGTCCATCAGTTGGTCGATCAATTTGTTTTAATATATTATTTATTAGTCAATGAACTACCTGTATTGGTTTATTCTACATGGTAATGTTTGTCGATCCAATACATACTGTATTGGTTCATATGTGTTTTTTAGCTTTAGCGAGATTCTAACTCACACTACTGAAACACTCTTCTATATATATTTTAATAATTAAATATATCAAGGTGATAATACTTACAAGTATATAGTATTATACGGTAGGTTTGTTGGAATGTTTTTCAGTCCGTAACAATAAACGTGAACTCCATATGTACTAGGCAAACATCGACAAGCATTTGGACACGCCAAAGTAATTTCGGAAACCAATAACAAAACAGCAATTGTTATAAACCTCATTTTATTGACAGGAACCAATCTGCAAAAAATATGTTGTACATGAATTGAAAACGTTAGAGTGGTTGGCTATAATAACAGACTGGTACTGTAATATACGTTTATTCAAATGTAACTTTACGCAAACTTTACACTAAATTACACTACATTATTAAATTCGTTTTTACATTACTTGAAGTAAAGGTGTAAACGATAGGTACACAAAAAACTAGTTATTGCATTTTATTTAAATAAAATGTCGTCAAAGATATCAAGATTAAAAATTTATTGCGTCTGACGCGGTTTTCTTCTAATCAAGACTCATAACTAGCGCTAAAACCGAAAAATTTTTAAAATCCAAATGATTAGGATGTTAATTGCAATATACGTATTGTTATAGAAGTGTTTAATAATATAAATTACACAATTAAGACTTAGAACTAATTAAAGAAAGGTTGAGCAATGAATATGTTTTCTATTCTGATCAATTGAACTAGGAAGAGAATAAAAACGTGTCATGCCAATTATTTAAAATATTAATAACAACAAAATGTATTGAAATTTTGCTATAATATACAAAATGTAGTAATAAAAAGAACAAATATGGGTCCATGGGTTTCATTTTTTGTTAAATTGGAATTAACAAGTCAACAATAGTAAAATTCTGGATTGTTGAAAAAATACAAACAAAATGCAATTCCTTTTAATAACACATTTATTTTCAATTTTATCAACTGGTTTAAGATAAAACCATTAATATTTTGACAAAATATTTTATTTTTAAGACCGATAAATATTGAAAATTTCAGGAATTTTAACATGTTTAAACATATTTCCATAAATGTCACAAATATAAATAGACGTCAGAAAAATGCCGAATGGTGCCCTGAAGCACTTGCAGTAAGACAAAGACGAAAATGTTTGTCATTCATTGCTTTTGATATTTGGAACTTTTTTTCTGATTCTAATATTTAAAAATAAAATTGGACTTACACCTACAAATAAAAAATCAAGAAAAAAACTTCTGTTTTATTTATTTAATTTAATTATTCATTTTTGAGTTTTGGTTTGTTTAAAACGATATTGAAATGTTTGTAATTATGTGTTGATAAAATCAACTATTTTAACAGATATTAAACACAAACTCATCTTATACACCATCAATGACATTATCAATGTAGCTATTGCGGATTCGAAGGATACTTGTAGTTTGTTGTTTTATATCATTTTGAGTAAACATGTAGAAATACAATAAATAAAAATAAATATTGTTTGTTTACCTGTTGTTAAATTCTACTAATGTACGTTTTTTTAAAACGAAAACCTGCCTATTTTTAAATATTTTAAATACAGTGAAGCTGTTTATTCGCGAAGTAATATTAATCATATGTGGATTCTTATAAATTCAAAAGAACTTTTGGAAAATTTTAAACCAAGATTGACATCTAAAATTGCGTCTATTAGAACCTTTGATTTTTCAACTCTTTATACTACCTTGCCGCATGTAAAAACTAAAATTCCGACTTAAGGAAATCATACATAAGGCCTTCACTTTCACATATGCCTACAAATATGTAGTTTTAGGTTACGACACTACATTTTTTTTCTACTAAAGAACTAAAAAAAACATTATGCTACAGTGAAGAACAGGTTTGTTGTATGCTAGATTTTTTGATCGACAACATATTTGTAACATTTGGACGATGTGTTTTTCAGCAGACAATCGGAATTCCAATTGGTACGAACTGTGCCCAACTCCTTGTCGATTTGTTCCTGTATTCTATTAAAGACAAGAAGATAGCAGAAGCTAAGTCATGTAATTTTACATGATATATTGATAATGTCCTTTCAATTCATAACCTTCAATTTGATGAGTGGCATCTGTAAATATGTCCTTCAGCACTAGAAATTATTGAAACCACAGACACAGCTTCATCTACATATTTTTTAGACTTACACCATCGAATATAACATCAACAGTCATCTTAGCATAAGAATGTGCGACAAAAGAGACGACTTTAATTTCAAAATTAAAAATTTTCCTCACCTATGCAGCAATATTCCAGCTTCTGCATACGGTGTCTATATTTCTCAATGGATCAGGTATGCCAGAGCTTGTAGCGAGTATACTGATTTTTACAAACGTCAGCTATATCTTCAAGATAAACTCATAAACTAATGTTACAAGAAAAAAGACTCGTCCGCGCCTATAACCCTTTCCTCCATAATGACGCCTTTTGACGACTACCCCTTTACTCCATAATGACGTCGGGCATTAGCCGGTGAATTTTGTTTTCATAATATGGATTTTTCGTGGAGAAATTGATGTTTTTCTTATAAACAAATGCCGAAAAATTTCTGTCGCTTCACTTCTGTTGCTTCAAATTGTAATAATATTTCGTTTTGGAAATAATAAGAATTATAAAGAGCTTAAATGTGTGTTTCGCTTAAATTTGTACGATTTTGTTTATCATGTCACCTCTAAGGCAAAAAATTTTGATTGAAATTGACAACCCGACAAGTTAGGAACCCAGCGATGTCAAGTACCACTTTTCAATTCACAAAAACGTTCAAAAGTAAATAATAACTACCGTTCCTGTTGCCAAATAAATAAATATTTATAAATTGATTTGATTTGATTCTTCCTTAGTAAATCTTTAGTAAATAAACAGAAGAAAATGCTAATAAAACACAGTGTTGGCGAAACCCCTCAATCACTTCCGGTTTACCGCGCATAGTGGGCGGGAATTATGAAACGAAAATTGTAACTAGCATAAACATAAAGATATTTTCTAATCTCTCTTGATTTGTCATAAACCGCTAATAGCCAAAACCATATTATTAAGTCAATAATACATTGGAAATTATTTATTTTTAGATTTAATAATTGTATAAAATGTGTACATTCATAAGTTTTTTACCATTACTAGCGCAACACACAGGAAGGTAACCACGCCCACTTTTTACAAACGATGTACGTGCGTAGCTATTGTCTAAAACAGGGCTAGGGAATGTTTGGCAATATTACTATTCCAAACAATTAAACAGGACTAATATGGATAAGGTAATAGTTTTGCACAAAATATAAATGAAACTCAAACAGTGCATCTAAAACCTACAACCGTGCCCATTCTATGAATACAAAAATGATGTCACTAACCCTCATAACCAGGTGTTATTATCTGACCCTCCTGTGTTCGGTTAGTTTCAGAAGCAACTTTTTACATATAAAAAAATTCTATATTTAAACAAGTCAATTCCTTGTTAGAATTATTTACTAAAAGCAATACAAAATAAAAGTTATTTTTTACAATGAAGTGAGATTTAAGAACCGTAGGACCAGATCCATATGATGCCTGTAGTAGGAGTGACAGAAGGACATGAGATTTAATTGGATAAATTGTGTATGTGTAAATCAATTTCATCTGGGTTTTTGTTGCAAAATGCAATTATTTGGCACACTGTACAAATTTATGTTCTGGTCAGTCAGACAGACTGGAGACATAAACAAATTTTTTAAGCTTAAAAATCCCTGTCCTCAACTTTCTTTTTGTATTGTTATTTTTTTTAATTTTTATTTGGACTGCAGAAATTAACATATTGATAGAAATATGCAGAATATTAAAATATGAAAAAAAAATATGCACATGACAGATACAACTTTGCAAGGCGAAAAAATTGTTAATTGTTTTTCTTGTTTTAAATCTTTCCTTTCAAATGATGTTCAATATGTTTAAGTAAGATATAAATCATCCATTCTTGCAGTTAACCAGAACTCACAGTGTCATGTTTAAAAATTACAAATGTATGTATCCTGATTTTCAATCTTAATTAAATTACATCTTTCACTTCTTGTTCTCCCCCCCCCCCCCCCCATACGGCAACAATGGAAAATGGGAGAAGCAAGAGAATTTTTTAATTTTAATGACAACAGAAATTTAGATTAGCAGACTGATTTCTAATTCCACATGTTTCCCCAACAACCTTACAAAACTATAGCACCAAATGGAGTTTCTACATGTACCTTTTATATTGCTCAGACATGAAGGTAAAAACTGGAACATTTTTATTAGTAAACTATTAGTTCTTACATTGGAAACCAAATATTGTATTTACATTTACAATAACTTAAGCAAATAAGACAAAATAGTATATTATGAACTTGTATTAATTGATGTCTACTAATTAAACGGCATGTGGTTCATGGGTATTCTTGTAAATATCCCAGATATATACTGAGCTCATAAATGAATTTTACATTTATGTGGTTTACCTACAAACTTAACATGAAAAGACAGGTGAATATAACATTTAATTCGTGTGAAATAATTGGGTTTATCGTTTTGTGCTCCCCTAACAAGCTGCTAACAGCGGCTTTGACATTCCTCAACAAACATTATGATTTATTGATAGTTGGTTCATGCATATGTTCATTAAGCAGCATTCATCTAAGTTTAGAACTAGAGCAAGCTAACACAATCAAATTTTGGAAATCATATTCTGTATCTGTATCTGTAGTGGTACGTCAAAGATTCTCACGGGGCTACTGTGTGACTGGATTGACCAAAAAAATATGGGACATTGTGAATGCCACTAAAACATTTGGAGGTTGGGGTAGTAACTGGTAATTTTCCCATTTCAAGCGGCTTCAATGTGTTTACTATGTTTGAAAACTTCAAAAAGGGTTTATCATTCAAAATTCAAGAAGCATGTGATTATACAAAGACTTTACCCACAACTGTCCATCACTATGCCTCCCTATTTAAACCTGACAACCTTCCCAATAAGTGGGTATCTCTTATCTGCTAACCCAAGGTTAAAGCCAGTATGTAGGCATACATTATGCTTTTTTAATTTTGCTGTCAAAACATGAGGGAGATGTAAGTTTTATTTTATTTTTAAATCAACAAGCGTTCTGAAAGTATTGCTATGGCCATGCCAATACCCCTACCCGCAAATTTAAAACCTACAACACTTTGCAATGACAAAAACTTTTATTTTATAGATATTTTCTAAGGACCACAATTTCATGGAAAATCATCAGACAGGAATAAAATTCAAACTTAATCTGCAACTCGTGATTTTTAAATTCTTATACCAAATATCAGCTCAATATCTCCACGTGTTTATAAAAAAAAAATCAGAAAAAATATGTGGCGGACAGATTTGCAAACCTATAGTCCTGTTTAGCAATGCTGGTAGGGGGCTACTAGGTAACCATTAATTTTATGTGGACATTAACAATCCACTCTGCTTGTTCTATTAAAATACATATTATTTCATTACACAGCAGTAAATTTCTACAAGTCCTGGCTGAAATCAAATGATAGACAGCCACGCAGGTGTAAACACATGTTTGTTACTTGAAAATTTCAACATACTGAGTCTCACATTTATTATTTTTCTGTCAACAAGAAAATCCACTAATCTGTTTGACCTTACAGTTGCTAAATAGTGCACTCTTTAGCTACAAATGTGACACCACTTCCCCAGCAATTGTCTAATGATTTCTCAGAAAATACATATATAAAAAATGACTATTTCAGTCGAGGTATGATAAACCAGACATAGACGTAAATCACTGGATATTAATAATGCTCAAATATAAGGTATAACTGATTTAGTTACTGTGTAAACAAGACTTATGGGAAAGACTTCCATTTGAACCCCCACTAAAAATGCATTATTTCGAATGTAAATAAAAGGAGTTGGCACTGGGTGGCAGCTACTGGTGAACCCCACAGTGGACAGAGTCATGCATTGCCAATTGGGCAAGTGTGAGCCATGTGAACTCCATGTATCTTGTGATAGTCTAATGCATTGCGTTTTTTATTGGGGGTTCAATTGGAAGTCTTACCGACTTATGTCACAAAATCCTTGTTTTTTTCAACAAAACAGAAGATTCCCCCCCCCCCCCAAAAAAGGAAATTTGAATATTTACCTCCTGTTAGATCTTACAAGAGCAGGCCTACAATAGCAACATGTTTGCATTCAGCCTACAAACAAATGTGCAAATCTCTTTTTGTTAAATTAACTTGTATAGAATAAACATGAAATTATGACACAGTGAAAGGCAGATGGACGAGCCCTTTGCTATATCCAGCCTCACTGCTATGCTAATAGATAATGTAAGAGTATAAATTAATTCTTAAAATCATATTTACATAAAGTTTTTACCCAGTCATTAACTTAAATAAATTTTTGTCGTTATTAAATTTAAATGTAATAATTTTAATTTTTTTCATCATTTTTGAGATTTTCACAAAAAACTGTTACCATGGAAACATATATTTTTTTATATTTTATGCATGAGTAGAAAGGATTTGTTTCAACCTATTATCCTTGTTATTTTTATAAATGTAGCATTTATCATTACAGTTTTCCAGCATTTACAAGATATCTTTATTTTTTAATTAATTTTTGCTAAAAATCCCATGCAAATCAAACATTAAATTATTTTTTGTCTATAGAGGAAAGGGTTAATAAGTTTTACTATAGATACAAAGTCCTTGTCAAAAAATATTTGAAAAAATATGTTTGCCGATAGTTGTCCCAATTTTAAATTCAGGGTACAGTGAACGTGCTACGGTGATTGTTTGATACACCTATTAGTAACTAGTGGTATATGATACCCATCTATGTTAATCAACTAACCAACTCACTTTCTACAGTAAGGAAAGCGGAAGCGGGAGGTTTGGCATGCCATAAAACCTGGTTTAACCCACCATTTCTTTTGAAATGCCTGTACGAAGTCGGGACCATTGATGCAGTTGCTTTAAGTTGGTTGTTGGTTCTGGAGTTTGCTTTTTTCTCGGACTTTAATTTGTGGATTGCTTTTTTGACAGTTTTATCGGTGTTCGGTATTTTGTTATCGCCTTCATTTAAGACGCAAAAATATAATTTTATTTTAATGTGTGCATTTATCCTTAACAATAAGTATCACGTTTTTTTTAATTTATGTTTTATTCCATACATTTTTACATTGAGTAGTTTTATATTATAATTCCAGCTGATAACCATTATACTTATATGCTATTTTGCTCTTTTAATTAAGAGACACAATAACAAACGAATCAAATCATTGCCAACTCTATGTCAACTAAAACCTGGGTCATATTTTCAAAATCCCAATGCTCAATCCATATGGATTTCCAGCGAATCCCCAGGGGGCGAATTGGAAATTTTGTAAGGACTTATACGGAAGCATGGACGCTGACCCTAGTGAGAAACGTATTACAAGAATACCACGTCCATGCACGATAAAGACCGCTTTTGTAGATTTAAAAAAAGATTAGGCTGAATTCTTCGTCACTACTAAATGCTCTATACTTTTCCAGTGGCAGTCTGAATTGTGTTCCGGTGTGTTCCGTTCTGCGTTAATACTGTCGTCCTATATTTAGCGGGTTTATTGCTCCATGGACGTTTCGGAAACAATGAATCCATTTATCAGTCGATGTAACGGCACATAATGCAAAACTTAAATTGTTCATTATTATTTAAAAATATGTATCACCTTATTCATTTTTATAAATTATATTTAGGTTTAGAAAAGTCGTTCCTTTTCTCCACCATTTACATTTTAAAATTAAAAAAATATCTTTTAACTTTGACCATTGCGGTAAAATATTTTTCTCTCAAGATGACCAATTACATTTACGACTTTTTTTTTAAATTATGTCACAGACTGTCACTGTACACGCAAAGACGAATAAATGTTGATTTTTTAACTGACGCGAACACATGCAATTATTAGGTCTGCTTGCATGTGATAC
Source organism: Limnoperna fortunei (assembly GCA_944474755.1). Classification (NCBI taxonomy): domain Eukaryota; kingdom Metazoa; phylum Mollusca; class Bivalvia; order Mytilida; family Modiolidae; genus Limnoperna; species Limnoperna fortunei. Next base: position 35,497,962 of record OX104119.1, read on the forward strand.
AAACAAGTTCACTTCTTAGTTCTAGTTAGTTATTACAAAAAACGACTACCAAATAAGTTAAACTACGTGATTTGAAATTTAAATTCTTCATACAATTTGTTTACTAACTAATTTAAATGTCGGCAATTATGTGTTAATGAAATCAACAAGTATAACATATAGCATTTAATCATTCCATACACAAAAACATGTCAATGAGCATATCAATGTAGTATTTGTACTTTCGAAAAAAAAATTGTAATAGCTATTGTATATCGTGTTTAATAATATACATTAAGAAAGAAGTTTGATTGTCTACATGTGCAAGCTGTTGTTCTTTTATCGAATTTCAGTACCAAATATTTGAGAAAAATTTCCCCAATACTTGAAAAACCATGTCACATATCAATGGAGCATTGAACATTGTATTCTAAACTACATTTTATTTACTTACCCTTGAGGTTGGAAGTCAAAGTACATGTACTTCTAGAGCGTTAATGACAAATACTACCAATTATATGCATATACACACTCGACATTTTAGTAACTTAAATATTTAAAGAACATGTTTATTGTTCAACGCTAAAAATAATTGTGTATGTGTGCATTTATCCGTATCTAGGAAGTATCAAGTTAATTTTAATGTCAACCAACTTGTAAGATGTATTTTATAATCTTGTACGATGAGTATTCATCCGTGTAATGCCTTATTTGATTGACACTAGTGATAAAATAAGCTAGTGTTTACTGAAGACAAAATATAATATATAAACTTTATCATTGGCATATTTAATATTATTTGACATTTTATTATGTTTTTAAACCATCCATAACAAACGCTGGTTTCACAATCTTTAACATAAAGTCATATTAAAAAAAATCAATGGCTTGGAAATGAACATCTGTCCTAGTTACATGAAATATTACTTCATATTGGGGGGGGGGCAACAGGAATAATTGCCTCCTTTTAAAATTACAATAAATTGTGTTCGCACATGCGTAAACTGTGTGTTTTTGTGTTAATGTAAAAACTGACTTAGAAATCCAGTTTTTGATGTGTTATCCATAATTATCGTTATTGTTAATAATGTAATTATTTTTAGTCTGAATATTCTGTGATTTGTATAATTTAACATACTCCTGATACATTATTTTTTTAACGACTCTATATTCGAATTCATATGGTGTTACAATTAAAATTCCGACGTCGTATACACTCAACTGCACATTTCAAACAGGAACAATTCAGTTTCGTTAACATTTCTTAATATGTTTTGCTAAAAAGGTACGTATATTCAATAAAATGACGAGTATATATGTTTATGTCAATTTTATGTGCTTCAACATACTGTTTTGGGATATATGTTATTAGTTTCAAAAACAATATTAGCATTAACAGCGTCTTATTTGAGCCGCTTCGAAATTTTAAAACATTTGTTAGACGTATTAGAATCGAATTAGATTATTGCAATTGGGCTCAATCGCTCTCGGTATAAAATATTGGCAAATATAAGGTCTGACTATGTTCTAATTTGAATAGAGCTTGCTAGCAATAATCTATTACTTGTAATGTATTTTGCTGAAATGGAGAGTGTTGTTTACCCAATGGGTGTTCAAAATTGCTTTGGTGACATCCCACCCACAAATTTCGCTGATAAGGGGATTTTATCTCTCTATGTCTGTCAGTGGGTGTACCCTCTTTGGCTTCCTTCTTTTTTCAGTACTTTTAGTTTAGTTTTCAGTATTTCTTATGTTGAATGGAAATGGCTGTCTTTGTTATTTATGATGGAACGCCGTATTTGTGTCGTTTTAGTTTCTCTCTATGCTTGCAACAATATCTTTTATAGGAGATGGCTCAAATTATTGGCCAGCATTTTTACGGACTGTAAAAATGGCTTATATACTGTCCAATTTACTTGGAGGAATGTTTTATAATCCTATTTCAATTTTTACTTTTCACAATTTTTGGACAAGTATAATGTCATACATTGGTTTTTATATGTGTTTCTGTTTAATTTAGGCAATTTTAAAGATAACAGCGGTGGGAGGGCAAGATTGGAAAATCTCATACACCAAAGTGAAAAGATTTTCGGTTTCCAACGAGACTCTTCCGAGTTGGATACCAAAAGAAATCTTAAACGCGGTTTTTGATTTTATTTCTCACTAATTCCTTAAAATTCCGTTGCTGTTATGTTTGAAGATGTAAACAAATAGAGTTATATACCCTTCAAGTAATCTCTTTTTATACATTTTTGAGTAAACCTATTAGTGTTTATGTGCACTGCTATCATATTATGGCATAAATCTGGTCATGAAAGCTCATATATAATGTTTTCATGTTAACATTGAAAGCGGTAGAGTAAGCAAACATAGCATTTTTTTAATATTTTATCGCTGAACAGTTAATGTCACAATTCATTTTTACGGGAAAAGTAAAATTCTCATTTCCACGGGTTGAGACATTTAGGATCTATTACAAATGAGACAAAAATCTCAAACCCATCTTCAAACATATCTTGTCCATCTAGTGGCTCTGTCAAGGGATTAGGCAAACAGATATATTTGCCTCAGGTTTGAGATTTTCTGAAAATATTTACAAATATATGGTCTGACCATGTTGTAATTCGAATAGAGCCCGCTCGCAAAAATATATTTTTTAATTAATATCTTACCAAATCTGATAACTTAAAAACATTACTGGTTCATTATCTGAATCAAAAATATAAAGCAGCATGAGATATGCTGACTGTTTAAAATTCTTCGCATTTGATTCAAAGGAAATTAAAACCTTTTTGTACCGAACGTGAGTGCACCTAAACACGGTCAGTACAATATCGATGTAAAATGTGGACCAATAAAATTCCAGGCATTATATGACATATTGTTCTTTCCAATTATATTATGTCTGGGAAGATCATAACTTTCAATGAACAATATTTTTAGACGTTAAAGATATTTGACTCCAATATGAAAAATAATCATTAAGAAACTGTGTTCATTAAAAAATTTATTTTCGAGACAGAATTTCTAAAATATATTTATGAAATATGCCTTAAAATAAGGTACTATTTGCCTACGTGAGAATGCAATATGCATTTACATTTTTTTAAATAGTACACAATACATTTAATCAATAAATCAATAAATAAATATATAGGTCATTTTTTATAGATCAGCCCTTTAAACATTAATATCTATAGTGTGTTGGTAACATTCAAACACATTCAGAATTTGTTTGTGTTATCTAGATTTATTTGAGCAGTCCAAATGTTGAATTACTAATCGAATAGACAAGGTTTCTGGTCAAACTGACAGAAAAATTTTCTGAAATGTCAATTTAGTTGCGTTTAAATTTACAATTTTGAAGAATAATAATAAATATTTTTTATGTTTTAATAGGATTAAAACCATCTTTAATAATTTCTAAGCTATGTCATAGCGTCAAGTTATTATTCGCGAGGAAAAAGTTCCAAGAACCAGTAAAAAGACAAGACTTTACTATAGACATGAAACTGGCAGTCCATGTCATATAAGTCTGAAGTAAACCACGCCATGCCCGCAACTACTTAACAACTCTATTTCCGAGGCCATCTCTTTTTTTGATGACGTGTCTGCCATAATTAAAAGAACTTGAACGGAGAATGTATAACTAAACTGTATATTTGTATTTATTAATTTCGCCATTTGGAACACATAAATACAGACCTTACAGATGGCAGTTGAATAAATTGATATATCTTGGCGGGAACATGACTTGTTATACAAGTTTCATGTCAGCTTGAATATTTAACTGTTTCTAGCAAATTACTCAATATATTGTTGTAAAGATCTCAGTTTACATATAACTGTGTAGTTATGTAGCATTGGATAGTTGCGGGTTGTTTTCTGTGGACTTCGCACCAACATTTCATTAGATTATCTCTCTTTAAACAGCCTTAGAGGAACAAACACCGTTGATTACTATAGTCAGTTATGCTTGTAATGTTTTATATAGCATTTATCTAGTGTTTAATGTTTAACTAAAAAATTAACAGACGACGTACAATATTTAAAATATTTAAATAACGTAATTCACTGTAATTTTCAAATCGTCTTTATTCCTGCTGACCTCCTTCCACCATTTCGCTATATGACGCTCCCCTTATTAGACTTTTTCGGAAACTATCATAGTCGTTGTCATACACCTATTCATACTTGTACTAGGGTTAAATTCTATAGGGAATGTATCAGAACTATTTATATAGAATTTTAAATCAACACGTTCACCCCTGGTAAACGGGCTCCGGAAATGTTGGTTCGGATCGAAGTTAGTACATTAAGCGTAACTTAAGTGTCTTAGTATTTTGAGTAAGATTTTAATGACAAAGTCCGAAATAATTGACCGGTGACAAACACAGTGATTAAAATAGTGTGATACTTCCATTAATGTGCTTGACGGAAGAATACCTAAAGAAAGAAGTATTGGACAGAAATATTTATTAGATATATTAAGAATAAAATGATTTTCGTCTACACACACGTGCCCCGCAAATTTCCACAATTTTTCTAAACTTGGGCCTTGGATGGCGCCATAGAGTTTCCATAACATGGTATCTTTTCAAATCATAAATTGAATGCTCAACCCTTACTCTGTACTCAGTAATAAGCCTGTTAAGTTTTCTGCATTTAGCTCGCCTATGTTCTAGCCTTGCTTCCAGTTGCCTCCTGGTGTACGGGGTCATAAGCGAATAACCATTAGCGTAAATTTTATCCGCTAACAAAACTGTGTCCGGTGTAAACACAAGATCTTGGTGTGGTCCAATCTGAGGCATAAGCCGAAACTGTTGTGCATCATTTTGGTGCCCAAGAAAACCAGACTGAATGTGACAAATGTTTCCGCTGTTGTCTACCACAACCTGGGTATGTATAACATGATAATGCCTGTGTCCTGAGAAGTACAGCTCTTGTGGTTCGATTTGGGGTCTATAAATTTCTGTAGACGTCCCGTCTATCGCCCCAACAGCAAAGGGTAACTTTTCCCAATTTCCAATTTTTGAATTCCATTCTTGGAGAGTTGGCAATCTTACTAAACCATGAAATTGTTCCCAAATTTTAGGTATCATCCAATTTATTTCGTCATGCACTGTCGTAACGCTTACGTCAAATAACATAGATAGGAAATTAAATGATAGGTAGGATCGCATCCACAACATGAACATCATAACTCTATTTCTTGGGGATAATCTATGGGGACGGCCTGTAGTTTGGCGCATTTCATTACCGAGTACTTAGACAATCTCTAGCAAAGTTTCTGGTGTCTCTCCCGTTATCTCGAAAAACGAATACCTGCTTTGTGAAAACATTTGAAATACGTCCCTGCCTCCCCATGAATAAAATTCCTGGTTAACAATTCTATACAGAAGATCAAGTAATTCGTCAATAGGTGGGCGGGCTATGGAAAGGAGAACCTCAATGAGAAGGCGTAGAAAATTTGTTTCATCTGGTGGTAAAGATGTTAAAGAAGGTAAAGATCCTAAAACAAGCTGGCGTTCTTCTTCGTCCATTGTCTACAAAAAAATAACATTTATTACTTCATAAGTTAAAGTTGTAGATTTTTAGGACTTTGAAAATCTTACTCGCAGTTTTAATACTTTTGTGGTACATGTTAACCAAGCTTTGCGTAAAAAAAAGCAAACGGACGGAAGCGAATGTTTACTGCTAGACCTGCTTTCATAAGTGGGTCCGGGTACCCTCCCCCATAGACAAAACGATTTTATTGATCATATAAATATGAATTCATTAAAGCGTGATGAGGCTGTCCCATTGCTTAGTTTGTAAAGGGTCACTTACAAAACAAAAAAAATACGATCGGTACACCAGCTTTCGTCTCATAAATTATCTTAATTTAAGGACCAATGGACATACTTATATCATGCCTCGTAAACGAATCGGGGACTTGTGGCGGGTCCAGAAATTTGGAAAAAGGGGAGGGGCACTTACTGGCTAAGGTACCCACTTTAGACATGCTTCAATGACTTCCTATATATCCCAACCAAATTATTCCGCCAAAAGGGATCCCATCTGGATCCGCCACTGGGGACAGTAGCAAAACTCCACGCAGCACTGGAAACGGGGAAACAAAAGGTAACCAAAATTATTTAGAGTTACCCCTCTTTAAACAGAAATACAGTTTGCACTTAGAAAATGGGGGAGTGGGGGTGTGAGGAATTAAAAAGAAAGACCTTACAACTAATTTATTTGCATAATGTTGTTTGGTGAAATGTTTTACATATAATTGATATTTAACATCGCCCTCCAAACGAAAAAAATAAAATACTTAACATTCGAGTGCACCATTGCCACGAATACATGTTCGTGTATGTATATAAACAGGCTTGAACATTGTAAGGTTACTTTGGGTAAAATTGCTGAGCTGGTAACATGGAATCCGCAACAGAATCACACTTACGTATGTAGTTTTTGCGTGTGAATGTGTGTTGATTATATTTATAGGTCTTTATTCGCTGGTGATGCACATTATATGCAACATATTATTTTAAAATACATGTATACTATCATGGTGAATTTAATTTAGAATAAAACGAACTCTAATTCTAAGCGTATATGGTTTTACTCACATTCAACTCTTCAGTTGTTGACTCAACGTTTTTCTTCAGTTGTTGCATGTATACAGAAACGATACATGTACATATGAATATGGTTTCACAAACACACAAGTGACGAAAACTAAATGCATGTGTAGTATATCTCTGTAATCCTCTAAACGTAACAGGTATTTTTTCAAAATTAAAAAAAAATATCAATTTACAAATGATTGTACAAAGATTTTCCTTATTTTACTATTGTTGTTTAGTTACAATCGTCAAAAAGAAAGTACCCTATGTTCCAATATCAGATACAGAAGTTGAACTTCTTCTGAAGGGATATCAACTCTACCCTTGCTCCTGGGATAAAATACTTGTGTTTGTCACAGAGCATTGCGATAGATTGCCTGAAGATGCAATATGATATTACATAGTGGCCACAAAAAACAACTGAAGTCAAGATTGTCTGTCAAACTAGGTAAGCTCCAGCAGACACCACTATCAAAAGTTATAAATAATGTTATCAGGTAATTTTACTTTTAGCTTCTGTTTACACCTAAGTATAACTGACAGAGACATTTGTACCAAATTTTAAATTTATGCTAGGTAATTGTTTTGACTGCAAGTATTGTTTATACAGCATGCTGATGCATGTATCTGTCACATTTTGATTTCGATTTGATTCTAAGGTTTCTTAATCAATGTTCTACTCGTTTAGAGCTTTCTTTGACTTTCAGGTCCCTATTGATTTTGGCTTGTTCCAATCGTCTAATATGTATTGAGTTTTGTGCTCTTCTTTTATAGGGAGGAGCTTATAAAAGTACTTGCACTGGCAAACAGGTTAAGAATGCCAAAACAACCGCAAATACGTTATCATCTGTATCTACTGACGAAAAAAAAACACGATCTCCGACAAAACTACTTCAGAAGCTGAGACATTATCGTCCGAGAGGCAGCTGAACCCGAATAAAATGCCGCTTTATAACGAAAATGATCAATAAGAGAGGAGGCCGTTAATCAGGTATAGGGCTAGGAACAAAAAACCCCGATGCAATCCTCTACACCAAAGAAAAGGGGGATAGAAAGTGGCAACGATGTGGGTCCAAAAAAAAGGAACCATATCGAATATAGAAAATTCATCACCAAAACAAGTGATTGGCATCAGCTCTTCAGACTCTGATGATTAATAGTTTTTTCTTGTTTAAATAAAAGAATACTCAAATATGTTCTTTTATAGTGTTTTGCACATATTTATATTTTCTACAGACAAGACATGTTATATGATTGTTTAAATGAAGGGTTTATATATATAATTTCTTTTATAAGGTCAGAAATTAGACAGGACAATATCTGTTTACATTTACAGAAGTCTTAAATGTTTTTTAAACCAACCAGAAAATTTTTCAACAAATAATAAATTGAATATGATGCGTCTCTGTTTTATGTCGTACTGTTTAAGTTAGCTCAAGCCAATGGTCATTGGAGAGGCATTTGTTTTTAAAAATATGAAGGGTATAAAGTATTGAAACTATCCGAATTTTAAACGATGTCTTCGTGGTCGAGAGATACCACCTACTTCAATATGTAATGCAGTAAGTCATTAACACAGCTTTGCAACTGATAAAAATCTGTCTAAGTCAAAAATGGCCGGATTTCGTTAAACAGGAAGTGGGTGAGCGACAGACCTAAAATCGCATCCCACGTTATGGGACCCCACCCTGATGCTGTATACCAAATATCAAGTGGCTGGGATTAGTAGTTGCTGAGAAAACTTTTACGAAATTATTTTCCCGGACTGCCCGCTGACCACAGCCCACCTGCCGCCCGTAATTCACCATTTTATACCCCGGATTTTCTATCTGTGAAATCCGGCCAAACATTGCTTATCCGCCTATAATTAAGTTCGCCAGCTACCAGCCATCAGTATGTTGTTACTCACGGGTTATTGCCGGCTACGGTTAGGACTGGCAATCCGAGGACTGTTCACAATAACTACTTTTGCGTGACTTTTAACACAGAAAAGGACAAAAGTAGAAAAGGGTATACATCAGTCTAATTCTAGTCTGTTGTCTGGCATACCATTTTCTCCTATCGTCTTCTTGGTAAAAAAATCATACAGAGTTAAAGATTTTAGACTGTCTTCAGTTTTCCAGCGTAAACGATAGCCAATAATACTCCGTGTTACCCGGCACTTCGAAATTCTTCCATTATTTAAACCGACAACTGATATTTGTCCATTGAACAAATCTAATGAATTGGAAACTTATAGTGTCTTCTTTGGTGCATAGATGTTTTAAAACAGAAATATATATGGTTCCCTTTATTTTCTTTTACTCGTAAATATTGTCTTTATCGCATTTAGATGCATTTTAATCGACCTTACCAGGCGTGAAATTTATGGTCATTTTGATTCAACACTGAAGTGTTTTGAGAAAACCCCCAGTATTTGTCCCTTTATTATGAGTATGAATAGGACTATAAGTATGCCTATGGTAATTTCCAAAAAAGTCTATTACAAAAAGCGTAACTTCTTGAAATTATAAGACTCACATTACATGAACATCCGTACTATACAACTTTATCCTATACAATCTAACGATGCCACTACTACCGATTATTAACAAACGTCCAATGTCGTCATACTCTGCAACTAATCCACGACATATTTGTAAATATTCACGAGCATTCAGCTGCGTAGTTTACGGGTGTGGTGGTTTCGATTTAACGAAACATAAATGCATAAATTAATAAAGCACCACACTCGGGTCCCAAGACTTTAGTGCTACAGATTATTGTTTCAATAAAACTGCTTATTTAAATGATTCTCATGTTTATTTTTATTTCATCAATACTTAAAAACGAAGTAGAACACGACTTTTAAAAACAAAACAGTCACAGCTATCTTCACATTGATTGCTAGTTCTTCGTGCCGAAGTTCCATGTTAAACGGGTCTCTTGGTTTTTTTTTCCCATGGACAAAAAAAATTACAAATAATATAGCCGAAACATTGCAGAAGTGTTATGAAATCCTTAGACAAACAAAGCAGAAATAACAACGTAGTGGATAACTGTGATCCCATTTATACGTGAATATGGAAATAAGATATTGAATTAAGTTACGCTTGCAAACGTCGAATTTATTATCAGAGTGTAATTATAACATACAATACAGATCTAAACTAAAATCTCGAGCTATCTAAATCCGTTTCGGTGTAATGTAGATCAGAAATTCTGATCATTATTTGTTGCAGCCACCAATGTCACAATTCCTCTTATCCTGAGGATAGGTCTTATTTCATAGGTCCAGGCTCAGTATTCGAAAATAAATTGGTTTCTAATAATAGGTAAAAAGCTACTCAAAGGTAATCCGCACCGATACCATGTGGAAACTTCTTTTTAAAATTCGAAAGATTTCAAAGATCACTGCAACTTCAGAAAAATAACGGTATAAGCATAGATGTTTAAATATGCAGCAGTCCTCATTTGATTCTCAAGCTTGACACAATCTTAGCTTTTCGCTTCCTCAGAATGTACTTTAGTTAGGCTTATGTTTGATTTTGAATACTACCCTGACAGATGCCCTTTGAAAAAGATGTGTGCGTCGTTAGGGAAGCAGATGCAAACCAGTGTTTAGATTTTTGTCTTTCGTTTTTGAGGATAGTAAAAGTGTATATGAAGAGGAGGATTAAGTAGTTGGTTGATTGAATGCTTAATTAACAATTAGCAGGCAATATTTTAGCAATAGACTATGTCAGCGAACAAATTTTCAAACAATTGTTCACCCGGAAAAGAGATAGACAAACGAGAACAAAACAAAACACGATAGCTTTTTATTTTAAACTCTTAGAAAGTATCTTTCCGGGCATTTTATTCCTCCATTACCCAGGTAAATTTGGCTAGCAAGATGTTTATTCCGGAGCAATCATTTTTGTCGGAGTCTAATTGAATCTACGTTCAGTAGCATATGTGGTCTTTTTTCCAATGCTGTTTGCTCGAGGACCTAAATAGTGTTCTAGTGGGAAAATTATTTGGGATCGTGAGGAAAAAATACTTCAGTAGATTTTGGACTTCCAATCTTGTTAAATTTATTGCACAAGTATTCAAGTTACAAATCATTAGATCGGTTTTCATTATATTTCAACTTTTCGCGTTTTTACACGTAGGTATATTATTGTCATTTCCGATTGTAAATTGGTAATTGGGGCTTCTACTATTTTTGTCGAAATGCTGATAGATGATTCTGAGCTGAAAAGAAGAACTATTTTTAAAATTATAATTTTGATATAAAGCACAAGAATTATTCCGTAACCCTGATAATTCACAAACTAAACGAAGGTATTTATCCTGTAAACTGCTCAATTCATTTCACAGTTAGCAGTAAAACCGTATATTGTTTATTTTCCGTATATTAATGTGATCTAATTAGGTTTGGTTACTCACTTTCTGTGTTTTTTTTTGTTTTTGTTTTGCGTTTATGTTTGTATATACCCGTATTTGTAATTGCCCCAGTGTTAAAGGAGAACGTTATAGTTTTGAAAAGAAAGTGGCTATTTTCATATAATTTAATTTTTTGTGTAAGCTGAAATATAGTTGGTGAATTCAAAGTTAATTGTTACGTTAAAGAGTGTGTTTGTCACCTAGTCTAAATGCAAAACGTTCAGTGACTTTATAGTTGTTTTGTTGTTAAAATTGTCAAATATTATTGTAAAAAATAAATGATAAGGAACATTTGAAATTTCTTAACAGGTTATATCGTATGCAATGCCATTTTGTGTCTTTTTTGTTATTTAAAATGACTCTAAGAGTTTGGAAGGTATGTTCCCAATCGCTGGAATCACATTTTGAACGATTGTATTCCTAACCTATTATTACATTCACTTATCTACATGTGGATCGGTTTCAGAATCACACTATAATTAAATAACTGTTAAGGGTTTGTAAAGACAATCACGTCCAATGAGCCTACGAGACTTATAATTGACGTATACTCACACAAGCTGTTTGCTTGTCAGACGTACCCATTGTTGAAAATGGTGCGACATCAGTGGCCGAGAGGTTAGGGTAATTAGTCATCTACCTTTATCACCTGGAAGGCTAAAACTGAAGTGTCAGTTGCGGACAGGGTTTCTTGACTATGACTATAATTATTGCCAGTGTTTGCCACCATGATAGTGTCGCTTAACCATAATCAAACAAATATGTTTATAAAAATGACAGTCAGCGATTACACTAATAAGAAACAAAAGTCGATAAGCAATTAGAAATACAAATTTAGATAACTACATAAGACATAAAAGATTTTAAAAAAAAATGAAAACAAAACACATGTAACCCTAACCCCAAAACAATTTGTGGTTACATCTAGCAGATAGAACAAGTACTGGAATAGAAAATCAGGTAAAATGATTTCATGTTTCAATAAGTCAGTCCACTATCACAAAGTTTCACTTTAGTGCAAGTTTGTACTATGCTATGTAGGAATACTCTTTTTGACTTAGTTTAGCATGTGCGACATCGTTTGTACTCTTCCAGCCCCTTCCACCTAATTAAAAATACATGGAATGTATGGCTGAAAATTAACAAAATTTAGCAAATTAACAATTAGATTGTTTTATTTTTCTAATGACCAGAATGTGCTCCTATTGATACGGATTGTTAATGAAGTTTATTTATTTATTTATTTATTTATTTATTTATTTATTTATTTATTTACTTTATTTATGTATATACGTATTTCTTTTACAAATCTTTTTTTACGCCAGCATGGCATTACACATTGACTTAGAGCTTAATTGTTTACAAGCCATAGATCCGCTTTCTACTGCGGAGAGCCTGTCGTGTAAATAAAAGATTTTTGTTAAAAAAAAGAAGATTAAATTAATTTGAATTATTTTCTTTTTTAACTGCATAGAATATTCGATAATAAGTATCAAACAAGTGGTAAATAGACATTTTAATTTTCAGTATTAGTATACTTTTCTGCGACTAGATAACATTTTCAATACGCTAATGTCAACTGTAGGCAACTCTTATTAAATTCACATTTTTTCTTTAAATTTGTTTTTAATGTTATATTGAACAAGATGAATTTAAAACAAATAGCAGGAGGGTATTTTCAAATGTCGCTTACTGTAGATTAGAGGTCTAAAGTCAGTTTATGTTTAGCTAAATATGTATCATTGTAAATATGTGTTAGTAAATGATGTCATATAACGCAACGTGTCCCTTATTTCGGTTGCAGACCAGAAGTTGGTTACTGTCTTGGTCGTAGTACAGGGTATCTGGGTGTTGCAGTCCATCTGAACTGGAAAGTAGAACCTTCTGTTGCTTACCGTCTGGAAAAATGGCCAGAAGTAGATTGTTGTCATAACTAGTTGCAAGGTTATACCATAATTATCAACAACAAATGAAGGATTGCTCAGAAATCGATCATCCTGACACGTGAAGATTTCTCTACCTTCCATATCTACACAGTGTACACAACCGTTATTGACTGAGTAAATCTTGTCTTTCAGAAATATAACTTTGGACGAACTCTTTGCTTTGTTGTTTATACGTACACATTTAGTTTTGATAACATTCCCTTGTATTCCTCAACGGCATATATTTTAGTAAGTAATGCCCAAGATTTACCGTTTCCACAAAATCTCAAGAGTTTTATTTGTATTCTGAGTTGTAAAATTGATAATGGATGTATTCTGGTTGATATACGAAACTGCAACCCTCTGGTCATCAATTATTGTGACGTCATTAGGTTCATGCAGAACACTAATGTCACGGCGATGTGATCCATCCTCCTTTAGAATAATAAGGGACGGTTTAGTATGATCTACAATCATTATACACTTGGTTGGTAAAGTTAAGCAACTCGTAACAAAAGAATCGTTTCAATGAATTTTAATATTCGTCCTTATCGTCAATTGCAGAATGTTAAATACTTGCTGGGACTCGGATTGTATTGGTGGTAGATCAATATAGGCAACTAATGCTTTTTTAATTTTTATTTTCCCTAAAGAGTCGACGGCTTCGATAAATGTGTCAAATTTAGCATTGATTTGAACTGCTATACTTAGCTTTGTAATTAAGTCGCCCAAAACGAAGTTTTGGCGACTTATTGTTTTTGCACCGTTTCTTATTATTAAGTCGCCGACCACGAAGTGTCGGGCGACTTATTGTTTTTACTCCGTTTCTTATTAAGTCTCCCAAACGAAGTTTGGAGACTTATTGTTTTACTCTGTTTCTTATTATTATTATTATTATTCTTCTTCTGGTTTCCCCGTAGAGATTTCCGACACTTTTCTCAGAAACCGTAAATGGGATCAATTTGAAACTTGGTAGGATGTTAGACCCTATTGGCTAGATGTGCAATCATCTTTTTGAATTTCCAAGATGGCCGCCACTTTCAAAATGGCCGCCATTTAAGTTTTCCCGCCAAAATGCAGTTCCCGGAGAACCGCCAGATGGATTTCGATGAAACTTGGTATGTAGGTTCAGCATAGTGGTCTTGATTTATTTTTGGCAAAAAATCGCGCGCGAACCGGCCGCCATTTTCAAAATGGCCGCCGAATCGCCAAAAATTCAAGTTTGTCGGATTTCAACGAAAATGGGTTTTAACAGTAAATTTGGTATGCCGAGTCCAATGGTCAACTCAGAATGTTTATACGACGCGCCATTTTTTGTAAAATGGCCGCCAAAGTTGCCAAATGGGCAAAAATTCAACATTGTCATAATTCAACGAAAATAGGTTCTAAAAGTAAATTTGGTATGCCGAGTTCAACGGTACACTCAGATTTTTTATACGACCCGCCATTTTTTTAAAAATGGCCACCAAAGTCGCCAAATCGGCAAAAATTCAACATTGTCGGTTATTCTCTTTTAGGCAAACGTTCATGTGGGACAGGTGAAACATGTCTGTGTCAACAGAATACCAGTAAAATTTGAAAATTTACCATTTTTTTCAATTTTATTAGAATTTGAAATCTAGGTGAATAGCAACCTGTAAAGTCAAATATAAGGTGATTCACAGGCTGCACAGGACTATCAGTAACTTCGTTTGGGAGACTTCACGTTTCGCGAAACGTAAATTTTAATTAAGTCGCCGACCACTTATTGTTTTTGCACCGTTTCTTATTATTATTATTCTTCTTCTTCTTCTTCTTCTTGAAGGGATAGGACGTGTTTTTCGGAGCTCCGCTCAAATCATTTATTTCTTGGTTATTTTGTATTGTGGTTCGTAAATATTTGTATTGTTGTGTTTGGAAGAAGAAGTTCTTTCATTTTGTGGGGTTTATTTCGTTATTTATTCTCGGATTGCCGAGATTTTTGGTGGATTGTATTTTTGTTTACTGGTTTATTTTTTGTTCAAAGATGGCGTCGCCTTCGTTTTCCAGTGTGGTCATGGGTAAATCTACTCAGTTGTCGACTGTAGTTGCCTCGGGCAATACTTTGTCAAGTAATACGGACAATAGAGATCTTAATTTAATTAAGAGGACAATGCCAAACAAGGTAGGTGTAAAATCCGTGCCCCAGGCTAATGGTAGTAATCTTGTTAATTCGCGTGGAGAAAGTTCAAGATTAAAAAGTTCACTTTTGTCAACCGGAAATAATGTAGAGTCTGTTCGAGAAAATGTAGGATCTGAACAGAACGACGACATGCCGTCATTTGGGCATAAACCGTTCGGGTTCGTTTCAAGGAAACATGGCGTAAAATTAACCAACATACAGTCAATTTCTATTGAGCAATATGTTGTTGCTATTGCTACTGTTGTAAAGCCTGAAAATATAGTTGCTGCCTCTCGTATGAGGTCCGGGGTTATAGTATTTCTATCCAACCTTGAAGATGTAGAACTCTTGTGTTCTAATGGCCTTAGTATAGGTGATGAATTTATTGATGTTCAATGTTTAGTAAAAATCCCTAAGAAAATAACTTTGTCTAACTGCCCCCCTTTTATTCCGAATGACTTATTGGAAGATGAATTGATGCGCTATGGCCGCATCATTTCCGATATTAAACCTATTGCACTAGGCATTAAAATACCGGCATTAAAACATGTAAAGTCATTCAGAAGACAAGTTTCACTGATTCCCCACCCTAGTGTTGTATTACCAGAATATTTTGATATGTTTTATCAAAGACAAAACTACAGAATATTTCTTAATGATGATGTTGTCTGCTTTAAATGTAAGCATACTGGACACATTCAGAGCAGATGTCCAGAGAATAAACTTTCAGATAATAATAAGTCAGAGTCAAATAAAAATGTACCATTTACAGCTGAACCAGTTCCGCCAACTGGGACAGTGGGGCAGTCTGTTACTTCAGACTCTGCGGACCATGATTCTGCCTTCAACACCCCTGCTAATGTAAATACTATGAAAGAATCAGAGAAATCTATTGTTTCCAGTGACATTGTTGTTGTTCACACCCCTGCGGAAAAACTGGAGACTGTTAAATCTGCAGTTAAACGAAAAGCAGCCGACAATAATGATTCAGTTATAAGTATCAAAACCCCCACAACTGATAAAACTTCAGATGTATCTGATCAAGGTAATACAAGTATTTGGGATATGCCTCCTTCATCCCCTTGTATTCTTAACACCAATGAAGACGAGGATGTAGACATTGAGTCTATATCCTCTGATTTATCGGAACAAAATTTATCACAAATCTTGGTGGATACAGAACAAAAATTATCCACCGAAGAGCTGGATAGACTTCTTGTGGAGCTTAAGAGCAACAAAAAACCAGTTGAAAAATGCTTAGAATATACCACCAACTTGAGACAATTATGTCAAGATTTTATTGACCGTCGACGAAACCCCGAGTCCTCCTCACAGCTGAAAGCCCGTTTAAATAAGTTGATAAAAAAATTAAAAACCTACCTGAAAACTCATGCTTAGAGATAAACTATATCTAAGTCAATATGAATTGTCCACTTAATTATGCATTTGTGTTCTGTATTTTTATTACAATTACAATTGTAATGTCCGGTTTTTCGTTAGTTTCCTTGAACACTCAAGGTTGCCGTGACTCTTTTAAAAGATATTTTATATTAGATTCTTTGAAATCTAAATTAAATGCAGACATAGTTTTTCTTCAAGATACACATACCATTCCTTCTGATGAAGGTATATGGAAAATGATATGGAGAGGAGAAATAGTGTTCTCTCATCTCTCAACTATTTCTGCTGGATTAGCGATATGTTTTTCAAATAATTTAGAATATACTATTCTAGATCATAAAGTTATATTACCCGGTCGCATTCTACATGCTACTATCAAATTACAGGAGGAAACTGTTTATTTGTTGAATGTCTATTCCCCCACCTGTCCCAAAGAAAAACTTGACTTTTTGAAATGTTTAAAACACCATTTGAATCAACTTGATTCTTCCATTCCAATATTTCTTGGAGGTGATTTTAATTGTACTACTAATTCTTCCTTAGATAGGACAGGAGATACTGAACCCCATCCCCATTCTTGTAATGAATTTAAAAATATTGTTAAACGTTTCAAATTTATTGATACGTTTCGTAATATTCATCCTTACGATAAAACATATTCTTGGTCGAGAAATGACGGTGTCGCCGCAAGACTTGATCGAATTTATATCTCTAAACATTATAGTCAGTTTATTCGATCCTCAGAAATAAAACCGTGTTCATATTCTGATCATGATTACGTTCGTGTTTACTTTAAAGAAATTCAAAGTAAACACAAGAGTGCATACTGGTGTTTAAATACATCTCTTTTAGATGATAAATCGTATATTGATATGATAAATAACTTCTGGATTTCTTGGCGATTACAGAAATCTGAGTTCAAGTGTATTCAAGATTGGTGGGATCGGGGAAAATATAAAATAAAGGAACTTTCGCAAGAATTTTCTGTTAAAAAGAGTTATGATTTTAAACGTAAATTTGATAGTTTGCAAAGCGATATTGAGTTATTAAAATCAAATATTGCAGCCAACCCTAATCTCAATTCAATTTTAATTGAGAAACAACATCAGTTGTCTGAACTTGAACGTATCCAGGCCCGTGGTGCTTGGGTTCGCTCAAGATTCAAATATGTCAATGATGCAGATAAACCAACAAAATATTTCTTTGACCTTGAAAGGAAACGTGGAACAAAGAAATTATTGTCCCATTTAACTTTGCCTGATGGCAGTATAACTGATTCAGATCAGGAAATAAAAACCCTTGCCCGAAATTTTTACTCTGATTTGTATAGCCCCGATCCTGTTGATGAAGGCTGTCAAAATGAAATTTTGAAAGACCTTCCTACATTAAGTGATACCCAAAAGCAAACATTAGATAGTGCTATAAGTTATGATGAATTGTCCTCTGCCGTTTTAAAAATGAATAATAATAAATCCCCTGGTATTGATGGGCTCCCCAGTGAATTTTATAAAACCTTTTGGAACGTCGTTGGGAAAGATATGCACGAAGTTTTTGTTACTTCTATTGAAGAAAACAAACTTCCACTTTCGTGCAGAAGGGCCGTTCTGACAATGATTCCAAAGAAAGGTGATAGTAGTTTGTTGAAAAACTGGAGACCTGTGTCTCTTCTCTGTTGCGACTATAAAATATTAACTAGAGCTTTCTCGCTAAGACTCCGTACGGTTCTACCCGATATATTACATATCGATCAAAGTTATTGTGTTCCCGGTCGTCATATAAGTGATAATATTCGTTTTATTTCTGATGCTACGTGTTATGCTAATCAGGAAAATATCCCCCTTGCTATTGTTTCCCTTGACCAAGAGAAGGCTTTTGATCGTGTTCATCATGGTTATTTGATGAAGACATTAGAAGCCTTCGGTTTTGGAGATTATTTTATATCATGTATAAAAACTATTTATACAGATGTACATAGTTTACTTAAAATTAATAACTCGTTATCGTCCCCTTTTGAATTTAAAAGAGGTATACGACAAGGATGTTCCTTGTCTGGTCAATTATATGCCAGTTGCCTTGAACCTCTTTTACACAAACTAAGGTCGAAAGACGGCTTATCAGGCCTTGAACTTCCATTATCTGATGGTAAGAAAAGTTGTTTATCCGCGTATGCAGATGATTTGGATACTCTTTTAACGCAGGACTCTGATTTTGATAGGTTGTCTTTCTGGTTGGATATATATCAGAAAGCTTCCAATTCAAAAATTAATTTACAAAAGTCCGAAGGTTTGTGGGTGGGAAGTTGGAAAAATAGAAATGATTGTCCACTTGGTCTCAAGTGGAATAATAAAGGTTTAAAGGTTTTGGGAACTTTTGTGGGGAACAATAGGGATTTTTATAAACAAAATTGGGAAGGGATGGAGGAGGATATTACTGTCAAACTTGACAGGTGGAAACCATTTGCTCGCGGTTTGTCACTTAGAGGTAGAACACTTGTTATCAATTTACTCTCCGCTTCAAAATTGTGGCATCGATTAAATTCTGTAGCTGTTCCTGATGAAATTATTAATGTCATTCAAAATAAATTTGTAGACTTTCTATGGCAAGGAAAACATTGGGTTTCCAAAGAAATGTTGTATCTTCCTGTATGTACTGGAGGACAGGGTTTAGTCCATATTTTATCTAGAATTCGTGATTTTCGAATTCAATTTATGTATAGATTTTTGACATTAATGAATGGTGAAGAAGTTCACCCTTGTTACTATTTTTGTAAATATTTTTTGTCTACTGTTTCTAATTTGAATTATGATGTTCAATTGTTATTACTTGATGGGGATTTTCAGTATACTAACATCCCAAGCTTTTATCAAGATTTAATAAAAGCCTGGAAATATTTTGAATCATCTAGAATAAAAATAGATGATACCTCAGTTGCAGACATTTTAGGAGAACCTTTGTTCTTTAATCCATGTTTAGTTAACCCTAAAACCGAAGAACCTTTTTATTTTGAAAATTTTGTAATTGCTGGTATGACTAAAATTAAAGATCTGTTTGATACTAGTTTAAACAGAAAATTAACTGCAGCAGATCTTGTTGGCATAATTAGCATTCGTTCTGAACGATGTATCCAACAACATCTAGATTTATTATGGTCGGCTTTTCCTCCGGAGTGGAGTGAATTAATATATCGTTTTTTACATAATGATATTGATATTGGTGTTGTTCACCAATATATCTTTAAATTAGATGTTGACAATGCACCTGAATTAAGTAAGGGTGTAGTTCTTGATAAATGTCCCAAGAAAATGATTTATTTGTTATCTGTTATTCAAAATTTTAATAGTTCCCATACCAAAAAGTTATTGTCCCCCTGGAATAGTATTTTACAATCAACTTTCCCTCCTAATATTATATATAGTCATATTTATGAATATCCTCATAGCATGCATGAAGGTGATCTTAACTGGAGAATACTTCATGGTGCTGTTTCAACTGGAAAATTTTATTATAAAGCTGGTTTTCAGCTGTCTGATGTTTGTCCCTCTTGTGGTTTGCAAGAGGACTTACATCACATTTTTATAGCCTGTCCACGTATTAGTGTTTTATTAAATTACATTCATAATATTTTGTGTAAATTAAGTAAAAATAATATAGGTTCAAAGGAATCATTTATATTTGGACCTTTAACCTTTTCTAGCACTGACCAAACGCCATCTCAGGTCAGTGCAAATCGATCTCCTCCAGCTGTCCACACGCCAACATCGGACAGCTGTCCAGTTAGGAGATCGATTCCAGCTGATCAACCGCCACCTCGGATCAGCTGTCCAGAGGTTACAGTACCAGCCGACCACACGGCATCCAGGGTCGGCTGCCCAGAGACGAACAGACAGCCAATGGTGATGGAGGACGGAACAGTCGTGTTGGGAGAATGTACCAACACGCAACGATGGACGAAGCGGTGCAGGACCCCAAGACGACTGTTCCAGTGGATTGCCACCCAGGCGAAGATGGCCACATACGTCACACTTCAGCACCTGAGGACCGGAGGAGGACAGACAGACCCGCTCGTGGAATTCAGGTCGCGCATCCGCGCCCGGTTGGCAATCGAATTTGCCTATTGTAAGTTCATTAATAATGTAGATTTTTTTTCAGATTTTTGGTCTTTTAATAATGTACTATGTTTTATCTCTAATGACAAGCTTGTTGTAAATATTTAATGGTAAGGTAATTGTATTTTTGTTTTTTATTTTTCTTGTCTTGTTTATATATTGTAAACCGCGATGTGTTAAAGGTTAAAACATGGACTGGCGTGTACCAGTCCATGTTGACTTTGATCATTATGACAAAGTCTTTTATAGGTGTCTTTAGGTTCAATGTTAGGTAGGTAATAAATTAATTGTTAAAGTTTAAATTGGCTTGAATCAGTTTAAACTGACTTTGCTCACTAGGACAAAGTCTTTTAAAATTTGTGTCATACTTTCATATACTTTTGGGTTTAAAGTTAACTAATTTATATGTATATTCAAAATTGTTAATGTAGCTTGTCAAAATAATGTATTGTTAGGTTTATATTTTATGTAACTTGAATTTTTGATACCTTGTAATACTGTGATTTATTGTTTTATTTAATAAAGGGTATTGAAAATTCAATTCTTCTTCTTCTTCTTCTTCTTCTTCTTCTTGAAGGGATAGGACGTGTTTTTCGGAGCTCCGCTCAAATCATTTATTTCTTGGTTATTTTGTATTGTGGTTCGTAAATATTTGTATTGTTGTGTTCAGAAGAAGAAGTTCTTTCATTTTGTGGGGTGTATTTTGTATTTTCATCTCGGATTGCCGAGATTTTTGTTGGATTGTTTTTTTGTTTACTGGTTTATTTTTGGTTCAAAGATGGCGTCGCCTTCGTTTTCCAGTGTGGTCATGGGTAAATCTACTCAGTTGTCGACTGTTGTTGCCTCGGGCAATTCTTTGTCAAGTGATAGGGACAATAGAGATCTTAATTTAATTAAGAGAACAATGCCGTCAAAGGTAGGTGGTAAATCCGAGCCTCAGGCTAATGTAAATAACATTGTTAAATCAAAATCGAGCTGCGAAAGTTCAAGAACAAAAAATTTCAACTTGTCAACTGAAAATAATATACCCTCTGAAGGAGAAAGTTCAAGATTTGAGCATGATGATATGCCCTCATTTGGTCATAAGCCGTTCGGCTTTGTTTCAAGGAAACATGGTGTCAAGTTACGAAATATACAGTCCATATCAATAGAACAGTATGTTGTTGCTGTTGCTAATGTGGTCAATCCAGAAAATATAGTGGCTGCCTCTCGTATGAGATCTGGGGTCGTAATATTTTTATCGAACCTTGATGATGTTGAACTATTGTGTTCAGATGGTCTTAGTATAGGGGACGAATTCATTGAAGTTCAATGTCTAGTTAAAATCCCCAAAAAGATTACTCTGTCAAATTGTCCCCCCTTTATCCCTAATGATTTATTAGAAGATGAATTGATGCGCTATGGGCGCATAATTTCAGACATCAAACCCATACCATTAGGCATAAAAATCCCAACCCTGAAACACGTCAAGTCATTTAGACGTCAAGTTTCTCTTATTCCCCACTCTAACCAATGCTTACCAGAATACTTTGATATGCATTATCAAAGACAAAATTACAGAATCTTTTTAAACGATGATGTGGTTTGTTTTAAATGCAAACAGATTGGACACATTCAAAGCAGATGTCCAGAAAATAAAACTAAAACGGATAACAAAACATCAGAAGCAAACACACATACCCCATATACGGCTGAACGTGTACCCCCAGCTGGGACCGCCGAGCAATCTGTTGCTTCGGACTCTGGTGCCCGTGCTTCTGGGAACCAGGACGATGCTTCCATCACCACAGTCAATGCTACTGTTAATAAACAGGCAGTGGAATCTACGGTCATTGTAGATGTCCACGCTCCCGTTGAAAAGGTGCAAGATCTTATGGCGCCTAAGTCTGCAATGAAACGTAAAGCAGAAACAAGCGATTCACTGATTTGTGTGAAAGCCCCTACAACTGATAAAATCACTGAATCATCTGCTCAGGATGATATCAGTATATGGGATTTACCCCCTCCATCTAATATTACCGTGAACACCACCGAAGAAGAGGATGTAGATATTGAATCTATATCCTCGGATTTATCAGAACAAAACGTATCCCAAATCGTCGTGGATACCGAGCAAAAATTATCGACTGAAGAGCTGGACAGACTACTTTTAGAACTTAAAAGTAACAAAAAAACCTGTTGAGAAGTGTTTAGAGTACACGACCAACATACGCCAACTGTGTCAAGATTTTATTGACCGCAGAAGGAATCCTGAGTCGTCTTCTCAGTTGAAAGCGCGTTTAAACAAATTAATAAAGAAGTTAAAGGCGTATATTAAAACACATGCTTAGAAATACTCTTTATCTAAGTCAATATGATTTTTCCTATTAAGTATGCATTTTTGCTCTGTTTTTTCACTACAATTTTAATGTCTGGTTTTTCATTAGTCTCACTGAACACTCAAGGTTGTCGTGACTCCTTTAAAAGATATTTTATTTTAGATTCTTTGAAATCTAAATTGAATGCGGATATAGTTTTCCTCCAAGATATCCATACCATTCCTTCTGATGAAGGTATTTGGAAAATGATTTGGAGAGGAGAAATAGTGTTCTCTCATCTCTCAAGTATTTCTGCTGGACTAGCAATATGTTTTTCCAATAATTTGGAATATACTATTCTAGATCATAAAATTATTTTACCTGGTCGTATTTTACATGCAACTATTAAAATACAAGAACAAACAATAAATTTGTTGAATGTGTATTCCCCAACTTGCCCCAAAGAAAAACTAGACTTTTTGAAATATTTAAAACACCATTTGAATCAACTTGATTCTTCCATTCCAATATTTCTTGGAGGTGATTTTAATTGTACTATTAATCCTTCCCTAGATCGGACAGGAGATACTGAACCCCACCCCCATTCTTGTAATGAATTTAAATCTATTGTTAAACGTTTCAAATTTATTGATACGTTTCGCAATATTCATCCGTACGATAAAATATATTCCTGGTCGAGAAATGATGGTGTCGCCGCAAGACTCGATCGAATTTATATATCTAAACATTATAGTCAGTTTATTCGATCTTCAGAAATAAAACAATGTTCATATTCTGATCATGATTACGTTCGTATTTATTGTAAAGAAATACCAAGTAAACATAAGAGTGCTTACTGGTGTTTAAATACATCTCTTTTAGATGATAAATTGTATGTTGATATGGTAAATAGTTTTTGGCTTTCCTGGCGATTACAGAAATCTGAGTTTAAGTGTATTCAAGATTGGTGGGATCGTGGGAAATACAAAATAAAGGAAATTTCGCAAGAATTTTCTATTAAAAAGAATTATGATTTTAAACGTAAATTTGATAGTTTGCAATCCGATATTCAGTTATTAAAATCAAATATTGCAACAAACCCTGATCTTAATGTCATTTTAATTGAGAAGCAACATCAGTTGTCTGAACTTGAACGAATACAGGCCCGTGGTGCTTGGGTTCGTTCAAGATTCAAATATGTTAATGATTCAGATAAACCTACAAAATATTTCTTTGACCTTGAAAAGAAACGTGGTACAAAGAAATTATTGTCCCATTTAACCTTGCCTGATGGCAGTATAACTGATTCAGATCAGGAAATAAAAACCCTTGCCCGGATTTTTTACTCCGATTTGTATAGCCCCGATCCTGTTGATGAACGTTGTCAAAATGAAATTTTGAAAGATCTTCCCACAATAAGTGAAATCCAAAAACAAACATTAGATAGTGTTATAAGTTATGATGAATTGTCATCTGCCGTTTTAAAAATGAATAATAATAAGTCCCCTGGTATTGATGAGTTGCCTAGTGAATTTTACAAAACCTTTTGGAACATCGTTGGGAGAGATATGCACGAAGTTTTTGTTTCTTCTATTGAAGAAAACAAACTTCCACTTTCGTGCAGAAGAGCCGTTCTGACGATGATTCCAAAGAAAGGTGACAGTAGTTTGTTGAAAAACTGGAGACCTGTGTCTCTTCTCTGTTGTGATTATAAAATATTAACGAGAGCTTTCTCGCTAAGACTTCGTACTGTTCTACCCGATATATTACATATCGATCAAAGTTATTGTGTTCCCGGTCGTCATATCAGTGACAATATTCGTTTTATTTCTGATGCTACTTGTTATGCTAATCAGGAAAATATCCCCCTTGCTATTGTTTCCCTTGATCAAGAGAAGGCTTTTGATCGTGTTCATCATGGTTATTTGATGAAGACATTAGAAGCCTTCGGTTTTGGCGATTATTTTATAACATGTATAAAGACTATTTATACTGATGTACATAGTCTACTTAAAATTAATAACTCGTTATCATCCCCTTTTCAATTTAAAAGAGGTAATCGGCAAGGATGTTCCTTGTCTGGTCAACTTTATGCTATCTGTCTTGAACCTCTTCTGCATAAATTAAGGTCAAAAGATGGTCTTTCAGGCCTTGAACTTCCATTATCTGATGGTAAGAAAAGTTGTTTATCTGCATATGCAGATGATTTAGATACTCTGTTAACGCAGGACTCTGATTTTGATAGGTTGTCTTTCTGGTTAGATATCTACCAGAAAGCTTCTAATTCAAAAATTAATTTACAGAAGTCCGAAGGTTTATGGGTTGGTAGTTGGAAAAACAGAAATGATTGTCCACTTGGTCTCAAGTGGAATAATAAAGGCCTTAAAGTTTTGGGCACTTTTGTTGGAAACAATAGGGACTTTTATAAACAAAATTGGGAAGGGATGGAGGAGGATATTACTATAAAACTTGACAGGTGGAAGCCTTTTGCTCGCGGTTTGTCACTCAGAGGACGAACACTTGTTATTAATTTACTTTCCGCGTCAAAATTGTGGCATCGATTAAATTCTGTGGCCGTACCAGATGAAATTATTATCTATGGCAAGGAAAACATTGGGTTTCCAAAGAAATGTTATATCTTCCTGTATGTACTGGAGGACAGGGTTTGGTTCATATTTTATCTAGAATTCGTGATTTTCGAATTCAGTTTATGTACAGATTTTTGACATTAATGAATGGCGAAGAAGTTCATCCTTGTTACTATTTTTGTAAATATTTTTTATCTACTGTTTCTAATTTGAATTATGATGTACAATTGTTACTACTTGATGGGGATTTTCAGTATAGTAACATCCCATGCTTTTACCAAGATTTAATAAAAGCCTGGAAATATTTTGAATCATCTAGAATAAAAATAGATGATACCTCAGTTGCAGACATTTTAGAAGAACCTTTGTTCTTTAACCCTTTATTACTTAACTCTAAAACGGATGAACCGTTTTACTTTGAAAATTTTGTAATTGCCGGTATGACTAAAATTAAAGATCTGTTTGATACTAGTTTGAAAAGAAAATTAACTGCAGCAGATCTTGTTGGAATTTTAAGCATTCGTTCTGAACGCTGTATCCAACAACATCTGGATTTATTATGGTCGGCTTTTCCACCGGAGTGGAGTGAATTGATAGATCTTTTTTTACATAATGATATTGATATTGGTGCTGTTCACCAATATATTTTTAAATTAGATATTGACGATGCACCTGAATTAAGTAAGGGTATTGTTCTTGATAAATGTCCAAAGAAAATCATTTATTTGTTATCTGTGGTTCAGAATTTTAATTGTTCCCATACCAAAAAGTTACTGTCCCCCTGGAAAAATATTTTAAAATCAAATGTTCCCTCTAACATCATATACAGTCATGTTTATGAATATCCCCACAGCATGCATGAAGGTGACCTTAACTGGAGAATCCTTCATGGTGCTATTTCAACAAGTAAATTTTATTGTAAGGCTGGCTATCAGCTGTCTGACGTTTGTCCTTCTTGTGGTTTGCAAGAAGACTTGCATCACATTTTCGTTTCGTGCCAACGTATACAAGGTTTATTGAGATATGTCCGAAATATTTTGCGTAAATTTAATGATGTTTGTTCAATAGAATCATTTATATTTGGACCTACTTTTTCCTGCACTGACCAAACGCCACCTAAGGTCAGTACAAATCGATCTCCTCCAGCTGTCCACTCGCCAACATCGGACAGCTGTCCAGTTAGGAGATCGATTCCAGCTGATCCATCGTCACCTAGGATCAGCTGTCCAGAGATGCCATTCCCAGCCGACCGAGCGTCATCCAGGGTCGGCTGTCCAGAGACTACCAGACTGCCAATGGTTATGGAGGACGGAACAGTCGTGTTGGGAGAATGTACCAACACGCAACGATGGACCAAGCGGTACAGGACCCCAAGACGACTGTTCCAGTGGATTGCCACCCAGGCGAAGATGGCCACCTATGTGACGTTACAGCACCTGAGGACCGGAGGCGGAACAACAGACCCACTCCAGGAATTCAGGTCGCGCATCCGCGCCCGTTTGGCAATTGAATTTGCCTACTATAGGTTTGTAAATAATGTTGATTCTTTTTCAGATTTTTGGTGTTTTAATAATGTATTGTGTTTTATTTCTAGTGACAAGCTTTTTGTTAATATTTAATTGTAAGTTATTTTAATTGTATTTGTATTGTATTTTAGATTTTTATTTTCTTGTCTTGTTTATATATTGTAAACCGCGATGTGTTAAAGGTTAAAACATGGACTGGCGTGTACCAGTCCATGTTGACTTTGATCATTTGGACAAAGTCATTTATAGGTTTCTTTAATTTTAAAATAAGTAGGTAATAATGGTTAAAGTTTAAACTGGCTTGTATCAGTTTAAACTGACTTTGATCATTTGGACAAAGTCTTTAAAAATTTTGTGTCTTATTTTCATATACTTTTGGGTTTAAAGTTAACTTATTTATATGTATATTCAAAATTGTTAAATGTAGCTTGTCAAAATAATGTATTGTTAGGTTTATATTTTATGTATTATGAATTTTTGATACCTTGTAATACTGTGATTTATTGTTTTATTCAATAAAGGGTATTGAAAATTCAAATTCTTCTTCTTCTTCTTCTTCTTCTTCTTCTTCTTCTTCTTCTTCTTCTTCTGGACCTAACTTTGTCCGTAGGATTTCTCGAAGACGAAAAGACATAGGTCAATGAAACTTACCAGAAAGATAGGTCACCACTAGGAAATGTTGTTTCCGATTTCGAAATTTTGAAAATGGCGGCCATCTTGGATTGGCGGCCATTTTGAATTTGAAAAAATACAAAATTAATCATAAAAAATCACAAACAATATGGATATGAACCAAAATAGGTTTATAGGTCAATATTAAGGTCCCGGACAATATGGGACCATTTTCCGAAAAATCCAAGATGGCCACCATATTCAAAATGGCCGCCAAAGTGCGAAAATTGAAAAGTTGTCCGATTTCAACGAAAATTGGCATTTAGGTCAATATTGATATTACGAACAACATGGTGACATGTTCGAACAAATCAAAGATGGCCGCCAAAGTCCAAGATGGCCGCCATATTCAAAATGGCCTCCAAAGTGCGAAAATTGAAAAGTTGTCCGATTTCAACGAAAATTGGCATTTAGGTGAATATTGATATTACGAACAACATGGTGACATGTTTGAACAAATCCAAGATGGCCGCCAAAGTCCAAGATGGCCGCCATATTCAAAATGGCCGCCAAAGTGCGAAAATTGAAAAGTTGTCCGATTTCAACGAAAATTGGCATTTAGGTCAATATTGATATTACGAACAACATGGCGACACTTTCGAACAAATCCAAGATGGCTGTCATATTCAAAATGGCTGCCAAAGTGCGAATATTGAAAAGTTGTCTGATTTCAACAAAAATTGGCATTTAGGTCAATATTGATATTACGAACAACATGTCGAACAAATCCAAGATGGCTGCCAAAGTCCAAGATGGCCGCCATATTCAAAATGGCCGCCAAAGTGCGAAAATTGAAAAGTTGTCCGAATTGTGACAAAAGTGGGCACGGGAGGGGATTTTTTTGTGACTTGCTTGCAATCACAATCAGCACTTGTTATTAAGTCGCCGACCACGAAGTGTCGGGCGACTTATTGTTTTTACTCCGTTTCTTATTATTATTATTATTATTATTATTATTATTTTCATATTTCTTATGTTTTCCCCTCGCAATGTTGTCCGCTCGTTTTCTCGCTCATCTTTTAACCGATCGAAATGAAACTTTGGGAACATGTTAAGGGTGACCTGAAGTTGTGCAATCCACTTTTGAAATTTTCAAAATGGCCGCCATTTTCAAAATGGCCGCCGTTGAAAAAAATGACGGCCGTTGTCAGATCTCAGTAATTGCCAAAGCAATTTCAATGAAAATTGGTATACTGGTACAGCTAACTATCCCGAGCATTTTTGCAAACAAAAATTTGACGCGGCCGACATTTCAAAATGGCCGCCATCCGAACACCACCCCCCTAAAAATGTAAAAATTTAAACGTCATCCGATTTAGACGAAATTTGGTATACAGGTAGCTTATGATACCCTAAGTGTGCAACTATTTAAAAATGTTTTGTCCGACTTCCGGTTTCAAAATGGCGGCCGTTTTAAAGTTTTACAAAATGGCGGCCGTTGTCAGATCTCAGTTATGGCCAGAGCAATTTCAATGAAAATTGGTATACTGATACAGCTAACTATCCTGAGCATTTTTGCAAAAAAAATTTTTTGTCCGACTTCCGGTTTCAAAATGGCGGCCGTTTTAAAGTTTGCTCGTTTTCTCGCTCATCTTTTAACCGATCGAAATGAAACTTGGCCAACTGAAAGCTCATGTTATGAAGTTGTGCTCTTGACTTTTAGTTCCCTCTACTCGGTCAAAAGTGCGGAACGGGAGGCGACTTCAACGTTTCGGGAAACGTAAATTTTAATTATGGCTCCCAAACGAAAGTTTGGGAGACATATTGTTTTTGCTCCGTTTCTTATTATTATTATTATTATTTTTCTTCTCCTTTCCGCCAAAATTTTGTCCGACCGTTTTCTCGGAGACCGTAAATTGGATCATTATGAAACTTCACCCAAAAATAGGTCAAGACTTGAAGTGGTGCATGCCAGTTTTTAAATTTTTAAATTGGCGGCCATCTTGAAATGGCGGCCATTTTGAAAATGAAAAAAATCCGTAAAAATCCAAAAGTTAACGGATTTTGATGAAAATTGGAATATAAGTAGGGTATGTTATACCGCACCATATGACACATATGTTGACTTTTTATGGCGGCCATTTTGATTCCAAGATGGCCGCCAAAAATTTAAAATGCTCGTAATCGCACGAAACTTGGTTTTTAGGTAGATTGCCATGTTGCGATCAGATGTTAGTCATCAAAATTGGAATTTGAACATGGCGGCCATCTTAAAAGGGCGGCCATTTTGAAAATGAAAATAAATCCTTAAAAATCCAAAAGTTAACGGATTTCGATGAAAATTGGAATATAAGTCGAGTATGTTATACTGCAACATATGGCGCACATGTTGACTTTTTTGGTGGCCATTTTTAATCCAAGATGGCCGCCAAAAATTAAAAAGGCTCGGAATCGCACAAAACTTGGTTTTTAGGTAGATTACCATGTTGCGATCAGATGTTAGTCATCAAAATTTGAATTTGAACATGGCGACCATCTTAAAATGGCGGCCATTTTGAAATCGAAAATAAATCCTTAAAAATCCAAAAGTTAACGGATTTCAATGAAAATTGGAATATAAGTAGAGTATGTTATACCGCACCATAATACGCACATATTGACTTTCTATGACGGCCATTTTGAGTCCAAGATGGCCGACAAAACTGAAAAATGCTCCGATTTGCTTGAAACTTGGTTTCCTGGTAGATAAAGTTGCTGTGAATGGATGTCTGAACTCGAGTGTCCACGGGGGCGTTTGGGAGCCAGTTATGATCCATAAGATCATAATCATGTTTAATTATTATTATTATTATTTTCATATTTCTTATGTTTTCCCCTCGCAATGTTGTCCGCTCGTTTTCTCGCTCATCTTTTAACCGATCGAAATGAAACTTTGGGAACATGTTAAGGGTGACCTGAAGTTGTGCAATCCACTTTTGAAATTTTCAAAATGGCCGCCATTTTCAAAATGGCCGCCGTTGAAAAAAATGACGGCCGTTGTCAGATCTCAGTAATTGCCAAAGCAATTTCAATGAAAATTGGTATACTGGTACAGCTAACTATCCCGAGCATTTTTGCAAAAAAAAATTTGACGCGGCCGACATTTCAAAATGGCCGCCATCCGAACACCACCCCCCTAAAAATGTAAAAATTTAAACGTCATCCGATTTAGACGAAATTTGGTATACAGGTAGCTTATGATACCCTTAGTGTGCCACTATTTAAAAATGTTTTGTCCGACTTCCGGTTTCAAAATGGCGGCCGTTTTAAAGTTTTACAAAATGGCGGCCGTTGTCAGATCTCAGTTATGGCCAGAGCAATTTCAATGAAAATTGGTATACTGATACAGCTAACTATCCTGAGCATTTTTGCAAAAAAAATTTTTTGTCCGACTTCCGGTTTCAAAATGGCGGCCGTTTTAAAGTTTGCTCGTTTTCTCGCTCATCTTTTAACCGATCGAAATGAAACTTGGCCAACTGAAAGCTCATGTTATGAAGTTGTGCTCTTGACTTTTAGTTCCCTCTACTCGGTCAAAAGTGCGGAACGGGAGGCGACTTCAACGTTTCGGGAAACGTAAATTTTATTATTATTATTTTCATATTTCTTATGTTTTCCTTTTTCCCCTCTCAATGTTGTCCGCTCGTTTTCTCGCTCATCTTTTAACCGATCGAAATGAAACTTTGGGAGCATAATAAGGGTGACCTGAAGTTGTGCAATCCACTTTTGAAATTTTCAAAATGGCCGCCATTTTCAAAATGGCCGCCGTTGAAAAAAAATGACGGCCGTTGTCAGATCTCAGTAATTGCCAAAGCAATTTCAATGAAAATTGGTATACTGATACAGCTCCCTATCCCGAGCATTTTTGCAAAAAAAAATTTGACGCGGCCGACATTTCAAAATGGCCGCCATCCGAACACCACCCCCCTAAAACTGTAAAAATTTAAACGTCATCCGATTTAAACGAAATTTGGTATACAGGTAGCTTATGATACCCTGAGTGTGCCACTATTTTCAAAATTTTTGTCCGACTTCCGGTTTCAAAATGGCGGCCGTTTTAAAGTTTTACAAAATGGCGGCCGTTGTCAGATCTCAGTTATGGCCAGAGCAATTTCAATGAAAATTGGTATACTGATACAGCTAACTATCCTGAGCATTTTTGCAAAAAAAAATTTTTGTCCGACTTCCGGTTTCAAAATGGCGGCCGTTTTAAAGTTTGCTCGTTTTCTCGCTCATCTTTTAACCGATCGAAATGAAACTTGGCCAACTGAAAGCTCATGTTATGAAGTTGTGCTCTTGACTTTTAGTTCCCTCTACTCGGTCAAAAGTGCGGAACGGGAGGCGACTTCAACGTTTCGGGAAACGTAAATTTTATTATTATTATTTTCATATTTCTTATGTTTTCCTTTTTCCCCTCTCAATGTTGTCCGCTCGTTTTCTCGCTCATCTTTTAACCGATCGAAATGAAACTTTGGGAGCATAATAAGGGTGACCTGAAGTTGTGCAATCCACTTTTGAAATTTTCAAAATGGCCGCCATTTTCAAAATGGCCGCCGTTGAAAAAAAATGACGGCCGTTGTCAGATCTCAGTAATTGCCAAAGCAATTTCAATGAAAATTGGTATACTGATACAGCTCCCTATCCCGAGCATTTTTGCAAAAAAAAATTTGACGCGGCCGACATTTCAAAATGGCCGCCATCCGAACACCACCCCCCTAAAACTGTAAAAATTTAAACGTCATCCGATTTAAACGAAATTTGGTATACAGGTAGCTTATGATACCCTGAGTGTGCCACTATTTTCAAAATTTTTGTCCGACTTCCGGTTTCAAAATGGCGGCCGTTTTAAAGTTTTACAAAATGGCGGCCGTTGTCAGATCTCAGTTATGGCCAGAGCAATTTCAATGAAAATTGGTATACTGATACAGCTAACTATCCTGAGCATTTTTGCGAAAAAAATTTTTTGTCCGACTTCCGGTTTCAAAATGGCGGCCGTTTTAAAGTTTGCTCGTTTTCTCGCTCATCTTTTAACCGATCGAAATGAAACTGAAAGCTCATGTTATGAAGTTGTGCTCTTGACTTTTAGTTCCCTCTACTCGGTCAAAAGTGCGGAACGGGAGGCGACTTCAACGTTTCGGGAAACGTAAATTTTAATTATTATTATTATTAAGTCGCCCAAAAAAATTTTTTTTGGGAGACTTATTGTGTTTGCACCGTTTCTTATTATTATTATTATTATTATTATTATTATTATTATTCTTTTCCACACATTTTTCTTAATCGTGAACTTGTCCGACACATTTTTTGAAAACGCTTTGACCAATCAAGATAAAACCTGCTGAGGTGGGTGGAGGGTCACTCAGAGGGGTGCCATCCACTTTTGAAATTTTCAAAATGGCCGCCATTTTCAAAATGGCCGCCGTTAAAGATTTTTGGCCCCCTCTCAGATCTCGGAGATGGCTGGATGGATTTTAATGAAAATTGGTACACTGGTAGAGTTGACCATCCTGAGCAGTGTGGCGAAAAAAAATTTGATGCGAACGCCGCCATTTCAAAATGGCCGCCGTTTTACCACACCCACCCCCCAAAAACGTCAACTTTGTCCGATTTCAACGAAATTTGATTTCTAGACGTATTTTGATGTACTGAACCTGCTGAGGTGGGTGGAGGGTCACTCAGAGGTGTGCCATACACTTTTGAAATTTTCAAAATGGCCGCCATTTTCAAAATGGCCGCCGTTAAAGATTTTTGGCCCCCTCTCAGATCTCGGAGATGGGTGGATGGATTTTAATGAAAATTGGTACACTGGTAGAGTTAACCATCCTGAGCAGTATGGCGAAAACAAATTTGATGCAAAAGCCGCCATTTTAAAATGGCTGCCGTTTTACCACACCCGCCCCCAAAAACATCAACTTTGTCCGATTTTAACGAAATTTGATTTCTAGAGGTATTTTGATGTACTGATTTGAATGGAATACTATCCATGGGGATTTGGGCGACTTCTGTGTTGGCATCCCAACACAATCATGTTTAATTATTATTATTATTATTATTTCGGATTCCACTTTTTCTAGATCGTGAACTTGTCCGACACATTTCTCTGAGACGCCTTAATAGAATCAAATGAAACTTGGCACAGTTGTAGATGGGCATATAGAGGGGTGCAGTCAATAGTCAGAATTTTGATAATGGCCGCCATTTCAAAATGGCCGCCACTTGACGACACCCACCCAAAAATGGCATAAATTTTTTTTATTCCGAATTCAATGAAATTTGGTATGGAGGTAGGTGTTAGTATTTCGAGTGAAACGCTACCTTTAAATTTTTTCTCGGACTTCCGGTTTCAAAATGGCCGCCAAAAACGTGTATAATTTTCAACGTTATGCGATCTCGATGACATTTAACGTGCTCCGATTGCAATGAAATTTGGTGTGGACGTAGACTTAAGTGTCCCGAGTGGAACTCCACATTCGAAATTTTTTCTCGACCGTGGTTTCCAAAATGGCGGCCAAAAACGGGTGAAATTTTAAACGTTGTCCGATTTGAATGAAATTTGATATGTAGGTACATCTTAATGTCCCGAGTGGAACGCAATACTATCCATGGGGATTTTGGGCGACTTCTGTGTTGGCATCCCAACACATGATTTTTAATTCCATTTACTTCTTATGCAACAGTTTTGATACTATTTCTAATTCCAAGAAAAACCTGCAATTCAGAAGAGTATTCCTTTATGTCTTGAGATTTGTCTTTTAAGGTATCCGAACCATAATTGACCACGTGATCATATTTGATGTCCCGGATGTCCATTGCTTTTCAATAAAGCAGACCTCGGTAATTTTCGGCAAACATCAGAAATACTATTTGAGTAACTATTTTTTTTATAAAAAATGTTAACATTGACTTATAGAATTAAAAATATATTTAATTTTGTCATTAATAAGCAATATAATGATTTAATTAAGCTATGTTTCTTGGTCAAAAAATAAAATTAAACGGTGACTTCAATTATGGGTCGGATACCTTAAATCTAGCATGTTGTTGCGTTTTGTTTCAAGTGTGTCTCTCATCAAAGACAAATGCTCACTGCTTTTTCACTCTTCGACTTAATTGCTTTTATTAATTTGTTCTGTAGATGATCTAAGTGTTTATTAATTTCCGCTCGTTTTTTTGCAACAAGTTTCTTCGCGACACCTTCCTGTTCCTTCAGATCTATTTCATTTTGTTGTAGATTTTTTATTCTTTTTTCTATGTTATCAAGAAGGCTGTCGATCGTTTGTTTCAAGTCAGATAGTTCAGTTTCAGCTACCTTGTCTGCTTCATCTATCGCTTGCAGATCGTTGCAGCCAACATTATTTAACAAAACACAGTCAAGACAAGCAGCACTGTCGTGGAAGGGGCAATAAACTTTTAAAGGTTTACTGTAATCGGCACATTGTATGGTTACGTTTAGTCTTTTAATCTTCTGATATCTATCGTGTTTATTTTTCAAACTATTTTCAGCTCTGTGGTTCTTAAAGCACTCATCACAAAAGCCTCCTTCACATTCGGTACAGCATATGCTAGCATACTTAGTAACATTGTCATGCTGGCAAGGTCCACATTGTAATTCACTGGAATGAGCCATCGTCATCATCCTGTGAATAAAAATAAAGAAATAAAAAATGCAACAGGAATTATTAACTTCAAAGACATATATCGTCCTCTATGTGTGTTCGAATTATTATCTTAGCTTAATTATTTCCATCAAATATTTAATTATAATTATTTGCATATTCCAAAA
This sequence comes from Limnoperna fortunei, assembly GCA_944474755.1. Classification (NCBI taxonomy): domain Eukaryota; kingdom Metazoa; phylum Mollusca; class Bivalvia; order Mytilida; family Modiolidae; genus Limnoperna; species Limnoperna fortunei. The sequence goes on from OX104119.1 coordinate 35,533,376, forward strand.
TATGTTTATTTGATTAGTTGATATAACGTCCGGTAGAGGTTTCAACGGGATTTATTTGATAAATGAACTAAATATTTTTTTGATAAATGACGATGACCTTCTTTTAGTGTAACCAGTGTAAATAAAGATGGCGTCATTCGATGATGATCTACGGCGATAAAATTACAAATTGTTTGTTTGATGAATTGACTAATGATTTGGTAATTTTCTTTGGGTCGTTAAAGAAAAAAATAACAGATTTAGTATTAGTTGTGTGTTATTTTTATAAAAATCATAAGATGGTTTATGGAATAACAATATTCATACGTCAGGTCAATCCCGCTACTAAAATATAAGGATTTAAACACGGTAAGGTTGTCAATGGATTTATCGGTATATCAATAAGAACAACTCACTCACAAACATACAATAAATGTCCTTCGGACTTTTATTTGTAGGTGAGTTGGTTTTTTTCATAAACCGATAAATTCACTGAAAACGCGTTAAATCCTGTAATATTGTCTGTTGTAAATTTTGTATATTATATGTGCAGATATGACGATTCCAGAGTTCATACATTTTTTAAAAAGTTTGTATCCATATCAAAATCAATGCTAGAAATAAAAATTGATTGATTGATTGATTGATTGATTGATTGATTGATTGATTGATTGATTGATTATACGGATATAGAATTGCAACTAGAGCCTAAATTTGTATCTAATAAAAAATTCACCCATCCGGCTATTTTCTTTACTTTACTTGAATAAGGATAATGTGTCGATTTTTCAGTAATGAACTGTGTCATGCTCTTTATTTAGACTAGTAATAAATTTTAGAGAACATGCTTTTCTATCAGCCGTGTAATCATGCATACAATTCTATTAACCATGGTCAGCTATGTCATCAGACAGCATATTTACTCCAGATTGCCAGAATGACAAGTGCTTGTCCTCAAATGTATACTATAAATATTTAAGATATTATACAATTACTGCACTTGAACGAGATCAATATGAGGTTTTATGGAGCAGCTAGGGTAGAATAATATTGAACGAGGCAAAGCCGAGTTCAATATTATTCTACCCTGCTCCATAAAACCTCATATTGATCGAGTTCGAGTGTAGTAATTGTTTTATTACATAATTTATTGAGTCAATAAATGGAATATACAAGTTTTTTTTATTCCCGAAAGTGACTGTCTTTCATAATATTTATTTCTCAAAAATCGGTAAAATATCGACATAATCCATGGCAAAATGTTTGCAGTGATTATTTCTTGTATAATGTCCCATTCCCAGACCTTGCTACTGCATAAAATTTACAAAGATTTGAGTCTAATTCCCGAGGGTCCGCCATTTCCAAACTAACTGAGATATCCGTTTCACGTAAATATTTGGAAAAAAAATAATCGCTTGCCCTTTCGATTTGCAAGTGTTGACAGCATCTCTTTTCTTAATGATTTCATTAATTTCCAAGTTAGTAATATCTGCAAATCTTCGCTTATTAGCACCAGAACTATCCGCATTACGTTCACTCGATGACGTTACAACGTTACCATGTTCACAAACAACAATATAATCCGAACATCAGTCAGAACGATAATTTTGATTGGTTTAGGGGATTAAAGAAAGAAGATTTGATTGGCTATCGTATTTCCGTTGGGGGAAACAGCACGTGCTAGGTATTTTCATTCATAAATTTCTCACGAGAGTGCAATATGGTTTTTTATTGAGTAGAATGAGTTTTTTGCAAACCAATATGATATGAAATGGGAAGTCACGTGTATTGGTTTAAGCCAATAGGAAAAACGCAAAAATATATATTATGCAATAATTATGGAAATGGCACACAAAGAAAATTAGGTGTTTGAAAAAATACTAAATATCCGATTTTACTATTTTAAAAAGGACATTTCGTTTTCCCACATTACGCAATGACTATAAGGGGAATAACTCCATATAACATTTATGCACATATATATGTACTGACTTGATATACCATTAAATTGTACAATTAAATTTACTAAATTAAGGACCTCTGAAACAAATATTAGAAAAATATATCAAACAATATAACTCAACAAATTCGGTTGAAATTTACATTGTTAATGTACTTGTATATCCGGTAGAAACACCAATAATAACTTCTGGTATCGAATTTTGCTAAACTATAACTAAAATAACAACTGTTTGTGAAATATAATTGTTCAAAATATGTTTTTAAACACAGCATCATATAAACAGGTATAATAAATCGTATATTTACCTGATTTTCTTTTAAGGTTATCGATTACCTGTAGGATCAATTTACCTGATCGTCAATATTTATAATTAGTAACATTGACAACATCACGTGATTAACTTCAAGTTATATATGTCACGACCGTTTAATTTCAACAACAAAAAACTACATGTAATTAAAATAATAAGTTTCGTAAGGTAAGTAAGCAAAGTAATCGATACGAAAGAAGTCCATAAGGTCAATTTTGGAGACTTGTTATTTTTATGTCTTCGGCCAGTTATTATGGTCAGTGCTTGGTCAAAAATTGAGGACAAATAGAAATCTTTAACCAAATCATGCCCAACTCAAAATTTAATAAATCGACGAAAACGTTTTGTTGTGCGAATAAGCCGAACCGTCGATGGAAACCCTAGATTTTTGGCGCCAAAAATAGCAATACATGGCACATGTTAATCTAGTTCAATGTTGTTCACGGATGTGATCAATAGTATAACAAAATACATATACCCGACAGCCAATACATAAGTTAGGTATTAGCGTATCCTTGTTATAATCTCGATGCATATCGACAATACCCGTCTGTACTGGCGCATTCTACACTTGTCCAGATCTGTCTTCCCAACTGTATAATCTACATGCATTCGTTGATGGAACTATCTACCCATTGGTACGTGCGTTATTACCAGGGAACAGTCAGGCAGTGTAAACCAGATTCTTCATTATACTCAAACAGATTTGCCAGCAACACAGACTCCAACTACAACCTACTACCTTACTGAGCATTGGGTAGAGACTGGTCGCTTCCTGTGGAATCACCATGACACAGCTGGACGGCCCAGAACCAACAACCATTTACAGGGGTGGCATCAACATGTTCAACCTGATCAAGCTACTTCGGAACCAACAACCATCCACAGAGATTAAACTCATTCAGTATAGAGTAGGTGGTAAAAGAACACAGATAAAGAGAAAGTACGTACAAATCGACCAGAGACTGGGTGAACTGAAACAGCGATTACACGATGGACAAGTTACAGTAGAAGAATTTGCTGATGCTGCCTCCTTCTTGTTGCATCTTAGTTAGGCTACTGACATTTCAATTTATATTGTATCTGTAATTTATAAATCTTAATGAAATTATGTATAAATAAACTGTTTTTTTATCTAATCTTTATTTAAACTAGCAAAAATTTAAAATACAAAAAATACTAAAATAAATTTTACAAAAAATATTATTATTAAACAAAACAGAACAAAACCCTTAAAATGAATTTTACCTTTATACACATGTAAGTTGTAACACTAATTAACGAATTGTTCATAGAATGGATTAAAATGATTGTATTTTAAAATCAATGTATGCCAACATTTTTTCTTACCTTTTAAAACCAAAATTAAAAATGTTGATGGTATCAACTCTATTTATTAACCTTGTGGGGGGCCTAGGTGGCCAAGTGGTTAAGGTAGTTCGTTTACTATTGATCACGTGGTCTGTCAACACTGAGATTGCGGGTTTGATTCTCACTGCAGGCAGGGTGTACTCGACTCCAATCTTAATTGACAAGGATTGCCAGTTTTCCTACGCAGGTCGGGGGTTTTCTCCGGGTACTCCGGCCTCCTCCCCAATAAAAACTGGACGCCATGATATAGCTGAAAAATTGCTAAAAGTGGCGTTAAAACACCATTCAAACAAACAAACAACAATAACCTTGTGCCAGTTTGGTCACTATTGTATAGAATAAACATATTTTAAACTCTGATCTAGTTTTCAACTTTTCCTATCCGGTCTCATGATGAAATCGAATTAACACTAATAAACGTCGGCAATCCGGTGACAATACTACACACTTCTAGTTGAACATTTTGTAGTCTATCAGAATTCATGTTGCCAAAGACATCCTATATATATCTCAGACGCATATTTAAGGACAGGTTTAGTAAACGTACGTTTTTTTTCTGATTGTTGCATTTAATGTTTGTAATTTATTTTTAAGTTGTTTTGAAGATTTATCTACAGGCATGTGTCAAGTCGCTATCTTACACTCACAAGAAAAAAGATACCAAGATAACAAGGAGTAGATTTTTTTACAAAATTTGTTCTTTGCCTTTTTTTACTGATCGTGTAGTGTCTTTCGTTGATTACTTTTCACGGCACTAGCAAGCTAATTCGTATCGCGATCAATAAGAAACTTCCTACCCTTCCGGCTGCAATTTTTTAGTGTGCATTGTGGTTACTGTCAAATATACCACTATTGTTCATGAAATGCAATATATGATAGAGCTATGGGTTTCCAAATATTATTCTTTTAGTTGGAGTCACGGGTAAGGAGTTATAATTCGTCATCTACTATTGAATACCAGCGAGTCATCATTTAGGTTGCGAGTTCAAGACTGACTTCATACAGGATATGCCATACCATCCTTAATTGAGAAAGACTCCCAGTTTGACTCCCGAACGTAGTAGATTTTAACCAAGTTTTAAGGCCTGACTCAATAACAAAGGTACCTGAAAATTGCTGAATTAGCGCAAAACCACATATACATATACAAACAGTTGTTTGATAAACCTCAGAACATTTGTAAAACTATGTATTTATAAATACATTCAATATTTAGGCACCAGAATGGGCGCTCTTTATAAGTTTTACCTTAGAACAAGAAAATATCGCCCGTGCTTTTCTCAACAACTTCGCAAAATGTTTATTTCATTTTTTTTGTTTAATATTTGTTGGTTACTGTTCAGAGTACACTCCTTGAGACGGATGCTGCCTTGGGTTCTGGAAAAAGGTTTCATTTACCTTTTTAGGTTCAAGATTTTTCGGCCTATGTATTCGTTTATGATGGAGCTAATATTTTCTTTATGGAGTTAATGTTGATAATTTTTAGTGTATACACCAATAACCTTGTGTATTTTATTGTATTTATAACAAATACTTATGTAACATATTATACATTATGTACATTTTTACATTAAAATGTCGGTGTCCGCTTGTTTCGGTGGGCTATCGATGATCTTAGTTCGCGTTTTTTTCTATTTATTATATAAAGATGTATGAATACCATGCATATACATGTAGTACTAGAGAATGTGTCAAAAGCGCGACAACTCCAGATAAACGCATACTGTATAAAATGGTTAATGACTCAAGTGTGTTGGTTGCAATATACTTAAAAGCGCCTGCGCTCTGTTGGTCAAAGATGTTCGCGTTAAACCATCAACTGTGTGTTTGTCAGGTGTCAAATCACCATTTCCGTCATCGTGGTTTCATTTAATTAGACATGTGAACATCCGAACACATGTTTTCGGAGTAGCAATAATAAGGTTTTCATTCTACTTTATACTATCATACATATCACAAATTGTTCAATGGAAGTAAGCAGGGTGCAATCCTTTGATTGGTAACATGGGAATCACGTCATTTTTCCCATATCGCATGCGAGACGGGATAAATAATCAAAAGTTAAACTGCGGAAACAATTTGTTCCTCAACGACAACATATACACAATGCTGTTTCTTGATTGGCTGCTAATTCGGGAGATAGCTGCCGATTGGCAAACAAATAACCAGAGCTAAGTTAGGGATGAAAAACACCGCATGATTACAGGGCGGTAGCAATTCGTAGCAACTCGAGAAGAGACGAGCGATCACGAATCTGTTACGCTGAAAAGGAAAAAAATATGCAAGATAATGGGAAACAAACTGTTTTAAAAGGAAAGTGGCATTGATTTGTGTATGTTTATCATAAAATGTGTATCATAAATCTTAAACGGAGAAACACGGAAAAAATTGCCGGAAATTTCCGAAGCGTGACATTTTCGCGAACAGGATCAACTATATTGGTGAATATGATGCATCTAGGAACTAACCTCAATGCATTCTTATGAACAAATGACTCCGGTTAGGAGAAAAACTTTAATTCTTTTCCCGCTTACGGACAAGGTTCACATCAACTATCTTACCACGTATGATGCATCTAGAGATGCTTAGCACAGTGCATGCTTCAATTGCAGCCTTTGACCTATATTTTGCGGTTACCTGATTTGGCGATCTAAACATTGTGTACTTATAATGAAGTAATGTAAATAATAACAATACATATAGCAATTTAACATTTAAAAAACTACGTAGTTTTGTCCACAAAGTAAAATAAAGCTTTGAGACGGCTAGCTTTTTAGGAAAGCTAATACTTGTAAAGTGTTTACTTTCATTGGGATATTGTGTATATCTCGACGGCCAGAAAGGAATTCGGACTATATGTTGGATGAAAGACGAGTCATTGGCAAATAATATCGCACAGTGATGCTAGACTTTTGTTTCAATATCTCACAATTAAACTGTGCATTGAATACAAACTTTTGTGGCTGTAAGGTACAGAGAATATTTCAGGCATATAACATTGTAATGTTCTGTAACCGGGCTATTATTATTTTCTTATACAGTAACATACCAATGTTTTCTCTTACAAGAACCAAGAAGGTAAATATATGTCTTGCATTAAACATTAAAACATTCAAAATTAGAATTATTTTGAATTATTCCATATTACTCAAATAAGTTTTCGGAAATTATTTATGGGATTCTTAATCATATAGGTATGAAATATATTTAATTAAACATATTTATATGATACTTATAGATTATTTACGTTTTTTGAAACGAGATGCGTTTTCTCGTCAATATCTCATCGAAAAGCGACAGCATGGAAAGACCTGAGCCGGAAAAAATTGTCTGAACAGTGTTTACATGTCTCACGATAGTTACGTTTTAGTTTAAACAAATAGTGATTGATCTGTTAGTTGTACGGATATTTGAATTAAATCATAGTGTAGCTCCATATGAAATGCTAATTGTGAGGCTCTGTGAATTTAGTCAATTAACATGCAGTGCAATCTATGCAATATGGCTGGACACAAGATGACAATATTTGATTTTTTTACTGTGCCAGTGGGTCTGTGACTGTTGTTTGTGTACGGTTTGCTCGACTGGTTTTCTACTCGGCATAACTATTATATGTGACACCAATAGTAATAATGCCGGAGTCTTTGTGGCAGAGTGGTCCAGATAGTTACATGTAGTTGAATATTGAACGCTTGGATTATGGTTCACAGCACCACTGCGACTATTTGTGGTGGAAAGGGGGAATACAATCTGTTTTCTTCAAATAAAAGTTTTCACATCTTTCTGAATTCTTAGATTATTTCCCATATTTTGGATTTTTAAATACAAATTAATCACGATATGGGTCAGTTAACCATGAAAACTTGCATCATTACACTTCTTGTATTCATTTTTAGACGTTTCCAGCTCAGAAAAAGTAACTGAACACCGGTGTTTAAGGGTGGAATACTGAGTCTATAATACGGAGTTTTAATCCCAGACCTTTCGTATTTACACTAATACTCGCTTACTTGAATGCCGGGATCCTTCACTTTATAGGATCAAACACATGTTTTTCGCACCCTTGCGGTGCACGGTACCTAACGAAAGACAGGCGGTCAATGTAAATATATCTACAGCGTAGGAAATTTTAAGGTCAGGAGACGCTTTTTATAATCTGTATTATCCGATAAAAGCTTGCTAGTTATCTTGTTCCTAGCTTTTGTCTATTGTCTAAAATTAGTTCGCTTGACGCCATTACTGAAAATGATTGAAAAACCGTTATATTTTGAGGTGCCATTTACATGATTTAAACGGGGAATGTGTAAAGTTAACAATTACTGAATTACTGGGCTATATACACCACAAATTTGCGCTTACTTTTCTATAATTTAATAGTGTATTTTGACAAAATATATTGCATTTACATAATACATAATTAGACATCACAACACATTGTCCTTGATCATCAACATGGGCAAACAAGCTTAAAAGTAAATATATAACCTTAAATTTGTGATTCGTGTTTGCGTAAAATGTATTAAGGATACAATTTTGCACAATGTAGAGTTTTAACATTTATTTCTTTAAAACATAGATTAAAATCGCGGTGTTATGGTGACCGGATGGTTACGGTACTTAGTCACCTCCTTTTTATCACGTGTCTGTAAACACTGAGGTTACGTGTTCAAGCCTAACTGCGGGCAAGCGAAAAGGGTATGCTCGATTACAACCTAAATTAAAAGGATATGGTAAGTATTAGACTTTGATTTTAATGAAGACATGTTATGACAAAGCTTTGTATTACACGTAAAAGAACAATATTTTACCGTGTACTATGTAAAATAGCATTGAAAACCGACCGAACAACAAGAACCAAAGGTCAAGGGACAGTTACAAATCCGGACATAGACAAACGCAACTCAAACACAAAAAAAACAACAAAAAAACTAGTGCTGACTGTGTTGGGGATGCCCAACACAAAATGTCTCCCAAACGAACACAGATTTGGGGTCGCCTTATGTTATTCTATATATATATACCAAGTTTCGTGCAAATCGGTTAACTTTTTCAAATTTTTCCATTTTTCGGTAGTGGCCATTTTGAAAATGGCGGCCATCTTGAAAATTTTTTTGATAGATTTGAGGTCGCCTTATGTTATTCTATACCAAGTTTCGTGCAAATCGGTTAACTTTTTTCAAAATTGTCCAATTTTCGGTGGCGGCCATTTTGAAAATGGCGGCCATCTTCAAATTTTTTTGATAGATTTGAGGTCGCCTTATCCTATTCTATATATATACCAAGTTTCGTGCAAATCGGTTAACTTTATCAAATTTTTCACATTTTCGGTGGCGGCCATTTTGAAAATGGCGGCCATATTGACATTTTTTTTTTCACCTATCAAGTCCACTCTGATTTTGTCAAAATAAGTCCAAATTTCGTCGAAATCGGTCCAGTATTTCGCGAGATAATTTTTCCGTACCCTAATGTGATGGCGGCCATTTTGAATATGGCGGCCATCTTGAAAATTCCGAATAGCTTGTGCACACCTTCAATAACCTATCTACCATAATGCAAAGTTTCGTACAAATCCGTTGAGGCGTTTCCGAGAAAAGTACTGGGACAAGTTCATGAGGCAGAGAAAGAAGAAAAAAAAATAATAATAAGAAACAGAGTAAAAACAATATGTCTCCAAACTTCGTTTGGGAGACATAAAAAACAGAAAGAGAGTAACCCGAACCCAATAAAACCATGGGTGAAATCATGTGCTCCAGACGAGTAAGCAGTGCCTGCCTCTAATTAGACACCCGACAAATTACCTATTGTCATGTCTAAGAAAAGTCAAATCCAGGAATAGGAAACACTAACTATGACTCAGCAAACATTTCAGATCGTATTTAAGACACTGATTTTCCATAACGATCAATTAGGTCAAGGTGACGACCATAGAACTTCTTGAGAGATAACATCAGCTTAGGTACAACACGCCCTTGTTTGAGTACTTTAGCAGTGATCGGTCTAGAAAATCGGAAAATCGGAATACCGATCCAAGGATCTAGAATAACGTACAAGTCGTGAAATGTACACACCATACGCTGGAGCTGTTGGAATGTTGCTATCGATTAGCAGGATGTAGACAATCGGAAAGGTTAAGCCATTTTAAAATGATGAAATGTTTGGAATAGGAAATTTTCAGGGTAGTGAACCTTTTTCGGAATAAATTTTGTTCGGAAAATTTTAATGGTACCACGATATGTCTATACAGGTAATGACAGGAACTTAAGTCGATATCAAATTAACCGATGAAATCTGCGTATGTAGTTAAACATAAACATCGGAAAAATATGCGCTCGACTCCAATCCTAACAACGTTGTGTTAGTAAAAGTCATCTTTAATTCTTATAAATCTAACATATATGATCATAATATATATATATATATATATATATATATATATATATATATATATATATATATATATATATATATATATATATATATTCAGTTACGGGACAAGATGGTCAAGTTGTTACTTACACCTTCATATTCTAATATGACGTCCTTATAACGCCAAATGATATTTCACCCGATAGATCTATTCTTCGCACACGCGCAATGCGACGTTACAATGTTAACGGTTTAATTTTGAAGTTCGAATTAAAATACAAGTCAATAAATAAGACATATCGTACATTAGAAAGTGAAGGATTTTTAAACCGAACATTTTTTATCTTAACAATGGAAGGTAGAAAATCGTAGCCTACAGGGCTCTCTTGAAATTAGAAAACACAAGACTTTTCTCACATTCGACATTGACAAGGATTGTCAGTTTACCTGCCGAAGGTCGGGGGTTTTCTTCGGATACTCCGGCTTCCTTCCCGAATTGACACTATGTAATAGCTGAAAAAAAAATGCTAAAAAGTGCGTTGAAGATCACAAACAAACAAAACATCTACTATGAAATATGTAAGTCATTTAATAATTAACATTATTTGTTTTGTTTTTTTTATATTCAAATGTATAAAAAAAGGTCAAATTACAGTGATTTACACGTTGTTAGTTTCAGTATTTTATAACATAATCAATGATAAATAGTTGTTGTTAGTAAATAACATCGTATAACGCAGCGTGTTCGTTTTGTCCATTGCAGACCAGAAGTCTTTGACTGTCTTTGTCGTAGTACACAGCATTTGGTTTCTGAAGCCCATCAGAACTGGTAAGTAGAACCTTCTGTTGCTTACCATCTGGAGAAATGGCCAGAAGTAGATTGTTGTCATAACCAGCTGCAAACGTTATACCATAATTATCAACAGCAATGGCTGGAGAGTCCAATGATTGTAATCGATCATCATGACACGTCCAGATTTCTGTACCTTCCATATTTATACAGTGTACACTCCCGTTAATGACTGAATAGTAAATCTTGTCTTTCTGTGTTGTAACCTTGAACGTACTTTTTGCTTGGTCGTATATACCTATTGTTTTTATTATGCTCCCATCTTGATCTATTATCTTGATCCCCTCGTTATACGCCACGGCATATAATTTACCATCGTTGTATGTAATGCCCCAGATCCACTCTTCACATAAATTCTCCAGAGTTTGATTGGAACGTTTATTGTTAATATTTACTATGGTAATACATTTTTCGTCTCCATACGAGACTGCAACGCTCTGGTCATCAATTTTTGTGATGTCATAAGGTTTATACGGAACACAGATATCACGATCATGCGATCCATTTTCCTTAAAAACATTAAGAGTTGGTTTATTCCAACTCGCAAATAAAAAAGATTTATTTGGTAATATTAAGCAGCTCGTTACTTCAGAATTCTGTGTACCCATTTTAATGTTTGTCCTCAGTTTCAACTGTAGATTGTCTAATTTATGGACTGGTTGTTCAGCGGGACGTTGGTACTCTGTATTTATTAGGCGTCGCTCAACTGCTTCTTTAGACGTAATTTGTATTTCTCCTAAAAGTCGAATGCTTCAGTGAATTTGTCAAATTTTGGGTTGATCTGAACTGCTATACTTAGCTCTGGGATACTGTTAACCAGGAGTTTGACTGCATTTATTTCTTTGACAGCAGTTTTCAGAATACTTCGAATTCCAACAAACCTTTCCAGATTTGAAGACAACTGATTTATGTGTCGTGCAGAGTCTTTTAAATCCGAGATTTTTTTGCGTTGCGTTTCAAGTTTGGTCGTCATCAAGGAAATTTCTTTCACGGCCTTTTCTGAATTGGATTTTAGTTCTTTTAATAATTTTTCCTCTAGGCGTTCTAAGTGTTTATTTATTTCTGCTCGCTTTGTTGCTATGGATTTCCTTACGACATCTTCCTGTGACTCTACATATGTTTTATTTTGCTGTAGGTATCGTACTCTATTGTCTATGTTTTCAAAAAGTCCATCAACGGTTTGTTCCAGGTCGGTAAGTACCGTAGAAGTTTTGGCACCCTTCGCTGCTTCATCGATCGGTCTGAGATTTTCACAGCAGCCATGTTTAGACTGCACGCATACAACACAAACTACACAGTCATGTGTAGGACAGTAAAAACCAAATAGTTTACTGTGTTCTGGACATTTCAAGTTTACGTTGAATTTTTCTGTCTTTTGGTAGTCCTCTGTTGATATTACATTATGGTTTCTGAAATTTGTTTTATCTTTGTGACTCCTACAGCATTCTTCACAAAAACCCTCCTGACATTCGGTACACCACATGCTTGCAGATTTAATAATTTGCTCATAACGACATGTCTCACATAGCAATTCGACGGATACAGCCATAGTCGTTGTTCTGTAAACAATAAAAGCATCAATCGAATTGTAAATGTATAAGTATTTTTTAACCCAAGGTTAGCAAAGCAGTTTTATCTTTTAGATTCTCAGCTATTTTGTGGAAATTGTCTGCGGTATTGTGGACAATTTTAGCTATTATCATGACAGTATAATTGATGGATTGATTGGTTACATATCGTATAATAATAGCCTGTTTACCATACAAGCATTATTCGGGGATTCTAACTTCCTGTGGTTCCTAAATTTGTGCCTTTATAATTTCTATCTTAGAGTTCTAATACGAATGAAAAGTACAATGTACTACCGATAATTGTTTCCAGATGAACCTATATTAATGACTAGACTTTGTATGAAACAAACGCTTTTATCGTCACTCGTGGTAGCGAACGATGTCGTTTGTAAATAATCAGAAAATGTAATTATTTTGAAACGTTTACGACTAAAATTAAATGAAATAAAAAAAAAGAACAAAAACTGAATGAATGATTTGTTTGCTTCCGGTTTGATGTCATTTTCAGCAGGGACAGTCTAGACTGTCCCTGTTTTCAGTAATTTGAGCTTTACCATGGCGTCTAGTTTTTTTATTGTGTGAGGTAACACACGATCTTCGTCAAGAAAACTTGCACTCCTTGTAAATTTAAGTTCACACCTGATGTCCGGATACAGTATTCATGAAAGTCCAAATTATGCGGAGCATAAAAAACCGTGGCACTTACTCTACTATAACATGGCCATCATAATTGGTGATAATAACTTTAATATCGGAAGGGTTAAAGTCTGAACTAATGTCACTATTATGTCTGTTGTTGGAAAGGACAACATTTTATAAAATATCAGCAAATAAATAAATAAATAAATAAATAAATGAATAAATGAATGAATGAATGCATGAATGAACGTATTTATTTATTTATTTATTTATTTGTGTGGATTTTACAGAACGCTAATCCAAATCAATTCATTGAACTCAAAATCGAAAAATGTCATTTTCGCACTCTTTTAATAAACCGCGTGAAACTATATTTTTGGTTTTTAGTTCTCAAGTTTGCCGGTATACTGGACTTTGATGATTTTCTTTTGACAGCGTCCGTAGTGTTCGGTACTGTGTTATTACCTTCATTACTATATAATCTGTTTACCCCCTTCTGAAAGCTGTAAATGGCAACAATTAGTAAAAAAAATTGCACAGATCAACATGTTGAGCGCATAACTATTCAGACCGACGATAAACGTGAAAATTGTGCGGTTGAATGAAAATGAGAGGTACATACAAAGATCTTTCTTATCGGAGTAATATATAAGGTGTATATGGACGAAAATGCGAATAGTAGGGAATTAACAGGTTAAGGCCGTAGCCAGGGATTGTACAGAGTGGAGTCTTGGAGTGGAGTCATAGAGTGGAGTTTGGAGAGAAATTTGGAGTCGACTTTGGAGTGAAAATTTGCAGTCCATTTTTGGAGATCTATTAATTTTTATAAATCAATGATTTAAACAGATTAATCTTTGAACAGTCTTAATCTAAAACCCAAAATACACATAGGGTTCATCAGTATCATTTGTTTACATAAGCTGTATGACAAATTATGTTTTTGTTAGTGACAAATGCCAGATGGCTGTAGCATCGTTATGATGACCTCATAAATAATAACAGATTTTGAATCTTTGCGGAAAATCATATTATTCAATTAAAATTAATAGAACACGGAGCAGAATATAATTATGCAGCTTGTATACACAAATGATACTGATATACTTGTAAGCCTATCATTTTGATGCTGAGTTTTGGGTTAAGGTGTAAATCTGTCCAAAAACAAAAGATGGATGTGTTATGTTTAATCTATTAATGCCGAGATTTAATGAAAATTTAAATCACTGATGTCTAAAACTAAAATATCACTCCAAAAATCTACTACAAAATTCTCTCCAGATACATGTACTCTACTCTATGACTCCACTCCACGACTCCACCATGTAAAATACATGGTGGCCAAGGATGGTGCAATGGTTGCCCATGTAACAGCCATTGACAAAAAACCTACTAACTTAAGGCAAAAAGGGATACGATTTCGTGATTTAATGTTATAAGTATAGTGAAATACGAAAAGTCTGTAGCTTTTGGCGCTTTGCCCCGCTAGACCCCCTACCAGACGCTTCGCAGATCCTCTCACCGCAAGGAGGTGAAACCCTAATTTTGACCAACAGAAACAGTTGGGGGTGGGGGTATGACCCAACATGCATTTGAATTAAAGTGGAATCTGTGAAAAATTCATATATGCACCACGTTGATACCTAAATGTAAACATCTGTAATACACAACTCCACGATGTACTTATTTGACCTTTTAAATACGGCAGGTAGCAGAAGTGTTTCTTATTACATTTCGGTTTAATTTTTGGGATTTGTCAGGACAAAACTCTAGAAAGTATTTATCGCGTTAAATTGATGTACATTTATCTGATATTTAGATGTTTAGAAAATATAGGTTCTACTTTTGTTTGTAATTCATTTTTTGTTTGTTAGAGTATTGTTTTAACGGCACTTTCAGCAACTGTTCAGCTATATCATGGCGTCAAGGTTTTTATTGGGGAGGTAGCTGGAGTACCCCGAGAAAACCCTCGACCTTCGGTAGGAAAACTGGCAATCCTTGTCAATTAAGATTGGAGTCGAGTGCACTCTGTCTGCAGTGAGAATCGAACCCGCAATCTCAGTGTTGACATACCACGTGATCAATAGTAGACGACTACCTTAACCATTCGGCAACCAAGGCCCCGTTTGTAATTTAAAATTAATATGCACAAAATGTGTATTAAAATGTTGTTAGTGTTGAACTTGATATAAATATATTTGACAAATGCTGCATAGAGTAAACAAGAATAATAAACATGATAAATCATATACATGTATATTTACCTGATTTTTCTGTAATGTTATTATTAACCTGACACAGATATGTACCCGACCGTCAATATAATATTTGTCCTTCATATTATTGATTAAAAATCACGTGATACAGTACACAGTTGAGACTATTTTTCTTGAATGAAATTTTATTGATTGAAAATGTTTAAAGGTAATAAATACATGTGTGTAAATAAGTAATCCAATGTGTGTGTAAATGGCTTTCATATCGTCAATATGTCTATGTAAAATGCAGGCAAATGATAATTCGTTGAATATCACAGAACCTTACAAGTTCGCGCACTTAAGCATGGGTAGTAAATAGTCATAGAAAACAAGTTTATCTTTCTAAAAAGCTAACGGCCGTCATTTAGCTGCACTACCAACTTAATGGGTTTTATTAAAGTATTTGTTGTTTGTAACTTATATGTAGGAGAGGTAAACAATGTACCCCTTTAGGACATCGTTTACGCTAAACTATTAACTAATGCTTAAGTGATTTACATGTGGGAGGGGGGAGTAATCAAATGATACTTTTAGGTACAGGTCTACGGACGATGATTTGAAAACCCACCCTATCGTATATTTTTGACGTTATAAAAAAAAATTATATATAATTATTAAATCAGACCTATTCATATATTGGATTAACGTACATAAACCAATTAACAAAAAAAAAATCCATTAACTACCAAAATGTTTACAAAACAAAATTAAAGCGACATCTTCAGACATAAAACTTCTATTGTTTATTTCCTCTTTTGGCGGCACAATGACAGAGAATCACACCATATTCTAACAACTTTTGGTTCATTTAACAACATATATTCATTTTATTTCATCAAATGATGTTATTGGAGCACTAAATATGTAAATCAACGTAATTTACATAGGCTTACATAGGATTAACATGAGAACTGAGGCACGGATATATTTAGATAATTTACAACTACCCAATGATATATTGTTCAATTAAAAAAGCTACTTTTTAATAAACTTAATTAATTGTATGTTGCATAGGATGCATTTTTTATTTTTAAATTGTGACAATTGGCGCCCTATTCTCAAAATTTGAATAAATAAGAAACCCGAAAAGTTTCGTTTTGAATTATCGAGTGAGTAAAGCGAGATAACTCTACTTAAAATTTAATTACTTTTAATGCATTACTCGAACTCGCCCAAATGAATATTATTGTGGACTGACTTATTGACGGAAAGCGTTATTGACGGCTTGAATTATCGGATAGTATCACTCTGGTGACCGCACATCCGTATAACCCTATATATACCAAGTTACCCCTACCCCCAAACTGTGGATTTAAATATATGTCGTCACTTCCCACGTGCTTTTTGAAAAAACTAATTGAAGAAAAAATGACTCCCTGAACTAATGTTGAAAATGAGCGGTAAAAAGTGTGTTGTTCTATTTGAATCAATATCAGAACAAAACTAAAGATATAGAAAATATCAAATTTTCCCCAAACAGCTTTAAAAAGTAGGGAGATTTTGGTGCATAGTTTAATTGTTCACTGACCAAAGCACTTAAAGAAATAGAGGTCTAAATGTGGAACGTAACATTACTAAACAAAAATACTGATTACAATCCGATTCAACCAAAGTATATATAGAAATTCCGGCTGTATGTTATGGGCAGTAACTCTATATCACTGCTTACTATGTGATTAAACGAAATACAATTTTCTCAGACATCTTGAAATGGACAGTGATCAATAATTTCCCCCAATTATTCAATCTATAGTACAAACATTAGCTATTTTTTAATTTAAAACAAATTATCTTTAATGAAGCAAACCCAACCAACGTACGCAGTTAAGACACATATGTGTATTTTATTAATTAAGGGCCAGCAAGTCTAGTATATAATAATAAATCATAAATTAATATGAAAAATTGTATGGACAGGGTAGAGTTGCGTAGAGATTGAGAAAAAATGTTTACCACACTCTCGCGCAATCGATGAAACCTCTAACAAGCAAACATAAACAAACGAAATCAACAAAAAAGGTCTTCATCGTTTATAAAGCACAAACAAAAAGGAAAATTGTTTAATGAATCCAACAACAATGACAGAGGGTCATAAACAAACTACCATATCTCAGTAATGTCAATAATTTCTCCCGGTTCCCTCTTGCTCACTTCCAGTTCATTCGGTCTTCATTCCACTTTGTTCACACGGAAGTTCCAGCTATATATTCACACCGATGCATGTATCTATTATTCCACCTCCAACTGGGAGAGTTTCAAAACAAATACCCGAGTTATCAGCCATACCGTACCCTGCGCATCCCTGTCTTTTGGTCGTCGTTATGCTCCTGTAAACAATAAAAATCGAGGTAATATAATTTTCTTTTTTATTGTTACGTCACACTCTCCTGCTTGTGTTTTCAGTTTTTACATCGCCATAACCACCACCCCCTGGGCACTATATTCAGTAGTGAAGAACAGCCCAGTACCTCTACAGATACAGATACCCCTTGTCCTACCAATCATTTTACTTAAATAAATGACCACTGTTGTTAATCTGTTGTATCACGTAATTTTTATCAAATAATACCAAGAATAAATAACAAACGTGTGTGCAAATTTTGTGAATTGTAAAGTAAAAAAATATCTGGTTTTACATGCCACGAATGGTCCCAGCTTTTGAGTTCTGTTTTTTTCATGAAATCGGTGTCGCATAAATGATTGTTAAAGACCGAATGAGTGTCAAAAAATATCTGAGACCTCAGCCTGCGCAGCCATGCTAAAGTGAACATTAAAGGGTGAAATAATTCGTTTTTAACTGTTACATAACATTAACACACTCTCCAGCATTTGTTGTTTTCAGTTTTTGTTTCAACACTAAACATTATTTCATACATTACGTGAAAATATACAGGTAACACTGAACATAAATGGGTTAAAGCGAATAGATAGAAAATATTAAATGCGTCTCGCTTAGGCTGCCCGAGACATTTCTTGCCTTTTGAGTTCCTCATTGCCATGACAACATAAACTTATTAGTTGGATTTCATTTGAACTTGAATTGTATTTAACGTTGCTTTCAGCACTTTTATGTTACATGGTATCTTTACGGCTACCTGTCTTACTGTATGAAGATACCATTACGGCTAGTTGTGTAACTGTCTGAAGATACCGTTACGGCTACCTGTTACACTGTCTGGAGATACCGTTACGGCTACCTAACTTACTGTCTGAAGATACTGTTACGGCTTCCTATCCTACTGTCTGAAGATACCGTTACGGCTACCTGTTTTACTGTCTAAAGGTACCGTTACGGCTACCTGTTATACTCCTAACAGTACCGTTACGGCTAACTGTTATACTGCCTTAAGATACCGTTACGTCTACCTGTCTTACAGTTTAAAGATACCGTTGCGGCTACCTGTCTTACTGTCTGAAGATAATGTTATGGCTACCTGTTTTACTGTCTGACAATACCGTTACGGCTACCTGTGTTACCATCTGAAGATATTGTTATGGTTACCTGTCTGTCTAAATATACCGTTACGGCTACCTGTCTTACGGTCTGAAGATACTGTTATGACTACCTGTTTTACTGTCTGAATATGGCTACCTATTTTACCGTCTAAAGATGCCGTTACGGCTACCTGTTTAACTGTGTGAAGATACCGTTAGGGTACCTGTCTTACCGTCTGAAGATACCGTTACGAGTTCCTGTTTTACTGTCTGAAGATACCGTTGCTTGTGTTAGTTAAGAAAGGGAGACTTTAAGAGCATATGTTTGGAAACAAAAGGAGAATTTAATACCATATGTTTAGCACCAATGGAGAATTTCAGGGGTTATGTTACGTAATTATTGGAGAATTTCAAAGCTTGCGTTCATTAACTAAGGATGCATTTCAGAGCTTATTTTAGGCAACCAAGATAGAATTTCAGAGCTTTTGTTCGGCAACAAATGAAGAATTTCAGAGCAGAAGCTCAATAGTCTGGCTTCCTTTACCAATAAAAGCCGGACGGCGTGAAATAGTCGAAATATTGCTTAAATCAATTTCAAACAAACAGAGAAATATGTTCAGAAAGAGTGATAACTCGTGTTGGTAAATGCAAGTATGTTTTTCTCTCCGACAGTGTCAATGCAATAGAGAATCCATGTTATATTTTGTGTATTTTCTCATAATAAACTATTTCAGAATTATGATTTGTCCGAGTGTTGTTTTTTTTAATTGTGAGGCAAAAAGCCTCCACCAAAACACGTCGACTATAAATGAATCTTTACTATCAAATAAACATTGATTGCGTATATTTTGGATTGCTGGTTGATGGGAAAAAATTTTTGGCAGCAGAGCTGAAGAAAAAAAATATTCTGAAGAAGGATTTCTGCGATACAAAATAATGCTAATAATGAAAAAAATATTCTTTAGTGACACCTTTTAAAAATAAATAAATATTTTTTCTGCTCTCCGCACGGGAAAAACAATATTTCTGACCAGAACAAAAAACCAGACCCCCCATCAGGCTAAATAGTTAGTCCCTAAAATTTGTAAAGCTATAAATTTCATGTACAGTATTACAATGTAATTTGGGTGCGCGGTGGCCGAGTGGTCAAGGCGCTGGACACATCTGTGGGTTCGAGCCCTACGTATGTCCAGGTTTCCAGCACCCTCCGTCGAAATTCCAACTATACATTAAAATTAAATTATAATGTAATCAATAATTAAGGAGAAAGCAGGGACGGTCTGATTCAGAAATTGAAAAGGGGCTCATTCCGACTGTAAAGGATGTGCATTCATTATATAACTAACTGCGTGTGTTCTTAACTATTATAGTAAAAAAAGTAAATCATAACTCATTTCTGGACACATGTTTATGATAGAAAATAATCACGACACTTGATTTCTTACTGATTATTCCTAAAGAAAACTGAAACAGATACAAGATTTTGTTGTTTTGGTTTGAACTCCCCGGAAGTTTAATCTAGTGAAAAAATAACGACTGGAACGAATACGGAATAACCACACGGTATCATATTGCGGAACTGAGCTATTAGATATGCATTACCATAGTTTTAAATAAGTTGGTCATTTAATATTGAACACTGTCGCGTTCAAACTTAAGTTGGACCTAAGCACAGACTAACATCCGGAAGCGTTAGACTAATCTTAATTGACGAAGACTGAATCGTTATCGAATTCGACCGATATTCAATTGGTAAAAGTATTTTCATCTTTTGCTGTGTATGCCAGATTTGCAAGTTTTGATCTTGCCATATGAGGACATAGACCGCAAAATGACATAAACTCGACGTTATCCGTTTATTTGAAGAACATTGTGCAATAGCTTTTGTTTAGAAGAGAGAATCCAACCCCCGTCCCCGTGACCTTAGAGGCGGGCTAGTTCTCGAAGGTGTTAATAACATGCCACATGGTAATGCATAGCTATAGACGAGTTTTGTTGTTATCGGTTTGAACATAATTATTTAAATCACAGCAAATACTATTTCTCATTTCCAGCTTTATGTTACATGCATACAAGCTTGTCTGTTAACGCTTATTTAATGTCCTCTTGCTCCAAATAGACTTAGGTGATTTGTTTTCCTATTTGTTATAGGCCTAGACCTGGCGACGTATAACATGCTTTTGACATTTAACTTCAAACGAATCAATTCGGTTATTTTCGCCTACTGTTGGAAAGTAATATCAGAGGTGAAGGAATGGATAAGGACCAAAAAGCGGTCAAAATGTGATACCCTTAACCTGTTTTCACAGCAACGTAATTTTACTGCAAGGAAATAAATAACCCGTATATTATTATTACTAAATATCTATTATTGTATTTTTTTATTTAAATTTGTTAATAAAACTTCAAAAATTCATTCCCATACAACTTTTTGACGTAGTCTGGGATCCTGACTAAATATTCTCAATCCGTAAGCGGACTTCCGGTTCGAATATACAGTCAGGTGAACAGCAAGGAATCCGGTCAAATTTTTACTAGTCTGCAACATTCGGAATACATCAAAATTTAGGATAGTATTAACTGCAACTTACGTAATGCAGGTACAAAGCATTATGAGATTTATATCTCGTTTGTGGATATAACTCTAAGGGAAATGGTCAGTTTAAATCGGAAGCCGGAAAAAAGAATCATGTAGCTTCTCTATTTAAATTGTATTCTGCTCATTTACGAAGGGACAAAACGTGCCAAAAGTTAGTTAAAATGATTACACTGAGTAAACTTGACTCTCCTCCCAGAAAAAAACTGGACGCCACAGGTGAGAAGGTGTGCTGGATTCCAATCTTTATTGACAAGGATTGCTATTTTACTTTTCGAAGGTCGGATGTGTTCTACGCATACTCTGGCTTCCTCGCCATTAAAAACTGGATGCCATGATAAAGCTGTAAATTGTTATAAATGGTGTTAAAAAGCAGGCAAACAAACAAATCATAACATTACTTGTTTTGATAGTTAAATTAATTAGTTCTTACATGTTTGCTATTAACTCTACAAAGGCGAAATTTGTTAAAATACGTTATTTATATTTTCCAGGTTAAAAAAAAACAAGAAAAAAAAAGAAATTAAAGGTAAATAACATTTCAACTATTATGTCGATGGTTCAAAAAGTCTTTAAACAAAGAAAAAATGTTGCCGTTTTGATTCTTATCTACTGTTTCCTTCGAGAATGGTTATTTTCCCAAAGCTTGTCTGTTTTTTACGCAAATCGTTGAAGAAACTACGGCAACTAAAACTATCAAAAATAATAAAGTGATTGTTGAGATTGATCAAACCCATTAATTATTTTTATAATGTTATTGTTAGATAAACATTTCATTCAACGAATTGCAAATCAGAATTTTTTGGAAATTTTAAGTAAGCCAAATGCAAGGTAATGCAGTAATCGTTTCAATTGCAATAATGTTAATGTTTAACTGAATTTATGATACACAAGATATTAACCTATCAATTGACTGGAATATATAATTATTAGAGTCTAGTTTAAATCTATTTTAAGATAATTGCTATATTTGTTATTTTATACGTGCTACATTTAAGATTAAAAAAAAACAAGAAAAATTCGGTACGTAAATTTCTTAGAATTGTACATAAACTAATAGCTATGCAGAACATTCACTACAATTTGTGCAAGTGACTAGGTACCTAAGATATAAATTATCAATACATTGCACTATAGACACTGTCAAACAGGGAGGATAACTCATTCAATTACAGTATAATCCACTGCAGTCATAAAAAATGTATCTCACATGAAAACGAAATTATGGACAAACAATTCTGTAATTTATAAAGTACGTGAAAATCAATGTTTTTCTATCTACTGTAAATCGTCATTATAATGTGTATAGTTCCTAAGCATGACTGTACTGAACAATGACTAAGTCTATTATTAATAAGAGTTGTAAAATCGTTTATAATGTTTACAACTTGAATTCTTCAGGGCCGATCTTAAGGCAGACACCGGAGGGTTCATATTTTCTGAAATAAAATTATTCATATGTTACAAAAATTATGTACAGTTGAAAATAAACATGAAATACAATTTTTAGCATCGTTTTTACACTCTCAAAAAACGTCTCCGTGAGTCGCGATGTCATGTACACACAAAATAAGTTTAAGCTGAAAACCTACAATATAACGAATCATTCACAAAATTACATAAAAATGAAATTGAATGTGCAAATATTCGCAAAATGTCAAATGTCTCCGTGAGTGGCAAGGTTCTGGGTGTCACTTGTATGAATAATGATAATTATTATACATTTATTCCAGATTACTCTGTTTTTTACAGTAATCATTACGTAAATTAATGATTAGCAAAAATCAACACGTATTGCATTCTTTGTTTCACTAAAGTCACTAAAAGTAATAAAAGTTTTCAAACTAGAGTAGGCAATATCCAGATGTATACAATAATACCAGAAACCAACATTACACAAACTCCGAAACAATATTCAGAAAAACTATAAGGAACACAGAAAACGAAGGTGAAGTAAAACAACCATTGCTACTAACAACTGGGATGAGGAATCAGATGTTACGTAAGGTAATTACATGTAGCTCTGGCGCCGTATTCAGCTGCCCTCTGGTATTAATCAAAAAAGAATTGTTACTAAGACAGACATGTAGAAGAGTCGTTAACAAGGTAAACGGGCAGAAGTAGAAACCAACAAGTGATACTGATCAACCAAACAGAATGACAATCGAAGAATTGATGAAGTGAAGACTTTCATCTCACGTCATGACTACGTGTTAGATCAGTTTTCAGTTTATCAGTAGACCACTCTAGAAAAGAAATCAAGAAGCGTATAATCTAATATATATAACTAAGATATATAAACAATATACAGGTGTTCTGGAATGTTGCTAAAAACAAACATGAAGTCCATTCTTAACGTTGAAGGCCTTAGACTTAGATAACACTTGGTTCTCATCAGCATTATCTAACTAACGATAAAGGTAAGAAGAGGGGTTTAGATTTTGAATTTGCATGAATACGATAAAAGGCAAGTATTAATGTGAGATAGTGTTTCCTGATAACCTTGGTCTGTAAGATCTGAGAGGCCTGAAAATAAAACCCTTAATATGGAATGATTGAAAAATCTACGGACAGTAGTATTGTATTTGTAAGTTTTAGTATTGTGTCATTTATTTTTGCTGCGAAAAATGTGACAAAAAATGGCTATAAGGGGGACACACCCATAGCGACAGTATCCAATATTTCCCTTGGGGAGTGGGGGAATAATAAACATACCGTGAATAACTTAACAAAGCAATGATATCTTTGCAGCGCAAGTTGAAATTAAATAGTTTTGCTAACTTTACAAACTATAAAGAAACTCAATACTTACTTTAATTCAACGTTGTTTGCTTCCAACATTCTTTTGGAAGCCTGTTCCACGGGCTCAATAAAACCTTTATCACTGTAATACGTTACTTTCTTCAGTCCCGATTGCACGATCAACTTTGTACACTCATTACACGGAAATCTTGTAACGTAGATTTCACAACCACGTATGTCAGCTTGAATTTTGTTCACAATCGCATTCAATTCTGCATGGCAAACTAAAAAAAGTATAAAAAGTATAAAAAAAAACGTAACAACGAATTTATCTAAGAATTACATTTTTGTGGCTAGAAGTTATTCTAAAACAATATAATTTTGGATGAAAGGCATTTCATAATTGTTTGGTAATGTGTGGGCATACGCCAATAAACAACATTGGGTTGTAATTTAGGTACAGTCAAAACGAGGAAAGCCAAAATAGAAAAAAAAACATTTATATTATTACTTTTGATATATATGTTTTTTTTTCTACAAGAAAATGTTAAAGAAGAAATTTGATCGTTATTCTTTGTGTGATATATTAAAATATATTCTAAGATATTGTACTCACTAATACTTAACACGCTTTGCTCATAACGGAGTACGGACAGCATCTTTCTGAACCGAAAACAATCGTAATCAATCTTATTTGCTTGTACAAATGTAAATGTTTTAGATTTATCATGTACACTGAGATGTTTCTCACCCGTGATGATGTGCTTGTTACCATTCACCTTTATTTATTTTTTTTCCATCTTTTTCCAGTATGCCATTATTGCTCTCTTTCAAATATCTTAGTTTACCCATTGTTATTGTTAAGGTTTGTTTAATTACAAGTTGAAAATGTTCTTACTTACGAAAACGTCTCGCCAAAGAAAACGCAATCATTAAATTTGAATTAATAAGTTAAATATAGAACAAACATTTCCACAAATTAACGAACATCAAATAATCAACTGGAAGAATTCGAAGACATTACCAAGTTGAAACAGACGTATAAAACGTTATGCAGCGGGTAAACAGACCAAACTATCCAGACCAATCTCTGTTGCTAAGCCATAACAACACTGTACTGCATTTACGTTTTCACCAAAACATGCATTCGTACAACACATGACCAAGCGATGCGACATTATTACAAGATTGATGCGACTATGTTAACAATTGTCTGAAAAAACTAGTATTTTCTGTTAACATCTATTAAATCTTAACACAGTCGGGCTCGAGAGTTATTTCAGTGGTCCACTTGAAAACTTATTGACACTTGTCTTTGATTTGCATCTATAGTATCTGTCAATAACGACTATATTTATCAAAGCGTGAGGTTCTTAAGTAGAAAAATTATTCACGAGCATTGGTAATGAATGACGGTACTTATATCAATTCAATTTTTAAATCATTAACCAGTAGAAGTAAAAAAATAAATAAAAAAATAAAAATAAATTTCATACCTACCAAATAATTTCTTGTTAGTGTCTGTGGTTTCCCCTTTTCCCCAAGGAAATGCGTCATCGCTGCAATTATTCGGCATGCCATTATAACCCATACCAACAATTCTCTTGTCTGAATTCACAATGCACGCTCCTACCTATAAAAAGAGTAAAACCAAACACTGTTAAATTGTCAGCTAACTTGTTATTATAAACGTGTATCTATTAATTCAGCTCACTTGTCATCCTCACAAGTCAGGGTTTCTGTGTCCACATGTGTCTATGAAACCCTGACAAACTTTTAGCTAGGAAATTATAAGTCACTATTTTTATTGACTACATCATACCTGAATGTAGCCAATAAAAAGCTCGTTTTCATTCACGACTTGGTTAGGGGATATCCCGATGTCTATTGGAAATAAACCAAACGAATGTGGTGCATAGACAACGGGAATATCAGTGTATTTTGTACAGTAGTGTTAATAGTTTGTTATTACCGCGTTATTTATTAGTTGCGTTACGTTTTCTTCATACCCAAGAATGATTGAAAATGACTACAGCCAAACACTTGCTTCTTTCAAGCAATTTCATTAGTTGATATTCTGAAGGTTCAACGTCATATGAAATTCTTCTTGCCCGAGAATTTCCTAGCTACGTTTGCCAGGGTTTCGTGGACACATGTGTACACAGAAACCCTGACTTGTGAGTTTGCTCACCTGTCTGTCAAAATTCACCCACAGATAACATTTGGCAGTTCGACGTATATATATATTTGTTGTTGTTTTGAAATCAAATCTGCAGACGTATTCAAAGTAGTTGTCAACTAAACATTATTTTAAATATAGGTAGTGTTTATAATCAATTGATTTATTATCCTTTATTTTAAAGTCACATATAGATGACCATTCATATAGTACGTTAGAAAGTAATTTTATTATTAAAACACAATTAAAATATGATTGTCTACTTAACGGAGAAATTTCATAAAACACATACCTGTGTGACGGGATCTTTACTTCTTTGTCCAGATATAAATGCCGTTGCCATAAAATATTGTTCCCAATTTAGATACCAACTCCGCTTTTTCTCGACAGAATCTGTAAATTGATATAAAGTATTTGAAACTATTCCAAACATCGATTTATTTGTATTGACATAATCAAATAGTTCAAGATTTAGGGACTAAAAAATTACATTTAAATAAATAGACATAAATAATTGTCTGATCGCAGGTTCCAAAACGACTATCTTAGTCGTTATACAGGCCCTAGATCCTCTGGAAGGATACCATTAAATTAGACACAGCAAATCCCGGTTTAAATATGTTATTGGCCAAACCGTCTATTCTAGAAATTCGGAATACTGAATGTTACATGTAGATGTAATCTTGTACTGACGTAAACACTATTCGCTAGAGCAGATTGAATATCAACGGATGGTTAATTGACACCTGAGAAGTTGAATCTGATTTTAGCTTTACTGTTAAGTTTTCTTGTAGAAGGTATATATAGGTGACAACTTGAAGATCGGAACAAGAAGACATATAGGGGACAACTTGAAGGTTTTTATATATGGAAGGTATATATAGGGACAACTTGAAGATCGGAATTGTCCATAATCTCCACTGTTAAATAGTCGAAGAACTTTAAATTCTGCAGACCAGACTACATCTATACAGCGAAAGAAGGTAAAATTAAATGTGTTGTTGTTTTTTTTTGCTTCAACAATATATATAGTAATGACGCATAAGATAAATAACTCTTGTTACCTTTCTGGATAGACGTTTCCATTACAGAACCTGTAAACATAAAACAACATAGGCAAAGCTTTTGAATCTCTGTTGCAGTTGACTTCCATATAAAGAAAATTCAACACTTAGAACCATATATCGCGGACAAACTCGTGACCTCCAATTATTTCATCATAACATAAAATTAACCATTCAATTCGTACAGTCTAAAATATTTACCATTCAACCCTTTCCCCTACGCTTTTCTAAAAGTAGATAACTTATATGTTTTGCTAAGTGTACATAAGCTGTGCATTCCAAACATGGAAAAAAACAAATTATAAAACAAGTTATTAAAGCAGTAACACAATATAGTAACAACTGGTTCAATATCAGGTACAGATAGTGGACTTTAGTGTTGTTTTTCTATATCAATTTTAAATGTAAGAGAAAAACATGCTCTGCAATACATATTCCAAGTATAAAACGGCATGATTTTCGTTCCACCTGTGTCTAGTATGCGTTATATGTTATACGTTTGCCTTACAATTCAGTTTAAAGACAATTTTCCTGCATGTTGATGGAATATGCATCAAAACCAATATAGTTTTTTAACAAAGATATACAGGTAGTACATAATATTATTTTAATCACTTTAGCGATAAAAGATGTTACGAAGGTTATTATTTAATACATCATGAGATATTATATCACTAATTTATTATGAGGTAACATATGTCAATAGTCATCAATATTTCAAGCACTTATTCACAGTAGTTTGTTTACAATTCAAATCAAATTATTATATGACTGTAAATAACTTAGATTTTCATTGGTTCAAAGGGTATTTTGCGTATTATTGCAAAATATGATAATCACCGAGCAATTATATGCACGCGAGGTGATCATTACTTGTGTAAGCTTCAATCTGTACCTGAATATAGTATCAGGGAAAATCCGTACATTTTTTGGAAATATATGTAAGCTTCAATTGTTTTTGTTAAATTGTTCACCGCGCAATTATGCACGCGAGGTGGTCATTACTTGTGTAAGCTTCAGGGTGTACCTAAATATAGTATCAGGGAAAATCCGTACATTTTTTGCAAATATGTGTAATATGTCAATTTGTATCTTCCTTTGTTAATAAAATAACTTTTGGAAAAAAAATGTATGTGTCATATAATAAATCAATTGATAACTTTACATTTCAGTTAAAATCATGATTTATGAACCCTCGAGATCTATAATCACCTCGGCCGATGGCCTCGGTAATTATCTGATCTCTTGGGTTGATAAACCATGATATTAACCTCATCTAAAGTCATTAATTGTATAATGTTGGATGACTAGTACATATATCAAGGTTTTTAGTCAAACTGTTGTGTTAATTGCTCCTAATGACGTAATTGCAACAAAAACATTCTTAAACTGATAATTTCGACTTGTTAACTCAAATAGTCTCTAAAAACGGTAAAGAAATTCTTATTATTAGAAAAATGTGCAAAAAGGAAATTTCTCCAAAAAAATTTTTCAAACTGTTCAGATATTTCAACATATTCGAATATATTTATGAAGAAACGTATTTGTCGTTTTAATTTGATACAATACTGTTTAAACTGTACTACACCATGTCTCAATCAATACAAGAGACACTTTAGTCCGCCTAAGTCTTAGCAAGGGAGAATTGCATATGTACAGTATGTAATATGATTTAAGATGAAAAAAACAGTTATATTATATAACATTAGAAAGAAAGAATTTTAAAAGAATTACTTTTAGAATATAAAAAAGGAATCCGCATTAAATTTTGATAATTTTATTTAAAAGTTTAGATAAATACTATTTATATCAAAACTATTGGTACACAGTCATTATCACTACGATAAAGGATATTTGGACATGTACATTTTAATATGAAATACATGCTTTTAATATCTTGTACTTCTTGTTTTAGTTATTGTTCCTTTTGTCATAAAAAGAAGTTGTATGTTTATAAAACAATACATATGATTTTTTAATTAAAATTTAATTCTTCAACAGATATGTAATGTAAAATTGACAGTTTATTTGGTTGGACAAACAAACAGACTACATCCTAAACAAACTTTGTTTGCGATGAATACAAACACTGCAAGTCATATAACTAAAACTTAAATTTCAATATAATACATTAATAAGCTACAAATGGTGGTTAGTGAACTATCTAATTCTGTAGATTTTTTATAAGCAGAAAAATATTTAATTAAAAACCTAGAAATCGCAAACAATTATTTAAGAAGTTTGGATCGATGTCCTTTTGATACTTTTTAACCCCTTGATGCTATAAGGTATGTCATTTCTGTTCAATATAAAGACAGGGACGTCAATTATTTTTAATATATCATTTTGCTGAAGCAGGCGTTGCTTACCACTCCGGAGTATCTGGAATCACCAACGATATTTAGTTGGGTTCGAGCCATTCGGTTTTCGGTTTCTGTGTTGTGTGTCAGTTGGTTGTGTTTGCTTTTGTTAATATCTTTTGTATAATTATAGCTTTGTCTTTCCCGGATTTTATTGTCTTTTTAATACTCCGTATAAATGAAACAAAGATGAAATAGATATCCGGCTGGTAAAATAATGAAGTGCTTCGTTTTAGTATAGAATATAAATCGAGGGTCAGCCAATGAGGTAAATCGTAACTACCTTCAAATAGAAACAAAACATTTGGCAAAATTGTCAAAGGTAGAAATGTCAAATATCAAGGATACAAAATTGTCCAAAGAACAGCATTAATATATTGTGCTAAATATTTTCGAAAGAATTGACTACGTTACTGTAGGTTGTCAATAAACCAGTCTAATATCTGCTCAAAAGTTAAGTTGAAGCAGGCAGAATCTCTTATCAAATATGTAACTAGCATGCTATGTTAGGACTGCCTCCTGCAACAAAGTTTAGCTTCCGAAGGTGGTTTTTGGTACGTTTTAGATAAAGAATAAAGAAAACAATTTTTGCACAAGACGATTAATAATAACTGTTGCCATAATAATTCCTAAATTGCAAAATGAAACGGATTTATTTCAACAGATAAACATCACGACAAGTCGTGATAAACGGGATAACGCGTTAAATTACACAATACTTTATGCATATCTTTAAAGTAAATACTATGATTTAGTCTCGTTCGTTGCGACCTATTTCAAATAAAGTAAACAATTATGTATTGTTATCTGCATAAATCTAATACAACGACTGATTTACGATACCGCACAATAGTGTATTTTAGTCTATAATATAAATTGACATTAAACCCGTTTCTTGTGTTTAGAGTGTTGATTTAAATTCGGTCATTATAGTTTTCTGAAAATTCTACATGTACTTTCAAAACCCAAATTTGGTATTTTTGTTTAAGCTTGTTATGTCATTATTTCTTATTGTCTGACATTCTGTTCACATCCTTTGTAATCCTTGCTTGTATTCGACTTTATATATACTTATAGCAAGTCTTTTAGCACATAATACATATATCATCTTCGTAAAGTCAACATATAATTTTCTTTTTATTTCAGACATTTCAAGCATGTTGATGTTATTAATTAGTTAAATACACTGCGAGCATAAAATCTTTAATTTTAACTTTAAATTTCCTCAAGGAAATTGTTTTGTCTTTTTAAATTAATACAGCTATTTAAATGATGTTTGTTATCGTACAGACAATCTTTACAAATAAAAAATCAATTTTTTAAATGTTTTTATGCAGATCCTATTTAAAATTTGAAATTTTTTTATTTATCTGCACTTGATAAATTGAAACAATTACACAACGAATAATAATACATTAATTAATGTATTTTAATCGGCAAGATCACAAATCAGTTGAACAACAAAACAATGCTTTTGTATGAAGAAATTTATTGAGGTTGTGGTTTAACATTGTTTTACCATGGGCTGGCCATTTTAAAAAGCATTAATTTATCCCAAGAGTCAGCGAGATCAAATAAATAACGACGTACATAGCCAGCCCATGCTAAAACAAATATAAACCGTGGCCTTCATGAATTATTTCGATTCTAATCTGGCAGTTACGGAACATTTATGATAGTTGAGGTACCTAAAGCCAACATGGCTGTTCGGCCAATATAATACCTAATATATTACAATGATAATGGTTGTGCGTGTCACTATTTATAACATAAATTCTTTAAACTTATATGCTTTCCAGTAGAAGTACAGGTTTTGGAATTTTTACAGTCATTCAAAACATCCCCTTTTCGTCGCGTTTTCGTCACTGTTGTGGTCTCAAAGCGTTAAAAGAACATCATATTAGAATCTCTTGCCTTACACGGTATAATAAAATACCATGTACACGGTACAATAAAACACAATATATACAGTATAAGGAAAATAATAGATCTCTTGTATTTTTCCATGCCATTAATTTTGGGTAACTTTTGTATGTGACAAATATAACAAAATAACTTACTATCAATTTGAAACACGTATTAGCTCTGTGTGTTCAATCAGTCAACTTATAGATATTTTTTACCTGATAAAATAAATACCAATATATATATATATATATATATATATATATATATATATATATATATATATTTGACAGGTGGACGAGTTTTTTATTATTCTCTTTTGTTACACCTAGGGGTGTTTTTCTTTAAAGGGCTATTTATTTACGGACAAATGAAGGCATTTGCAATGTTATATCTTATGAGTTTTCTTATATATAATTATATTCTTACCATACAATTGATTGCACACTTACAAAATCATTAAAATCTCAAGTACTATTTTTGCCTTTAAGCTGTATATTTGTTTAAATGTTTTTTCAATATATCCTGTAAAACAAAAAAACGTAGACATCCCAAAAGTTCTCAATTGCATTTTGTTATTTTTTGTAAACTTTGTACTGTCTGCATTCCACAAAAAGTTGATATAACTATGACAAGTCTATTTCTTTCTGTTTCAATGCCAACGTAGTTTCGCGGTCCATATTGTTATTGCTGTCATTTGTTGGACTGGTGTAAGTGTGTTCAACTCTATCCTTAATTGTCAACAATTGCATGTTTTCGTTACGATGGTGGGGTGGGGATTCTTGCTGGCCACTCCGGCTTTATATTGTTCAGTGTTACACATGTACGTCTAAGCACTAATAAAGATGATTCGGTAGTCTAGGCAGTTAGAGGTGTACACACATGTTGTTACTGTTGTCAAGGAATGATCGACCTAAACCCCTTCACATTCAAACCACCTTGCCCGAATACAAAAAAATCACCCGTATATTGCTGTATTCTTGCTGACATTGAATTCAGACCTCAGAGAAAACATCATCATTAGATTGTCTAGGAATTTTGAGTAAACTCGCTCTATAACACTGATTCCGTCATAATAGCCTACAAACTTTAAAGTATACAAGAAATAACTACAAATCTTGATTAGTTGCCGAAATACATAATTTTGAATATGTAACTTGAATTTAAAGTTGAAACTAACTTGTCGAAAAAGCAATCTTCTGCTCATATGAATTTTCTATGAAAAAAGATAAGTTTTCAAAAGTATGTGGACAAGTAATTAAATGTAACATTTAAAATGTTTGGTCAATCTTTACTTATTGGATAATAGTCAATAATTATCGATTAAACAGAACTAACATTTCAAAGAGTTCTGCATATAATGCAAAAGAAAAAATATTTCTTACCATCTTTGTCATAAATTATAGCTGTTATTAATGCTTATTTAATATCAATTGTCGAATAAAAAGTTAGATATCCACCAACAGGTTATCTTATACCACATTCTGTTAAAAATATTTTGTTAACAATTGTCCTGTCTGCACCTTTTAATAGAACTTGATAAAACTGAAAAATCCAGTACTGTATATCTTTATACACAATATATTTTAACATCCACGTAGTTTAGTGGTCTTTGTATTTAGTCGTAACATTGTCCGACTGGGGAAAGTTTGCAACTCTAGACTTTAGTATCACCAATTGCCTATATGTTCTTCAATGGTCGGGTTTCTCGACGGTCTCTCTGGCTTTACATTGTTAATTGATGCATGCGTACGTCTCCGCAGTATTTAAGAGCTTTTCGTAGGCTACATGTAGGTAGTTAGTGATATAAACGCTCGTTAGTTCGAAATAAGATTGAGGCAATAATGCTAGACTTCAACTCATCCAATTCCAACCACCAACCTACATGGAAGGCAAAAATTCTGGCGCTATACTGGGAATGTTCCAGGTTCGTAAACAACAGACCTATCCAATACGTCCAAAGATGGAGTGTAGGAGATGCCTCTTGTTAAGGGTACCTTCCTGGATAACGTGTTTGGTTCGTTAAAGACTCCTTTTGTAGATGTTGATAAAATTAGGGCCATTGTTTCCGCTAACTAATGCTTAAGACACTTTACCTAACTATCCATACTATTCATTTACATTCGAAATTGTCTGCCCATTGGTCGATCCCACATGCATGTTGATATATGTATTGTTTGTAACTTGTTCGCACCCTGAATATATTATAAATAGTTCTTATCAATATTATACAACAAATCAATCAATTAGGAGTAAGTTGGGACTGTATTTGACCATACATGGAACTTATCATACATAGTTTGTTCGTTAGATATTGAGATAAACCTACATATATTGCGATATTTCCGGAAGGGAAAATGGTAGCACAATTTCAATTTGCCTCATTTTCTAATAAAGGACTATTTAGAAGTACAGACTAGTGCAATATATATTCGGACAAGATGGCGGCTGACTGAGCAAAAGCTCAGTTAACATCAGTTTTATTGATATAATTAAAACATTTATAACGTGTGTTGTAATTTTGAAGTTACTTAATGTCACATGATAATCCCGTGACGTCTGTAATCACGTGACAAAGTTGTTGTCTGCTAAACGTACTTATTTCTGACACCTTGAGAAGTAAACATGAGAAGAAAATGCAAGGAGATTACTAACGACATTAAAGACGCCGTTCGTAAATTGCTGAATAAGGGGAAAACAATCAGATTTTTAGCAGACACTCTGGGAATACCAAATCAACTCAACTATTGGTGACTTGAAAAGGCGCATTGAAGAACGTGGAACAGTTGAAAACATCAAACGAAGTGGAAGGATGAATCGAATCACGAAACGCGATTATCGCAAGTTAGACCGGTTAGTAAAAGTTAATCGGAGAGACAGTTTAATCGATATTACAAACAAATTTAATGAAAATAGACATGTGCCTGTATCTAAACGCACTGTTCAGCTACATCTACATAAACATGATTTTAAAAAAGGAATTTCAAGAAAGAAATTGGTAGTTCGAGAAGTGAATCGCAAGACACGTCTTGCTTGGTGTAGGGAAATGGACATTTAACGGTTGAAACTTTTTGGAAGAAAGTCATTTTCTCACATGAATCTAAAATAATGATTGGTCATGATTGGGCACCGCCCACATTCGACACGTGAATTTATTCACAGGAACGGAATCAATACTTTGAGTTGGCCTGCGCAAAGCCCAGATATAAATATTATTGATAATCTATGGTTGTTTATTAAAAGAAAATTGCAGTCTCGTGTTCATAGAATAAAATCTAATGTTGACTTGTTCACTGACGTTCAGCAGATATGGATGAACATTACTCCCGACTATGTAAATTCCTCTTCCGTTCTATTCCAAGACGAATTCTTAGTGTCATTAGATTAAAGGGACACCTGACGAAATACTAGTAAGCCTTTTACATTTATTTGTTCTTTAGTTGTATACCGTTCAGTCAAATGTGTCCGATTAATTAGCGCTCAATTACGGTGGCCGCCATCTTGTCTGAATATATATTGCATTACTGTACATGCTTGTTTTAGTCAGTTTCCTCAGTAAGAAATATTACGACATTCTTGTGTTTTTTTCCAGAATATATAAATCACACATGCTCACACCAGACGTAAGGTCTAGCAAACCTCACTTGTTGTTTCTTTAAAAATCGCAAGCACCTTACTCATGGTTATCGCTTTTTGCGAGATGGTTATGTGTACACTACCGCAAAATAAATCAAAAACTTGACAACTTCATTGTCATCAGACGAATGCAAATTGTGTTTAGATATCTGTAAAAATACATTTCCATGTGCAAATTTAAATTAACAGAAATATTGCTTTACTTGGCATTTTAAAATGATTAGACCTATAAGCGTGCTTTTTAAAAGAATGCAGCATACATGTATGTGCAGACGGAATAATCAATTTTCTACAAATAGGGTCAGTATGTTAATAAAGGCTCACAAGGAGCAACGCATTTTTTTAATCCATCATATTAATTTGTTATATGTTTTATAATAAATTTGCAGTTGGATATTCGCTGATTTTTAGATATTTGTACTGGAATATTTTTTAAGTGCTGTATTGTTTAATATTCGTTTAAAGAAAAGTGAGGAATAGATATAAAATCATGTGTTTCTTTTTCTAATATTATTTTACCCGTGTCATGAAAAATAATAATGTCTCATTTCGCAACAAACTCTAGTAAAATGGTAGAACCATTGGAGATTTATTAGGAAAATACACTTGTGTTACATATAATGGATGTAGTGTTGTTGATTATATTATTGTTTCTAATGATATATTCAATATTGTTGCTGATTTTACTGTACATGATTTCACTTCTTTATCAAACCATTGTATGATTAGTTGTTCATTGTTAATAAATTTTCATGTAAAAAGCAGTTTTCAAAATTAATGGAACCACTTCCATGTAAATTTATATGGACAAAAGAATCAGTTGAACTGTATTCCCATAACATAAATAGCATTGAAAGTAAACAAAAACTTGATACATTTATGACAACTAAATTTAATGATATTAATTTGGCTACTGATTCTTAACAACAATTTTACAAGAAAATGCCAGAAAATCAGCTAAAATTGTTAACCCCCTAGCAACATTAACAATAAAAAAATTAAAACTATACACTGGTTCTCAGAGTCATGTAAAGATCTCAGGAACACAGTAAAAAATTATTTAAAACTTGTAAATAAATTTCCTGGAAAAGATGAATATAGGAAAAAATTCTATTCATTTAGATCAAAATAAAGACATCTTTGCAAATTTGATGAAAAGTCATATAAAACAAAATTTGTTCTGAATTAAGTAACAACTGTGCTAAAGATCCAAAAGTATTTTGGAACATGATAAATAAACTTGAAAGAGAATCAGCTGGTCGAATTGATGACACTGATATTCCTAAGGAAGAATTCATATCATTTTACAAAAAACTAAATAAAGCTGACACTGCATATAGTAATGAACAACAAAATATCACTCAGGAATTTGAGACCCTAAAATCAAATATTAACTTCTCAGTCTCAGGTGAGTCGAACAATGAAATCACCTGTGAAGAGATAATTAAAGCAATTAAATTACTTCAAAATGGTAAAAGTACATCATCAGACCTCATCTCTAATGAAATGCTGAAGAATAGTACCACAGCATTAATGAAACCACTCTGTAAACATTTTAATTTGATCTTTTCACATGGTATCTTCCCTAAATCTTGGAATGAAAGCTATTTAGTTTTATTACATAAAAAAGGTAATAGATTTGACCCTAATAATTATAGCGGAATATCTATCAGTTCAAACTTAGGAAAATTATTTAATAAGATTATAAACAATCGACTTTTGGAATTTATGAATAATTACATCTCTTGTAAGTAAGAACAAAATAGGATTTAAATAGAGGTGCAGGACTTCTGATCACATTTTTACTCTAAAAACTATCACAGATAACTATAAAATGAAAAATCAAAAAGTGTTTGCAGCCTTCATTGACCTAAGAAAGGCCTTTGACACAGTGTGAAAATTGGTCTTTTTTATAAACTGCTAAACCATAACACTCCTAATAAAATATTTAAAATTATATACTCCTTGTATACTGATACTATGTGTAAAATTAAATTTTCAAATGGTCTAAGTGAGCCATTTATATCTGAAAGAGGTGTTAAACAAGGTGATTTTTTTTAGTTCTCTTCTCTTTAACGTTTTTATAGATGATATAACAAAAAAACTGGAAAACAACATATATGACCCAGTGGTCTTGGGTGGTGTTAGAATAAGCATTCTTCTTTATGATGGTGATATTGTACTAATATCACAGAGTAGAGAAGGGTTGCAAAACAGTCTCAATGCCATGCAGGAATACTGTTCAATATGGATTTACATGTAAATGTTGACAAATCCAAAGTAGTTGTATTCAATTCGAATGGTAAAACCTTTTTAAACCAATTCAAATATTATGATTTATATCTATAACCAGTATCTCAATACTGTTACCTAGGCATTTTAATAAAATGTAATGGCAACTTTAATCTAGCTATTAACACATTGATGGAAAAAGCCAGAAGAGCATATTTTAAAATTAAAAAGCTAATTGGATTAAATAACCCATGCAAATTATTAGAAAAACTCTTTGATACACTACTTTTACCCATTATCACATACTGCAGTGAAATATGGCGTATTTTCTCCAACTTAAAAGATACTGAACCATTTGAAAAATTACATCTTAAATTTATAAAAGAAATTCTAGGTGTACATTGCAAAGCTACTAATGATGCATGTCGAGCTGAACTATGTCGACTTCCCTTAAAAAAGTAAAATTCTGTACTCAAGCATCAAATATCTAGAGCATATTTTAGACTGAAAATTCTACAGTAAAAACTATTTTTGAAAATTCTGTTCACTCAAACAATTGGTTTATCAAACTGAAAACAGCAATAAATAATTTAGGATTTTCTTTTTTAAATCATGATTTAATCTCACTTAAACAATATTTAAATCAAATAAAAAAAACTAAATAGAAAAGATAGAAACTGTCTACTTTGCAATGCAGGAGAAATTTTAAATGAAGAACACTTTCTGTTGCATTGCAAACATTATAAGCTAATACATTTCTTGATAAAATTAAAAGTTTAATCCCAGATCTTTTAACAAATATCAAATCACTATTATGCTTTTTGTTGAATAGCAAATCTGAATTTTGTCTAAAACTTACTGCTACATTTATTTTAGCTTTGATTTAAGAAAAAATTACATTATATAAAACGTAATTTTAATTTGTTATTTCATCTGTATAATATATAATATAATATAATAATAAATGCAATTAATGTAACGAATTGTATTACATTTGTATAACACACTTTGTATTGATCCTTTAAATTGTTGTGCCTTAACCATGTACTGTACCATGAGTTTGTGCTAATAAAATATTTGTATATTGAAACATTACATAATATATTTAATAATATTTAACTTTCAAATGTATTTAAGTCTTACCACTGATAAATAAATGAGCACTCACTACATATTAGGTTATTTATTCACACATTTGGATTATACTTTTTATCCAATTATAAATAAATGCTCATTTTTATTTGCATATCATGTTTTATGATTGTGTGTGTATTACTACGATATCACCTGTAAACGATAACAGGTAATGCGATAAAATTGGTTATACAACAACAGTTGGTTTATTTTTTGATGACCGATTTATCAAGTCGCGTGACAACAGTTAGTTTATTTTTGGATGAAAAGTCGCGTGACTGGCTGCCATTAGCAGATAAGGCAACATGTTTAGGAGAAATAAGTTGAAGTAAGTAAATGGATATTCCCAGCAGTTCTGTTTATCATGATAATTAGATTTAAAGTTAGAAGTTGCTATATAAAACACATTTAGTGAACGTAAAATAGTCTTTATAAAAATCTAGCCTTTCTTGTGTATAGGGTTTACATAACAAATACACTAAATATTGTATTAATACATAATCATGATAACAATACCTCAGTTTTATAAAACAAATTAGGAGTTTTATTGATAATTTCCACTGATCTGCAGATACATGTTACATGTAGATATTTTTTACATTTACAATAATGTGCATTAATGCTATCAATAACGTGTTATATGTTGCATATAAAACTACTAGTATTATAATTAATGGAAATATCAGGCGATTTCCATCTTTTAATTTATCTAGAACAGTGTTAAACTCGCAACAGTGCTAGGGAAAAGACTTATTGACAACCATTTTACCAATGCTTTTATACATGTTATTAATACGTATAACAAATTAAAATCGTATACACTTCAAAGGAAACATATAAAAACAGTTTTGTTTGTTTTTCCACTTGTTTATGGAAATACAAATTATCTTTAAATAAAAAGACGAAGTTACCTTTCAGGCGGGAATCATAAATATGTTTAAACATTAGAAAAAGCAAAAAACAAGTCATATAGCATGATAAATATTTATTGTTTATTTAATGATTTAATGTTTATCAAAGTACATGGAATAGCATGCAGATAACCTCGTTTTTAGCATTTTACCTTTTACTCGTTCCAAAATAAAAATAAAATATTTTATTTGATAGTGACTTCTAAATAATTGAATAAATTATTATAACAAATTAGTATATTAATTTAGTATTATTATTATGATTATTGTTATTATTATTATTATTATTATTATTATTATTATTATTATTATTATTATTATTATGTCTTTCGCCTTCGCTTTGCAAAAGGAGTGGCTAAAATCACTGGACGAACCACATCAACATCACCGGGGGTCGAGCTGGTTTGTTCTATGGGTCGAGCTTTTGGAACCCTCCCAGTGTGGTCCCAGGTAAACAATTGAATGCTAAGTTTTTAAATCTCTCTAGATAATTCAACCGCATTTGTTTCAAACATCTACGCTCCCCTGTTTTTCGTCTTTCAATCACTCATATTTACAAGATATTATTTATCGAAAGGTAACACAACAGGAGTTAAAATTCTCAAGCAAGTTTGAGCACGTTAAAATATGTCAACTAACATTGAGGAATATGATTTTGTCTCAAACATTATTGTTTACATCGAAAGTGCAATTTTACTACTGCACGTTGTTGAAAGAGGCATAATTATCTTTCATTTTAATGGCTTGATATCAAAGAAAGCAATCCTTCAATTGTGTAAGACATGTTTAACAAATGTTTTATATTAGAAAAAAAACCTTTATAAAACTAACTTTAGAGGCGACGTCCGTTACACCTCTCGGTGGAAAGAGATGTGTAATAAGTATATATACACGAGCTTATAAAAATTGCAGATGTAAAATAGTAAAACTGCTATAAACCTTACCTTACATGCGTATACAGACTTCAACGGTAAATGTATCCATATAACATAACCTGAATTTAATATATAATATTTACTTTCATTGATTAAAATTGGCGAGTAGAGACATGTTTAATGTTTATACATATGTTACCTAGAATTTAATATGAGTCGTATTTTAAACTTATATAAGATCAATTAAATCTATTTTATTTTTGTAAAGATCCTAAATTGATTGCACACATGTTAGACATACTTATTGGCAATGTGAAATCGATTTGGTATAACCAAACACGTGACTTAAAACAGTTTCATAGTGTTCTGACAAACGTTCTTCATGTAATCGCTAATATTACAGAATTGTTCAATCCAAGCTAGGTTACTGAGTAATGAAGTCCTTTGCATAATTGTAAATTTCTCATTTAAAAATGGGGTAATGAGTATTCTAAAAAAACAGAGTTTACAAGTTAAGACGAACATCTAAGTTGTGACGATATAATCAATGTATATTTAATTTTCTTGCCGAAATAAAAAAAAACGCCTTGGAACTGATAATCTTTCCAACAATTTTTGTAACGTTGATTTAAGTGGTTAAGGTGAACGCGAACAAATTTTAGTGTTTTTTTCTGACGATCAAGGCTCACCAATTTCCAACTGTTAAGCGCTCCATCGAACCCTGTTTCAGCAATGATCGCTTTTATGCGCTTCAAACATTATAATCACCATTTAAAGGAAGTTATTGGTGTCAATGACTTTAGAAGTTGTCAGACATAAGTTCAGGTTGAACCTTTGACCATAGTGGGTAAATTATTACACCTCGTTTGCAAATTTAATGACACCTTTTGTAGATGTCGATAAGAATTAGATCATTTTGGCGTGACAAATGCTAAATTGTATCCCTACCCAGCTTTTCATACTTTAAGGTCGACTCAATCACGAACAAATAATCGGCCAAGTTCCGTTTATGATAAGTTTGTGTTTGAGTCGACCTCTTTATTCTGTATAATTCTTCCAAATTTGTTTTTAAATATTTACTATCTTTTCCCAACGTAAAATTCCATTATAAGTGTGTGACGCGTAGGAATAAACACAATGAATGGAAGACAAAGACGTGTTCGGTTTGGAGGAAATAACTGGCGTTGACAACAGATATATTATGCGGTTTGCCGAGAAGATTATTACTGAAAACAAAAGAAGACAGAATAAGAAGCAATATTTTCGTGAATTTCTTATACTAATGTTTCGTCATTGTACAGCGGTTTAAATATAGCATCATGTGCTAACGTCATAACTTTTCAAATGCAACGTAAACCTAGCTAGACGTTCATTTCGGTAAAAAGGACGGGAAAAATAAAATTTTTCATTGTTCGATGGCTTTATCAATGAAAATGGAAGAAGCAATGCTGAAACATGTAGTTGGCTGCAAAGGCGTGCATCTTGCTCATCTCATACATAGTTTAACGGGTATTGTGTGTATTTGAAATGATTAAATTGAGAATAATAGAAACGCAAATTTACAAGTATCGTTTATATAGTCCTTCACACACGCAATTCGTCCACGCTGGAATTCGGCTATATTCCTTTATTCAGCAATGTAAACAACGAATCCAAAGCAAAATGTACTGTTAAAATATTTTCCCGTATGTATTTCTGTAAACAAACGATTCCGTAATAATAAGTTTGCATACTTTTAATAGCATTCATTTTCGATTATTGGTATATGGAGGCTGAAATGCTTATTAGAAGTTCGATATCATATGGCCAAAACTGTCACAAGAACCATACCTCACTTGGGATGAAAGAAAAACCTACGTTTTAAGTATAAAATGCATTAGATCTCAATTTCTATAGCTACATCTTGTTTATTGATTTTCATTGACGAGAAGAGGAGTGTTTATATTTTTAATTTACATCAATATTCATCCGTATTTTCTGCAATTGGTATTATTAAAGAATAATCGATTACAGAGATAAACAAATAATTTTTCTTGTGTTCAAGGCAGGTGATTTTGAACAAAGGGAAATTACTACACTGACAATTGTTTCCATGAATTTAATATTCTGTTAATGTTTGTTCAATATAAATTGTAGAATATATAAAAATCTCAAAAGAAAAATCTCATAGCTAGGTAGTTAATTGTACCAAACACTGGTTGTTAGTTCAAAATCGACTTTATGCCAGGAATGCTCGATTTCAAATCTCTCATTAAATTCTCTATGAATTTAGATAAAACTCTTTTACTCCTTCATAACATTGATTTGTTCCTAATGGCGAATAGGAAATGCCATTTTGTTGGGGTTGTTTAAGTCTGGTAGTACACCGTCGATGGACATTATACATAAATTAAATCAGTCAGGCAAACGTTAAGTTAAGACTACATTTAACCATACATAATTTGTTCGTTATATATGGAAATAAACATACATAAATGTGAATTTGTTTGTTCATAAATGAGGATTTGTATAGTTCTATATTTATCTCTAATTTACATAAAAATATTATTTCATCTTACCTGCAAATATTCAACAGCAAAGATTTCAATAGTGCAATGCTCTTACCTTGTCTTTCAACATATAACGCTAACGGTTTATTGATTTGCATTGACGAGAGGAGGCATGTTTATATTTTTAATTTCCAGTAACATTTATGAGTGGTTTTTATAATTATGTTCTTAGTCACTAAAAATCGATTAAAGATATATAACAAATAATCAATCTTGTTTTAGAGATTTGTGAATTGTGTACAAAATAAATTACTACACTGACCATTATTGCAATAAATGTTGTATTTTGTTAATGCTTTCAAAATAAATTGGGGAATATATCAACGAATAAACGACAAAAGATGTTAAGGCTATAAAGTTAAGAGTAAAAACCGACTTTATATTAGGAATGCTCGGCCTCAACCCACTCCATTCTCAACAAACCACCAAAATTAAACATCTAAGCACCAGTACATTACTGAAATATGCTCACAATGAATGCAGATTTTAAAGAAAACATCCTGATTGGCTTATATATAAATTTATATAAATTTCTTTTACTCGCCCGTTACACTCATTTGTTCCTACTAGCTTACGAACTAGACAACGAGAAGATTAATTGGTTGATTCGATGTTTCCTTTAAGTCTAGCGAGCAGTATTTTTAGCTATATTCAGGACGAGAACAAGTTAACAAACAATAAACCAGCCGGAAAAAGGGGAGATGGAACAGATGAACACAATTTCGAATGCCACTGGAAAAGTTCGGAGCATTTGGTAGGGGCTGAGAATTAAGCCTTTTGTAGCGGCAACAATGAACCTACTCTTGTTTAAAATGTTTAAAAGGGGTTTTCATCGCGTAAGGACTATCCACACGCGAATAGAGGAGGAATATATTAGCTGGGATTTGCATGTAAATAAATATTTGGTATTGTAAATTCAAACTGTGTTTGTCTTGATATTTAAGTGATTCAGATTTTTAAAATACGGCGAGAGTACGATAATATTAAAGTTTATAGACTTATAACAAATATTAGTGTTGGTTTGTTTTATTATCGTGTATTTAAATGTACAATGTCCACAAAGTGTCAGGTTTTTATATTGAGTTTAAATATGAGTAATATAATGTGAGTTTTAATTGAAACTATTTCAATGATAATTGATCTATAAACCATTATACAGATGCGAGCACATTGTTTCGTCTTGATTTTCAATTAATAATTGTCTATGCATCTATGTACAATATGTACAATATTTGATTTTGATTTGCATTTTTAGAATGTTACAGATCGTCAATCATTAGAGCATTTCTAAAGTTCATATGTTAAAATTCATTTGCATATCAGCTCAAAGACTGTTTGTTTTAAAAAGAAGCTAGTATTGAACGTGGCTTTGAATTACGATATCTGGTATGACCACCAGTTTTACAATATCAGGAAGATTTAAAAATCTAGATTTCATTATTAAAATATAATAAGAAAGATTTTTAACGCATTTTTTAAACAAGAAAGTGCTTTTCATGGTTCATGGCGTTACTGCAAGAATGGTTTCAAGATCAATTGAGATATCCGCTCATTTCTACAAGAAAGTTTTCAATGCTTATTCTAATTTTGTAATCTAGAGATAAAATAACATGAGGGTTACAACAAAAAACCGAACATCGAGGAAACTGTCATTAAAAACAATCCACAAATCAACGCCCAGGAGACCGTCAAACTCCAGAACCATCAACCAAAGATACAGTTACTACAACAAGTCCCGACTTGGTACAGGCTTTTCAAAAGAAATGGTGGGTAATTTACCCAGGTTTTAGGCATACCAAACCTCCCACTTCCATTACTGTAATATTTGAGTTGATTTGTCGAAAATTAACATATTAAATAAACATATATTCGGCAATATATGATGAACGATAACAGAATACTACATACCGTTGATGAATCAATCGTTTTTTTAACATAAGAAGTAAGATTATGCACGTAGACGGAGTAGGCCT
Organism: Limnoperna fortunei; assembly: GCA_944474755.1. NCBI lineage: Eukaryota > Metazoa > Mollusca > Bivalvia > Mytilida > Modiolidae > Limnoperna > Limnoperna fortunei. The sequence continues at coordinate 35,578,271 of OX104119.1, forward strand.
TTTCTGCTTGCTGGCTACTCCCGTCTATACTAAATGCCGCACCCCTTTGAAAAACATTTTGTGCTTGCATTATTTTATTAATCCATATTTTATCATTTTATTTCTAAAATCCAGTAGAACAAATTTAGATACGATAACCTGTTCATGTTTATACTATGCCTATGTAGTTTACTTTTTACAATTTGTCCATGACTTTTCCTACGGAAATTGTACAAAATAAGTCAGCCATTTTTGTTTTTTGTTTACAATTGTTCGTCTGCTTTCGTGACGTTCAATGGTATTCGGACAAACCACGAGACTTTCCCGCCTTAAGTGTAGACGACATTACCCGAAGGATTTCGAATAAACAACAATAGATTGTTCCTAAAGTACATTTCCGTTCTAATTAAGGTCAAATTTTAGTATGGAAAATCGCCCTATCAAAATTTAAAAACCGCCATATTTCAAAACGCTGAATATCTGGAGGAAATACTGTTACTTTCAAAAAGTACCCTTCTTGATTTACAAAAGGATCATAAGCTGAACCATACGCGTTAAGCAGTTTCATTTGTCACGCAAAAAACCCTCTCCAAGATACGTTCACTTGTAGTATAGTAAATTTATGTAAATAAGGTAAGGTCGTTTCTAGGAAAAGGGAAGTTTGTATTTCGGTCTACGCACAAAATGAATACTCACTTTGGAATGTAGAAATTTCGTAGAGCATCATTTTTATGCTTCAATAATGTATCTGTTATTATCTTCGAATGGTTTGTTAAATAATTTTTGTTATTTTTGCATGTTGATAATTTTGCAAAAAATATTACAGACAATAGTTTTCTTTTTACTTTTTAATAGGCCATACACTTTGAGTTCTTCCAGTTTTAACGTTTTGAATAGAATGGATATAATCATTTAACTATTTGTAATTAAATCATTGGCAGACACCCAGTCACCGATTCAATGAATGTGATACTTACAATGATACGTAAGTATCATGACTATTTCCGATACATCACAATGCACAAACTTTGGTTAGTAGTGAATGTTTAACATAAATCTAGGGTAATTATCAAACGAATCTCTTAATTAAAGTATCGGATAAAGAAAACATTTCGTTGCCTTGACTATTCTAAAATCTCATACTATTTATACCAAAATAACTCTTGTATATGTCCAAAGCCTTAATCTTACAGAAAATTGTTTAATAAAATAAAATATTTTACCTGATAATCTATCATACTTCCATTTACTTCTTATTGATCTGGGCTGCATACACTCAATTCATCCTTGACAAATATTAAACAAAAATCAATTGGTATCCATGGATGCAGGTAAATAAATATGCATGTTATTTGCGCAATATATATTATATAAGTTATTTATGTATACGTAGATATATAGATTTTAACAACTGAAGTGGCCCATATTTATGCCCTGAGGCGAAACCGAAGGATGTACAGGGGTTCTAAAGGTGATAAAATTTCCATATATTGAATAGTGTATTACTGTGGATACATCCGCCGCAAAACATGTTCTGCATTCTGCACTCTGCATGAAGGAGTTTGATGTTATTTCTGCCTGTATTGTAAGGCACGTTTATATCAATAGAACATAAGGTTTGTTTGTTCTAATAGTGTTTAACGTCACTTTTAGCTATATCATGGCGTCCAGTTTGGGGGAGGAAGTCGGAGTACATGGAGAAAACTCCCGAAGCGCAGTAGGAAAACTGCAATCGTTGTCAATTAATATTTGTGTCGAGCGCACCATGTCCGCAGTGAGACTCAAACCGCAACCTAATTGTTGACAGACCATGTGATCATTAGTAGACGAACTACCTATACAACTCGGCCACCGAGGCCCCTCAAACATAAGGTATTATATGGTTATGTAACGGAGAATAGCTTATACTACCATTTAGTCAGTGAAAGTACTCCTTTTGTTAAACATTACATCCATACGATTCCTTTAATTTGATATATTTTTAGCGCTTCTGTTTACAATCTATTAATAGAACCGACACGTTTAGAAAATCGATAATGTAATACATACCCCTGCAATTACAAAGATATTGAAGAAATAAACTGTTCCAGTTAAATAGAACCGTCCTGAATGTTGACCACCCCTTGAATTACATTACTGTTTGTTATATGCTTAAACTCTTCCTGCTGACGTCATAGAATTTTGGTATAAAAAGCCGTGAAACCCTGTATTTTGTGTCATTCTGTTCTTGACCACCGATCTTTGCGGATCGACTGATTCAGAATTACAGTGTTGAAGCTGTACAGCCTAAACAAGTAGTTCTGAATAGCTCTCAGTGCTGAAGTGCAATAGGCGATAGTGCTTAGGTGACGTTCGAGTACCAGTGCTATTTGACTGTGTCTTTAAGCAAGGTTATTCGAATGAGATTGTTTAAGAAGTTTTGTTGACTTTGAAGAGTTTAGAAGGCAAAGGTGCTATTTGACTGTGTGTCATTTAGCAAGGTGCTATTTGACCCTGTGGCATTTAGGAAGGTGTTATTTGACTAGGGTTGTTTAAGAGATTTTGTCGATTTTAAAAGTGGTTAGAAGCAAGGGTGCTGTTTTAGCTCAAGCTTGGTGTTATTTAACAGAAGCGTTTATAAGTTGTTGATTTTAAATTGTTGAAAAAGCGAAAGTGTTGTTTGGGATCGCATATCAAACAGGATTCCACAGATCAATCTGACTTACAGCAGATTCGTACCCAAGGGTTAAATACCATAGCCCAGTTTCGGCTCGGTATACACGTTACAAGTTGGTGGCAGCGGTGGGATCTGTGGAAGCCCTGCAAACGAGTTGGTCAAGAACGGAATTGTCCAAAATAGTCCTTCGGATGAGACGGTAAACCGAGGTCCCGTGTTCAGGAACCGTCACAGCCTGTGCACGTTAAAGATCCCTCCTGCAGAGTTCGTTAAGAGTAGGCCTCTTTGGGCCGCTGCAGAGGCAAAATTTGTTAGGGATACCCAAAATTGTTTTTTTTTTGGCCGTGGCATTCTAAATTGCAGACGTTCGAATTGTATTCATTTTCTAGATAAGTGCAGGTGTTTTGTGTGTTTTTGCTGGCTATTGCATAGCATTCAGTTTGATTACAGGAGAGAACGAATGGGTTGAAACTAAGATTTTCTGGTCCTTCATACTGGTCTGAAGCACCAGTTGGTGTTGTTACATAGTCCGTTGGGGATCATTATATTTACCATTGGTTGGTCATGGTATTCAGTTTGGTATATAGGTATACTGATGTTTTTGGCTTTCTATTAGGATAATAGATGTAATGCCTGGGTTGACAGTTTCTTCAGATTGAAGTTATATAATAGACAACAGTGCTTGGATGAAGAATGAAGGTCATGCGGGACGCATGAATTTGGAGGCTTGGGTAGTGTAACGGAGAATAGCTTATACTACCATTTAGTCAGTGAAAGTACTCCTTTTGTTAAACATTACATCCATACGGTTCCTTTAATTTGATATATTTTAGCGCTTCTGTTTACCATCTATTAATAGAACCGACACGTTTAGAAAATCGATAATGTAATACACACCCCTGCAATTACAAAGATATTGAAGAAATAAACTGTTCTAGTTAAATAGAACCGTCGTGAATGTTGACCACCCCTTGAATTACATTACTGTTTGCTATACGCTTAAACTCTTCCTGCTGACGTCATAGAATTTTGGTATAAAAAGCCGTGAAACCCTGTATTTTGTGTCATTCTGTTCTTGACCACCGATCTTTGCGGATCGACTGATTCAGAATTACAGTGTTGAAGTTGTACAGCCTAAACAAGTAGTTCTGAATAGCTCTCAGTGCTGAAGTGCAATAGGCGATAGTGCTTAGGTGACGTTCGAGTACCAGTGCTATTTGACTGTGTCTTTTAGCATGGTTATTCGAATGAGATTGTTTAAGAAGTTTTGTTGACTTTGAAGTGTTTAGAAGGCAAAGGTGCTATTTGACTGTGTGTCATTTGATTTAGCAAGGTGCTATTTGACTGTGTGGCATTTAGCAAGGTGTTATTTGACTATGGTTGTTTAAGAAATTTTGTCGATTTTAAAAGTGGTTAGAAGCAAGGGTACTGTTTAAGCTCAAGCTTGGTGTTATTTAACAGTAGCGTTTATAAGTTGTTGATTTTAAATTGTTGAAAAGCGGAAAGTGTTGTTTGGGATCGCATATCAAACAGGATTCCACAGATCAATCTGACTTACAGCAGATTCGTACCCAAGGGTTAAATACCATAGCCCAGTTTCGGCTCGGTATACACGTTACAGTTATACTATAAACTGTTGTAAAGTATCAGAAAAGATTAAGTAAGTATTTTTTAGAATTATATATACAGCATGCCTGATTGCTTTTACGCATCAATGGTGTCAATGGCTGTACTTTTCATGAGTAATTTAAAGGTTGTATTACGTTAAAATGTTTTCCACCTTGAACATGGTTTATTGCATAGGCTCCAACGCAAACTAGAGATCATCCAGTTACCTAGACTCAACACTGAGGTTTCAGGTTCGAGTATCACTGCGGGCAGGGTTTACTCGACTCCAATCTTAATTGACAAGGATTGCCAGTTTTCCTACCGATGGTCCGGGGTTCTCTCCAGGTACTCTGGCTTCCTCCCCCATTAAAAATGGACGCAATGAAATAGCTGAAAAATTCTGGAAGTGGCGTTAAACATCATTTAAACAAAAAAGTAAATGTACTGTCAGAGTGATTTCGAAAAATTATAGTTTTAATGTAATTGTATTAATTTTCGCGTCTATAAATGAATAGCTTTTATATACAAAGGCAAAATATTTAGTTCAAGTATGACAAATCACATATATATCAACTTGTCAGCTTCGGGTGGCAGAATACTCGGCATAGATATGCAATACATTTGATTGTATTTCAACATTGAATCTTTAGCCATGCAATAACAATACATAGTTAAGATAAAGGATATGTATACACGTCTAGTAAGTTTAATACACAATGTCATCGCATTTCCATTTTAAAAGCGAATTGTACCCACATTTTTTATTTTAGTCGTTTGACAGCGGAGATCGAACTCGTGTCTGTTAATTACATCTAGAGCATCCGTCCGCTGCAAAACGGCGTTTCATTAGCTATGTATTTCTTTGGGTTGAATATGTCATTGTCATACACATTGTACAACAAGAGCTTTACTTGTCACTGTTTTTCATACAACCAGATCGAAATTATGAGCAAGTATGCTGATCCGTGCAATTGTTTCGTTTATAATTATTTATCAACGCAAAACATTTGATTATGTTTCAACATTGGATCTTAACAAGTACACTAATTATACATAGTTGCGATAAATAATAAGTATAAATATCTAATGAGTTAACTAACTTATATCGTCGTATTTTACATTCTGAAACACATAATGGATTTTAAGTCGTTCAACATTGTGGATCGAACTCTGATCAGTTTATCACATATATATATAGGCGTAACATCTTGACCAAATCTATTGTTACACGGTCTAATTTTACTTTTGTCATTTACATACACGATGTTTTTGCGCGACCAGAGCATTATTACAACCATACACAGATGCGTGCATATAGCTTTGTTTTGAATTTCTCTTTTTGTTGTAATTTGATTTGCAGTTCAACAATGAATTTCTGAATTTACAATGCTAAATTTGGCGACTATTTGCATATAATCTTATCTAGATAGCATTAACTTAAAGACATCACTAATACACTTATGTCGGCCTCTTACTTAGATATAATTCTAGAAATATACTCGCGTAAGCTACCAACGAGACGCTGCAACAAACTTAAACTTTCCAATTTTCAACATATAGTCAAATCATAGTAATATTCCAGCAGCCCTGGTGATGGCTTGTGAACTTGAACATTTATGCGAGATCCTGCGATCGGTATCCCGATTTTTTTAGACCGGTCACTAGTGTTAACTACTAAGCTACTCAATCATAGGTTTGTTTTACTTAGGTTGTTTTTATGGTTCTATGGTCGTCACATGAAATGATTGATATTGTTTTGGATAAATCAATACTATTGGACATTTTCTCTGAGTCACATGTAGTCTTTCTTATTCCAGGATTTTCCTACCCAATGTCAAGGGTGTCTAATCAGACGCACTTGAATGCATTTATGATTTTTTCTTCTGGTTAATCGCTTTTTGTCGTTCTTTATATGAACAAGGGAAAATGTTCATTAAATATATTGTTTTCATCTATAATAATATAATAATAATAATAATAGAGCTTCATAAAGCTTACCAATTCTCCGAATGTTATTCTGTTCTTATTTATTTAAAAAATGCATTTACAAAATGTTATGCATTAATTTAAAACATATTGCCATAGAAATACGGATAATAACACGTTTCCAAAAGAAATTGTTCTACAGTTATCACCTAAAAATTTGATTTATTTTTCCGTTAATTATCCCTAATTATAGCTTTAAGATAATATTTAAAGCGGTCTTACACATGGTATATAACGTCACAGTCACGGCTTAAATTGGCCTTCGGCTCGTGGAATATAAATCCGAAGATCGGAATAACATATAATAGCCCGGTAACCGGATTGAATATTCTATTTGGGATCAGTCGTGCGTAAATGAAACGTATTGCACCAGGAGACCATCTTATACATATGTAATGTTGTAGGAACACTAATCATTAATACTCCATTTTGTGTTTATTGACTTTTAATAAATAAATTAATGCCATTTATAAATGATATAACAAAAGAATGAATACAAGCGGTTGACTAGTAGAAATGTTCTGTTTTGTCGGGACTATATTGAGTATTAATTGGGTACGCATTTCCGTTCATGCGTTGTCTGTTTATTTTAGCAGGCGGGGGAATACTATGCGGATGGTTGCCTTCACATTCAAGCATACAGTTATGTTGAGGTAAATATCCCGTTTGTTGTCTTTTTGGCGAAGGACCTTTTACCTCGGGCCGCTGTTCTGGTTCACCATTCATACTATGTATTTGATATTCATAAGGTGAGTACGGTCGATTTGAGGCACTAGGGGGAATTTGTCCATACATTGGATTATGAGCTTGGTGAGGTTTTGGCACGATTTGTGGTTTTCGTTTTGGTTTTTGCACTATTGCGTAATCGTCATCATTTATTGTATAATGCGCAACTTCCTCTTCCGGATCACTAGCACCATTTTGATATGCAATATTTTCATTAGGATAAGGTTCATGAATCTGTTGTGTTAAAGGTGGAATAGGTGGAGGTTGTTCACTTTGTAGTAATTCTGGTGGAGGGGGAGGTGGAAATTCATCTTCGGTAGCTTTTGAAATCATTGAACTTTGCATAATGTGATCAGATTTACTCGGTGGTAGATCCTCTGGCTCATCAAAGTCTAGACTATCATACGAAGCATATGGATTTTTCACTTGTTGTGGTCTAAAACTAGATGTTCTGTCTCCCGCTTTTGCATTTTCGTCAATTCCACCACTTCCGGCGGAAGTGAAACCTTCATCGGTATAATAGGCAGCCTTGCTGACAGATGCATAAGGCCCTTCCGATGACACGGAAGTATACATTTTTGTGTTTCTTTTTTCAATGTGATTGAAACACGTCTCTAGTTCTGGAGATTCTTCTATACCTTCAGAAAACGTTTGCATTGATGTCCCTCCAGGATCAGTTCGTCTGCCAGAATGTGCGGAATCGGTATCCGACATTGTGGCAAGCTTGTATTGTCCAGTTTTGTTTAGTTTACAATACCTGCAAATACATGAAAATTATTAATATAATGATATGCTGCTCTTATTATCATCAAGACAACAATGTGGTGTTGAACAGTCTAAACATTATTTAGTTGTTTTTAAAAGCATTTTGTTTATACACACATAAAATCAGATTTTCGTCTTGTTTGTTTGAATGATGTTTAACGCCACAGCAATTTTTCAGCTATATCATGGCGACCAGTTCTTATTGGGAGAGGAACCCAGAGTACCCGGAGAAAACCTCCGACCAACGATAGGAATACTGTGCCTTTAAGTTCAAATATGCGCTTCTTCAAGACCAAATATAGCAACTGACAACCATATAGTTGGGTGCGCATTATACTCCATGGATCATATATGATTTGCGCGTGTATGCCAGGGTGGGGGAGAGGGTCGGTTTATAGGAAATCGAGCAATTCTTTGTGTTATTTCCAGTTCTTTTTGGGATGACATTTCATGATGATGACAGATAGAAAAGACCGTTTACACTACAGACTAAATCGGACCAAAAAATATGTTATAGATGCTGTGTTCACAACAGACAAATAACACATTACGATCGGTACAGAAGGTCTCAAAGGGCTTACGCCAGTTTTCTTGCCGAATGTCCGGGTTTTCACAGGGCAGTTATGGTTCCCGTAATTTTTTTTCCTGTTTGTTCCTCACTATTCCTCGTTTACTTTATTTTTATAAACTTGTTCTCGTCCTGAATATAAGTGAAATATTACTCACTGGACGTTTAAGTAAATAATCAATCAAATCAGTTAATCTTGATTATTTTTGTCTAACGATTCCTGAATACGAACAAATACATCAACACGCTTATATGGATAAAAATATTTGTTTCTCAACATACACAGCAGTCTTATTTTCCATTGTTTTAAACATAAATTAACACCTACCTACAGCATACCAAGCATAGAGCGATAACCAGCCAGAAAGCAATGACGAACAGAAATAAATTGATGACAACTATTTCTGCAAAAAAAAAACCAGAAACTAAGTGATATGAAAGTAAATATTCGTCTGGTCAAGAAGTTAGTTCTATTAATAATAACCCGGATGAGAAAAGTGAATATATTTACTGTGATATTGCTCTCCAACTATTACCAAAAAGTTGGTTTCAGTGATAACCTTGATTGGTGTTGTTTGTGGTTTGTGTTTGTTGAAACTTGTTTACGCATTTAATGTACATTGCAGTAAATATTTTTAAATCGGGTATTCATTCTTCTGTACAACAGAAATACAAACATTGTGAATTAAACTTATTGTTAATTGTAATTGTTTGGTTTTTATCGCTTTTTTGCAGCATTTTCCTTTGATCTGTATGTGCTGTATTATATTATCTCACTCCCATCTTTCCCCGCTGTCAATTCGTCGTTTTTAAGTAAATACAGTGATGTCACAATTTTACAAAATAGTGATAAACAAATTATTTACGTGTTATGGTACTCGATGCATTTTCTTGTCATATCATATCAGGGCTTTCGCCTTTGGATGAGAAAGGGACGATAAAATGCATCTCGTTTAAAAAAACGCAAATAATCTATAAGTATGGTTTTGCATTAAACCCACGTTCTCCCACAGTTCCGTTAAACAAACTTCTTTTGAGTCTCCAACTAGTTCTTGCTCTTACGGATCATCCAATATTTCTTGACCAAATACAAGTGTGGTAGTAACGCTTTTAACGTCTTTTTAACGACTCGAATGGTAAACAATCCATCAATCTTTCACTTTCCTCTAGATTTGACTCGATTGCCCTTAAAGAACCTTTTACCGTAATTTGCACTGTACAATACGAAATAATGTACCGATATTATACATGCGCAAGTTAATTTGTTTAATTCATTCAACTTCAGCGTATTTTTAAATCTCTAGTGTACAACACTCAGCTAAGCTTATCAGCTGATCTTCGATTATACATGTAGGTGAAATTCCTAACCACAGTGTCGTTAACAGTTACATTTTCGGTCCTTAGTGAGCTATATGTATTCATCATGCGTTAAACAAGTAGGGTATATGTCTGTGGTCTTAAGGAACGGTCAATGTTTATTGGGGTTTTTGGACCGGTGCAAAATGTAATACGACACACGTTGTATGCTGTTATTTTCAGCACTTATAGTACAACAAGATTTTTTCATACCAAAATCATCAATGAAAAAATTCGAAACTAATCACACAATTTGTTTAATAAAGGCATAAATACTAAATTGTATCCATAAAATTATTCAGTAGATCAGACACCATAACACATCTGATGTAGGACAGCAACTTGTTTGAATTTTAAGGAGATAGGACATTACATTTTTAAACATGATAATTTTAAACTCACCGGTCCAAACCCACTAATTAATATTGACCTGTTACTAATATTAGTGAACATTAAAATCTTACTAAATACGGAGTAGAATCTTTCCGGATTAAAGGACGATATGGTAACACTATCTGTGCTGTTGCCTGCAAATGTAAATCAGACAATAAGATTTGCTAAACCAAAATGTTTTCAACTCTGCCAATACGACTTTTTTGTTTGGTTGTTAACTGTTCTATTTTTCTTTCGAAACACGGTTGGTACAATAGTTAGAGTTGTCTTTCTTAGAATACACACCAATTTTCCAGCGCTATTGCCACTGCCGCTATTAATAAAAACTGGACGCCACTATAAAGCTGATAATTTTTTTAAAGTGGCGTCAAAATCCATTTAACCAACCGAACAGATATGACGGTTCTGATGTACACGTGACCTTCTTTCATGCACCCAGAAAAAATCGGTTTCTGCATCATTTTAAATAATACACACCGTCCAGCAAAAATAGCCATTTTTTTATTTTGATGACATTATTTTTTTTAACTAAGGTTAAATGAAAGACTTAGCTAACATCAAATAATCGAATCAATAATCTTTCACTCTATCTCTCCAATGTTTCAAACAACTGCGGACGTGGTTACTAGAAATTCCCCCCCCCCCCGATCTATCAAGTTGAACGATGTTAAACTCTATTTAATGATCAAACGCGAAACGCTTAATAGATTTGTAAGATTTTTAGTTGTTATTAGAAAGTGTCGAATTGATGAAGGAAAATCGGATAAAGCATCCGCAGTTAATGGATCTTAAATACTTTACGTAACAAAACTGGCCTAGTGAGGGCAAGCCGATTACAGGATAAATCCAAAAGAATGAGAAACATGGGAATAGGAGCAATATTAAAAGGGTATTAGGCAGAAATCAAATTACACAATAAAACAATCGCTATAAGTAAGAGGAACGGATTAAAAAAGAAACTGTTACATCTGATAAGATATTGTTTGTTTATTTGTTTGTTTGTTTGTTTTTTTGTTTGTTTGAATGTGGTTTAATATCAGCAATTTTAAACTTATTCATTTCGTCTAGCTTTTACTGCAAGAGGAAGCTGGAGTACACGATGGTAAACCCTGACCTTCAGTAGGAAAACCGCCAATCATTGTCTATTAAGGTGGAGGAGTCAAGCATATCCTGCTCCAGTAAGGTTCGAACCAGCAACTTCTGTGTTGACAGGCACGTGATCGATAGTTAGATAACTACATTAACAAATCGGCCACTGAGGCCCCGAAACTGATGCCAGGTAAAGGAATGTGAAATGGTAACAGAAAAACGTTGTCTGTTCTAATATATGGTAATTCAGTTTTTATTAAGATTGGAAGTTTCATACGCCTATAAAACTTCAAAAGAATGCATTTCAGTGCTTATACTTACATTACATTTTGTTTAAAAAAATGCCGGTGTACTGATTTAAATCGTGCACAATGTATTTGTGTTGATTTAAATTACTCCGCGTTGTTTGTTTACTGTGGACGTTGTCAAGGAAACGCGTGATCTTCATGGCTACCGGTTTCAATGAGAAATGCAAAGAATGACTCTAAGTCATTTGTAACGGTTTGAACCAATAGAAATCTTGGATATTGAGGAAGACAAATCTAATGTAAATATTACCTATTGGAGCAGGTACATTTTTCATTTAATTGTAAAGGGAAGTAACTCGTCAAGGGAGATAACAGACGTACTTTAAAACCGAACGAAGTAACCATAAATCGCTGGCCCGTGTGCTTAAAAGTTTAAGTCTGACCTCGGACGAGATGACTACAAAATTTATTTAAGTCGTAAGTCTAAAACTAACAAACAAACAATGAAAGTCAATGCAACTTTTATCTGATTCTAAACACAATAGTAACTATTGTATTAAATAATGATTTAGTTTCATATCATTTGTAGCAATGCTTGATATTTACCTGATACATTTTTAAAAATAAAATTCCTGTCATCTCTTGTTGTGTATGGTCCCATCTCTGTCAGGTTGGTAAGAGGATGAGAAGTGGAACATTGCGTCATGTACGGAGCATACGATGGGCGGAGCGACCGGTATTCTTGTACTGCAAGAAAAGAAATAGAGAAACAGCTGTTTACTAAAAAGAAAACTCTGTTGTCTAACTTAATCTAACATATTTTGACTGTTATGTGTCTATGTATTTTTTTTTTCACTTACGCATGTATTTCTAATCTTTTCTAACGTTTCTTTCAGTTTAGTTTATGACGATTTAAAATAATTTAAGAGAGCCTCGATGGCCGAATAAATAAGGTAGTCATCAACTTTAATAGTTTGAGTGTCGACACTGAGGCTGCGAGTTCTAACCTGATTTCACGCAGGTGCAAGAGCAGAACCTTAATTCAGAAGGATTATCCCTTTTTTGTCGAAGGTATGTATTTTTCACTGATATTCATGCTTTCTCACCAAATAGAACTGGAATCGTGATATGAATTCAACATTTGCTGACGGCGGCTTTAAAAACAAATAACACATTAAATAATTTTACGAACATATAGCCGACTAATTTTGCAAATCAGATACCTGAATAAGCAGTAATTTTAAATTGATTGAATTGATTGAATTGATTGATTGATTGATTGATTGATTGATTGATTGATTGACTGGATGTCCAGCGAGCAGCATTTCAGCTATATTCTGGACGAGAACAGGTTAACAAACAATTCGTTAAAAATGGACCAGAGGATACAATTGCAAATTTTGATTGCGACTAGAAACATATGGTTATAGGTGTGGGCGAAAATTTAGCCTTTTGTTGCGCTACAGCAAGCCTACGCTTATCGAAATCTACAAAATCGGTCTTTAGCGTGCAAGGAACGTGGCACTCTCCAAACGCGTTAACCATTATGGTCCGCGGTCAGGCGTTCCGTGCTATGACCTCCCCCGAAACGGTAAGGCATCCCCTACCCGCCAACTGGGGAAACGCTGGGCAGCTCAGTGGGTCGAGCTCTGAGAACACTCACAGTAAGGCCCCAATTTGTTGTCTATTAGAATTTTAATTTAATGAAATTTTACATAAATAGAAATAATTCTCTGCTAAAAAAAATTATAAATAAAATTTTAAATTGTTTTGATTTACTTTACTAAAGGTAACGAAACCTCGGAATAGAAAATAGATTTTTTTTCTTGTTACCCAAATTTATTTCTTCGCAAAACATTAACTTTACAAGTGTCAATAACTCAATTATTTCGACATATGAAGCAGAGTGATATTTGCCACATTCGTTCTCTTAGGGCCTATATTATCACGCGCAATTATGGCAATAAATTGGCTTGTAAGATAATTATTTTGTGATGAATAAAACATCACCGTTGCCTTAAAACATATTACATTTTAACGCTCCGAGTAAAATCAATAATATAATATTTGTGATTTTGTCTACAAAATCTTGCAAGAAATCATGTTCTAAAACGTCAAGCAGTGATTTTAATATTTTCTTCCAGTTTATAAATGAACTGATTTTAGAGGTGTATTGATTACACTGTGAACTCTGACCTACAACCAATTAGGCTGGGTTATAAGTTTTGTAAAAGAGACAACGGTCGCATTATGTTGTGGGACTGTATTCGTCGTTTCTCTGTGCACGTTTATACCGGTATTTGTTTTTGTGCTATGACGACGATTGGTTTTCTATTTCACTGAGAATTCCCTATCGTTTATGAGTAAAATGGGTCCAAAGTTTTTACTCGAAACTATCTGTAATCTTATACATCTAAATGTTTTTGTTTTGCGTTTTACCAAGCAAAGAAAATAATATTAAACTCAAATTTCATCCAGCGCATCTACAGTTCTGAAGCCGCGCATGTAAACAATTGCAGCACAGAGACGCTATAAATTTGAAGTGTACAATGTAGTGTTGATTAAACCTTACAACGTGACCTTTATACATAATATTTAGATTTTCCGACGATAAAGTTAATTTAGCAAATAGTTTTTATTCAACAGATGTTAATATTTTGCATGTTGTAAAATATCTGATCATAATTATGTTCGTTCGTGAAATCATAAGCATATGAGCATTTAAAATGTGTATTGCCTTGCTCTTTCAAAAACAGGAAATACCTCTAAGGGGAATAACTTTAACAAAACACACCGGCGAAGTGGTACAAACCTCAAAGGGACGTAATCTTTGGAAAAAAACATCGTCGAGGTGGTAAAAACCATTAAGGGAAATAACTGTTGAAAAAATCTGTAATTGCACTTTCAAATTTTTACAAAGATGTAATTCGTAGCTGGTCTTTTGCAAAATCAAATAATATGTTATTATCTTGAATTTATTATATTAAATGCGTGAAACAGTGACAAATGAGTGACAGAGCGGAATGGAATTCGATCGTGTATCTGTTTGAGTATAACTGCGCCTTAACCTGTCTGAAACGGTTGTTTTGATAAACAATTTTTGTTCTGCATATCATCTTAAATCAAATAAACGAACAATCGGCATTTGTGTTGCGAAATTTTAATACGATTTTATTTAAGAGAAAAGAGATATATTTCGTTTGTCTAGCTACCAAAAACATTATATGTCTGTACTGATGACATATTTCATGTAATTGGAAACTTGATTATTTTTGTAAAACTAATCGTCTTTTGCTTGTCGGGGAGACTCCATAACTGCAATACACAACGAGGATAAACATACCTTGGTAAGATAAAACGAAGCGGTTTCCATGATCGTCCCCCACTGGATATTCATAATTCCGAACATATAGTGCACCACATGACTTTCGGATAACATCGGTACTTGGTGTTGTACAGTATTGTTCATACTTTACTGTATTTGTACGGCAATCTGTGTATGTTATTTTCAAAGAATTGGTGTCACACACTCTCGTATTCTCTCGTGAGTATAAAACGTGAATAATAACTTCCACATACTGATTTAATCCTGGAATTACTGCCCAATAACATCCATTTAAATTTCCATAAGGATTCGCCGGAAATCCCGGACTTTTTATTATTCCAAAAGTGTGTGAAAGTGTTGACATTTCTCTTGTACAAATATCGTTCGAAAGGTACTCTACAAGCACAAAATAACATATAAAAAGACATGCCTATCTTCTCAACGTTACTTTAGATACATCACAAATATAAGTCACCATTTAAAAGAGGGTCAGAACAAATGTACTGCAATAAATTAATTAATTAAAAGTCTGGCATATAGTTAGTAATTTAATATAGGTATTCACAATTTGTGTTTGCTCTTAGTTGTTCTTTTTGGTTTCTTGTTTATTTCGTCTGTCTGTCGTGTGTCTTTGTTTAAATCCAGATTCAGTCACTGCCTTTTGGTTTCGAACTTTGTTGACCGTTCGATTTCCATACATTTTACTTTAAAATAAATAAATTTTGGGAGAATACTGACTTTTGATTGGCTGAAAAATATTTTCTATCAGAGGATGGAAAACATATTTGATCGTCATGGAGACATGCGCCATTTGACGTCATGTATTACTCCACGGTAAAATAACAGTTTTTGTATTGATCTCTTTTTTCAAAAATGTCCAGTTACAAAAATAAAATTATTGAGTTTATTCTATTGTTTGAATTTATTTATAAGTATTAACTACAAAAAATATTTTCTCCATCAAGGGATAACAAAATTTCCGTTGTGCACATTTAATATAATCCGCTACTACGCGGGTTATACAATGTGCAAAACGGAAATTTTGTTATCCCTCGATGGAGAAAATATTTTTGTAGTTAATCCTTAAATAAAATATAACGGTGTCAGCGCTTATTTTGTAGTGGGGGCTATTTCAGTAGTTTATAGTCCCAAAAATTATTATGGGCTAATTGATTGTACAGTGAAAAAAGGAAAAGCACTACAATTGATTTACATTTTTCTATCCAGTGAAATATTATAATAATTTAAAGAAAATTGTCTACGTTTATGTAAGTAAAAGAAACTTATAGGAGCTGTTTCTGATTTAAAAAAAGAACTTATTTAACTGTTAAAAACCAGAAAGAATTCGATCCGACATACAAATTGACTGTGCAACATGACCTTTCCAAGGCCAAACGTATCTTACCACGGCAAGATGAGTAACTTGTCGTGACGAGATACGTACATGAACTTTGCCGTGGAGAGATAATAACTCTCCGTGCAAGATAATATTGTTTTCTTCATGTCGCTAATACGCTTCCGTACGATAATCCTGTGGTAAACATTTTAAAATTTACGAAATTTAAGACTATATAAAGAGAGAATTTACCACCAAGGTGCTATATATTCTAAATATATCAGACTATTTGGCAGGCAGGTGTTATAAGCCTCCTTGAAAACAAATATATATTACATGTTTTGTTCAACTGTCAATAAATGTACAAAAATTTACAAAAATAAATTGCCAGTCTATTGTATGTTTGGCAGTGTTTAAAATTCTTTTTACGAAGCAAAATTAATGTTTACGGTCTAAAAATATCCAGACTTTATATACGTGTAATTCGTTTACCACAGTGTGAGAATACGTTTTTCTAGCTATATGATAGTCGGAACAATAAAGTGTTACATATTTGATGTTCTGTTCTATACATTTTATTTGCTCATGCGCACTGACATTTCTTTTTAATTTCATTCATAACAATAATTCTAGTTCTTTCCCTTCCCTTTCGGTTTTAAGGGATATGCGTATTAAATGTGCAGAAACCGAAACCTGGATCGGATCAAAGATGTTAACTATCAGGTTCAATGGGCCCCCTTCAATATCCATTTAAAACAACACTTTTGACTCTGGTTTATTGCAATAATATACTGCTGGTGAGATTGGACGTGATTTGAGCCATATTGGAGGTGCATTCTGGGAACGCCTGTCATTTTCCATTTGTACTTTCATACTTATATACTGCTGGTGAGATTAGTCGTGTAGTTGCCTTCTTACCTGGTATACAAATATAATCTACAATTAAATTTGCGTTTTGAGGAAGAGCGTTCAGGCACGTGGTATTTGGCATGAATATGCGCAGTCCAGAGGCAAAACAGGAAGTTCGTCCTTCACACAGAATATATAAAGTATGCAGTATATTCCAGTTACATTCCGAGTCAGGATTGGTACAAAAAGCTTTCCGAATGTGAATTATATTTCCAGGTTTACAAAATAAACCTTCGCTTTCATCACTGCATAGATTTGTTCTACATGGTGGCGGAAGAATATCTGAAAAAATGAAAGTAGAAAATTGCATACCATTGAAGAATGTTTACTGCATTTCAGCAAACTGTTGACTTTACTTGTTTCCAATTAATATATTGTATAAAAATTGTTTCAAAAGAACATTTTCTTATTCATTGACCCCTCTCTTTTTCCAATAAAAGAGAGAAAGAAAGAAGTGAGTATAAATTCCGATGATGGTAAGCAATATTTGACACGGTTAAAATCTAATTCTAACAGTCTTGGGCTTAATTTGTAGACTTAAATATATAATAGCATTTCGTTTCACAATACATGTTTTATTTTTAAAAGAAACAAACAAGAATAAAATATCATAGATACACACTTTTGTACAATTATGACAATCTCACTTGAACAAGTTGTATACTGTATTATTTCTTTCCTCATAACCAGTTGCATGACTGGAGCCATATTGGAGGTGCATTCTGGGAACACCTGTCATTTTCTATTTCTACTTTCATACATAACAGGGCATTCTAACAGACCATCATTTCAATAAGTGTGCTTTTTATTGGTTGATTTTAGCAAGTAGGCACAGACGTGTTGACTGTATAACATAACTATTATTTTTCACAAAAGAACGTCTGACAAATTTTCAATCTTGGCAACAAAGCTGTGGAAGATTCCAATATTAATCCCCACCTCAAACGAAAAGCTAGATCCGTTATATATGCATTGCACGCTATTTTTAGAACATTTCGAGAAAGATGTCTTGTCGGGAAATAAGGTAGTTTTCCTTTGGGAAATTATGAAATATATTTCTCGGTTGGTTTTTTAAAGTTTATAGCACCAAGTGAAAACCTCCGACCTGCGGTTGGAAAAATGGCAATTCTTTTCAATTAAGATTGGAGTCGAGCACTCCATGTCCACATGGAGACTCGAGCCCGTAAGCTCATGTAGTTTTTGATAGTGTTGATTATTAAATAACTAAGTACCTTAACCGAGGCATCTTTATAAATAGCACCTACGCAGTGAAATGCCCAATACAAATCCAATTAAATGAATTACTGTGGGAGTAATTTGGAACAGCCATAAGTCACGTCTAAACCGTCGCTTGTTGATCATTAGTTTAATTGATCACTTGTTTACAACGTTTTGTAATCCAAGCCTTTTAAGGAATTCATATTAGAATCGTTAATGTCTAGACACAGTAAATATTTCACCAAATAAACCCATGAGTTATTTTATAATTACCTCTAACACACCGGTAGGTAATTAACACCTTCCGCAAAGTAAACCCTTTACAATACGACCATATTTGATTCTTAAGGCCAAGTGTTGCGCAGGAATTCTGACCATCACAGATATTCACGATTCTCTGTTTTTCTGGACACGTGTAGTTATTTGGAAGACACAAGACATCAGATATGCGCAGGATGCGTCCAGCTCCACATGTCAGTTGTCTACCGCTATTCTGGCAAGCATCGGTTGACAAAATCTCGTTTATTTCTGCAAAGAGAAGTAAAGATTGATTGATTTATTGTTGTTTAACGTCCAGCAAGCAATATTTCAGCTATATTCAGGACGTGAGAAGTAAAGAGCAAATGTCATTATTGTTTACGTTCAATAAGAACTCTTGTGCATGAACTTTGATTGGTCTACAACACACTTTCGGATCACGATAAATCGCAACAGTACTAAAATTACATTATATGAACATGCAGTTTTAAACTGGTCAAACCCAAGTCAATATTATTTGTGAGCATGTTAGCCTGTTTTTCATAACTGTTGCAAGATAACTATAAATTTTAATTTTACTGGTCATCTGAATCATCTGTAATTATAAAATATATTATTATATGACTAATATTTATCTTGATTTTGATTGGCCAAGGAAAGTATTATGAAGAAGGTGTGTTAACCTCAAAGTAGATAAAAATAGACTGATATAAAAGTTTTGACTTTTGAGTAGCTAAAAATAGAATATTTATCACTTTTCAGTAGTTAAAAATAGAATTCAATAATGGGGATACAAGCATTGATTTGATTGGTTGAATTAAAAACATCAGCCAATCAAAATCATTCTTTTAAAACATTCTAGTTTTTTACATTATTTCAAAATGGCTGACAGGCAGCAGACAAGTTTTGCAACTGTCAATGAACAGGAACTTTTTTCATAATTGCTCTAATATTACTATTAATTTTAATTGGAAAATGTTAATTTCTTTCAATTAAAATGTAATAGTTTACTTTTGTTGAAATTGTTGAAATAAATTTTTATTGTTATAATTTTTTTATTTGAGACTTCCAGTGTAAAAGTAAAAACAATCATATAATAAAACATTCATCGACTTTGATATAGGTTAATACCTGGTTTTATCAACCCTCAAAAATAATATCCACACTCGCCGTTGGCTCGGTGGATATAATTTTTTTAGGTTTGATAAAACCAGGTATTAACCTATATCAAAGTCAATAAATGTATAATGTTAAAAAATGTAAGAATAAAAATAATTGACTTTTATACTCTTTTCAATATTTGAAAATGTCATAAAACTGGAATTTCAGATGATCAGCATATCAATATCAAAATGCAGTATTAAAAGAAAATATAAAGGGTAACCAGAATTACAACAATTACAAAATGTATGCATTCTCTGTTTTTCCGATGAAAGAAGATGGTGATTTTATTCAATTACTGTCTTTAATATACGGTCGCTAAAAGTAATTTTCAGCCCTCAAAAATGTATATTCACCTCGCCTAGCGGCTCGATGAATATTACATTTTTTCTGGCTGATAAATCCTGATAGCGACCTATATCATTAATTGTATATTATTAAATAAATGTGGATGAATTATCAAATAATCCACTAAACCTCATGTGAAAATGATCGTTTGTTGCACTACAGTTGTTCATCCCCCGTGCATAAAAAACGATTTTTATAATAAAAAGAATAATCGATTAGGAGGAGTGAATTTCAACAGTATCGCCAAACGCACCAGATTAAACTCTTGCGCGGAACAAACTGAACAAAATCCGCGGACTAGTTTAATCGGATGCAGTACACGTGAAAGTATTTTTTAATGTTCACTCATCCCATTTAATAATACTATAATGAAAGAAGATATAGACAATTGGTGGACTTCTTTACTGAAGGAGAGATTAAAAAAACTTGTTTGATTTATACACATCAGGCAACAAATAAAGTGTCACTTTCTTAAACTCGTGGGATTCGACACTCGCAATTCAATATCAAAATGTTTTAAATACGCATGTCATATAGTCCCCTGATTATTACAATACACAGCAGTGGATGACTTTAAAGTACATCAAAGCGAAAAATTGAATTCAACGCCATCTATCTTGACACCATAAATGTCAGGCTTCATGATAATCGCTATTTTAGTTTGGAATTGTTATTGCGCAATTTTTATTGAATATAGACTTGTCAAAACTGTAATTTCTTTATAGTTTTAATGCCATTTAGTATCCATGTCATGCGCTATTTTATAAATTGGATAGATCATTAAAATTGTCATTGTTAATAAAAAAAGGTTTATATCGGTATATCGATTTGTTTCCACAAGTACAAAAACTTTTTTGAATTTGTGGTGCAGGCGTATAATCATAAACCACAGAACACCAAACTATTGTGTATCAAGTGGGTATAACAGAACTTAACGTGAAGCAGTGAAAGTCAATTTATCCCTGTATATCCATCCCGTTTTCGCGTTGATTAAATAGTTTTTAAACGTCCGGCAATATTCTTTAGATACAACTTGAATCGGGACTAAGTAGTTAGTCGAAGATTATTAGAGCGCATACTACTAAGACTTCTCTGCTATATACTCAGGCTCAGGAACTCTCAACTTTTGTGCAAAAGGATGGGTCGATTCCTTTTTTATAGAGTTAAAAATTACATCTTATTAATTTAAGGTGGAAAAGAAAGTGATTTGTTGTAAAGGTTGTCGCGTTTTCTCTTCTTTTCTTACGAAATATCGTAATGGTTAAGGTAATAAGTCGTCTGCTATTAAACACGTGCCTCACAACATTTTGGGTGAGACATCGAATCCCATGGCGGGCAGATTGTGACAATTCTTTGGTAACGACTAGTCCAATTCCAATTTTGTTATTCTCGTGAACATGCAATTTAATTTTTTCACCAATTCAACTCATATATCTTTCCCTTCTTTAGAAACATGCACAGCTTAAAACGAAATGCATAATTTGAATTAGGTCCAGGTCATCTAATGCTTAATTTCACTTGATTTATTTTTATTTGATGATATTGTGTTATTGAAATTGTTTTGTATGTTTGTTTACTTACTGTATTGCTTGACCCTAATGGGTGTAATTTTGCAATAAAGAGAATTATATTTTTCGATTTGTGTGATTTATAATATACAGCTGGATAATATTGAACAATCGGTAACTATTTGCATTTAATTTACATTAGCGAGCTGAAATTAAAGGAACCGCCAATACTCTTAGGTAGGCCTCTAACTTAGACCTACTTCTTTAAAAATACTAAGGAAACCTAAAAACTAGACTCTACGACAAACATGATGACTCAAATTTCCAATTGCGAATTTCCCGTTCATCGATAGCAATATTCCTTTAGCTGCGTTATTGGTAGTTTTTCCTATTCCTGTCTTTGACTTTAGCCTAGACAGTACACTCGATGTCTACTTATAGCCATATACTGCTTACTCGTCAAGAACACATGAGTGTTCCCATTTTTTGCATAGTATAAGTGTGTTTTAACTAGCTAAAACATACATGTATACAACCCCCGATGCTTAAAACAAATTTAATTATGGATAGAAACTAAACTAAGTTAGTAAATTTATAAATTGTATAAATTTCCGTCACATTGAAAACAAATCCAATATCACAGAGAGAAAGAAAAAAAATCTTTCGTTTGAAACTAGCTTTAATTTACTAGAAACGACAGTCTATTGAAGGGCGAGAAGAAAAATGTTGAAAGCTGACTCGAATGTCCCTAAAATCTATTTATAAACTGATATAAGAAACGGGAAAATATTGCAAGTCATGTAACACAAAACTTGCTAACAAAATCCAACTTAAAACTCGGGGATGATCATTGCCTGACATTTTTTGTCTATCAAATTGTCTTCACATTTTTGTCAATGAGAAATATTTTAAGTTACTTGACACCCCCTTATACTTGTAGGGTAATCTAAGAGTGCTGGACAAAACCCAAAGAAAAAAAACATATTTAGTTGTAATTTACCCGGTAGGTATAAAAGCACAAACAAACAAAGTAAAGTGCAAAGTGATATTTTATGCAGCTTGTATTTTAGAATTTAAAATAAAAGAATAAATAAAAAATAAAAAATAAAAAGACCCTAATGAGCCCCTGTAGGACAGAAATTAGATTTGTATCATGTAACCGGTATGTCATGATGGGACGAGATAATTCACAATAAAGTATATCAGTAATCGTCCTTTTATATTTAGATAAACTTTAGGTATATTTAGATAGACTGTACATCATTTAAATGGTATATACGGTCCACATGAGTAAAAATAACATCAAAACGCTTTAGGACTTGTCATTTTCCGACATATTTTTCAAAACAAGAAGCAATGTTTAAAAGTACACTGTTGGAAGTCTAAACGTTTTTATCGCCTCTATCAAAACGTTATAATACGTCCGAAAGCCTTACCACCCTTTGAATGACCATAGTGGATATTTGGAGAGTGTCACGGTCACTTATCTCATAACTACTTTTGTAGATTTTGACAAGAGCAGGCTCTGCATCCGCTTTAAAAAGCTAAATTTTCCGTCCCTAACTAATACTCCATGTTTTTACAGTAGCATCCAAAATTATCTGCGCATTTGTCCTTATATTTCCACTTTGATTTAATGTTTGGTAACTTGTTCTCGTCCTGAATATGACAGAAATACTGCTGGTTGAGCAACAAATCAATCAATCAATCAATCAGCCAACCAACCAATCATTCAATCACTAAATGGTATGCAAATACGCATGCGCGGCCAATTAAAATGGAAAGAACATTCTCTTGCATGTTGTGCTGAACGGCTAATCATATTTGAATTTCGAATCTCGAATTTCGAGTTTCGAATCTTGAATCTCGAATTTCGAATATCGAATGAGCCTTCTGGGCTTTCGTATATTTGTGTTAGAGAAGGGTTGTAAAGTACAATTTGTCGTCATATTCAGATAATTGCTTATATGATACAAAGTGTAGAGAATATATATATTGACAAAATTAATTTATTGATAATTTATTGATAATTAGAATAATAATTTCTTTTAAAATCGAGTTACCAAGTTGTAAGCTTGTTATGTTTCATGACTTACATATCAAGATAAGTGTCAAAAACACAACATTATTTATAAAAACAAATAAAAGCAAGGAAAGAATACGTTTTAAAATTTAAGACATTGCGGACTTTAGACGGTTTTTTTTTACATGTTAGTTTGTTTTGTGAAAGGGATTATTGCGTCACTTTCAATAATTTCCCACTATATAATGGCGTCCAGGATTTATTAGGGGAGGAAGCGAAAAACCCGGAGAAAAGTCCGGACCAACAGCTTCTATCCCTTTATGTAGTAGTACTCTAATTGCGTTGCACTGATACATGTATAAAGATGTAACACTTTTATTGTACGTATTACATATGAGCAAAGAAGAGATTTAATTTATCTGCTGTTGAAATAAGATTAAGCCGTAGAAAAGACACGACCGGTTAATAGGCTCGATAAAATATGCATGCGCTTCAGTTTCGAAATCGATATATTCTAGGGTTGAAGTAGATTAGCTTGTCAGGGATTGTTTATGTTGTTCAGGAAAAATGTGTTGTGAAAGAGATTCTTCACTTTTTTGCGATTAACCAACTTTTTTTTTCATCGTTACATAATATAACTATATCGGTAACATTGTTTATCGTTTTCGACATATTTGGATTATATTAATTAAGCTGCTCATAGTCAAAACAAAATCAGATAGTAGATTTAATCGAAACACTTCTATCAAATAGCAAAAGTATTTGGTGTTAACACGTACTAAGGCTTCCTCCCCAATATAACCTGGACGCCATTATACAGCTGAAAAAATACAGAACGTGGCGTTCAACACCATTCAAACAAACACACAAGTTTATCTTATAATTTAAGAAATGCGGATTTTAATTAACGCAAGTTAGAACACCTGCATTTTGACGTGTCAAATTACCAGACCCATCTTGAAAACAAAAACTGACTACAGGCCTAATCCGTTTCTCCAAACATGGCTTCTGATTTTATTTTTCCAATAACAAAGTGATTTTTGATATATTAACCCATTTGAAATCGACATAGGGGCAGAACAATTGAAATTTTCAATAATTTAACGACAAAATTAAATTCTTAAATTCGTTCTTTAACTGTTAATTTATAAATGCTGATACTGATAGATTCAGGCGAGAAGTTTTTTTCTGATATTTGCTGATAAAGTGGGGTTCGGGCGAGAGGTTGATTAACCAGAGACTCTTAAGAGCCTGTATCGCTCACCTAATTTTATAGACAATAAAGATGGCATTTCCCTGAAGTTAAACTATGTCCTGTAATTTTCAATAAATTTTTAAGGACAATTCAAAAAATAATATTGCTAGTAAGTTTTGTTTCCATTGGTTATCTAGTTTCAGAGAAGTTTTTTATTTTCCCATAGGGACCTATGTTAAACTAAGTCATGCGGTGGTGGCCATTTTGATTTTCTTATTGGTATAAAAAACATAACGTCAAAGAGGACCATCCAAACAATATTGCCTGGAAGTTTTGTTTCTTTTGGTTAACCGGTTTTAGAGAAAAAGCTTTTTAAAACTTATTCCCATAAGGTCCAATGTTAAACTAAGTCCTGCGTTGACAGCCATTTTGAATTTCCATAGGCATAAAAACATAAACTTTATAGAGGACCATCCAAACAACATTGCTAGTAAGTTTTTGTTTCCATTAGTTTACCCGTTTCAGAGAAGAAGCCATTTAAAACTTTTCCCATGGGGTCCTATGTTAAACTAAATCCTGCGGTGGCGGCCATTTTGATTTTCCGTTTGGCATAAAAACAATAAACGTTATAGAGGACCATCCAAGCATCATTGGTAGTAAGTTTTGTTTCCATTGGTTAACCGGTTTCAGACATGAAGACTTTTTAAACTTTAAACTTTTTCCCATAGGGTCCAATGTTCAACTAAGTCCTGCGGTGGTGGCCATTTTGAATTTCCAATTGGCATAAAAACATAAACGTTATAGAGGACCATATAAACAATATTGCTAGTAAGTTTTGTTTCCATTGGTTAACGGTTTCAGAGAAGAAGCAATTTAAAACCTTTAACCATAGGGTCCTATGTTAAACTAAGTCGTGCGGTGGAGGCCATTTTGATCTTCCGATTGGCATAAAAACATAAACCTTATAGAGGACATTCCAAGCATCATTGATAGTAAGTTTTGTTTCGATTGGTTAACCGGTTTCAGAAAAGAAGCATTTTGTACCTTTCTTCCCATAGGATCCAATGTAAAACTAAGTCCTGCAGTGGTGGCCATTTTGATTTTCGGATTGGTACAAAAACATAAACTTTGAAGAAGATCATCCAAACAATATTGCTAGTAAGTTTTGTTTCCGTAGGTTAACCGGTTTCAGAGAAGAAGCCTTTTAAAACTTTTTCCTATAGGGTCCTATATGTTAAAATAAGTCGTGCGGTGGCGGCCATTTTGAACTTCCGATTGGCATAGAAAACATAAACTTTATAGAGGACCATCCAAACAATATTGCTAATAAGTTTTGTATTTATTGGTTAACCAGTTTCAGAGAAGAAGCCTTTTTAAACTCTTTTCCCATAGGGTCATATGTTAAACTAAGTCCTTTGGTAGCGGCCATATTAGTTTTCCAATCCAAATAAAAAACCACATACTTTGTAAAGGTCCAATCCAATGAACATTATGGCCAAGTTTGGTTTCAATTGGCCAAGTGGTTTCAGAGAAGAAGATTAACAACAACGACGACGGACGCAAAGTGATGACAATCTTACCCAAAGGGTCAGGTGTGCTAAAAAAACAAGACATTTGTTGATACAGAGGAGTTCGTGCAAATGGTTGATTGGAAAATTCAAGACAGTTGCTGATTCAGAGGAATACTAGCTACAATAATGTAGCTCCTTTTTTATGGACGGAGCTACAAAGAGGTCCCATTACTCGTAATGGAGCAAGCCGGGAGTGAATCACACCCGGGGGTTTTATGCATCTAATACGCTATTAAACTGTTTCCCTAAATTGCTACATACTTTTTAATGTCTTTGTAGTTTAACTGATATTACTACAACGCCTAATTCATTAGTTTTACACTTTATTCGTAATCATGGCATTGTTGTCAAAATTTGAATTCTGGAACTGCGTAATTTCTTAATCGATTTGGTAAAATATTCCTCCGGATCAAGTTTTTTCCGGCTTTATTGCATTAGCTGGGATAACATTTTTACCGATACGATTCTACAATTCTACACTCCACAATTTCAATTTTGTCAACAATGCAATGATTACGAAAAAGTGTTAAAATTATTTAATTAGACATTGTAGAAATGTCAACTGAATGGCGGAGAAAGGAAAAAATATAAATTGAACAAAAATAGCAGTTTAATAGCGGAAAACATGTATAAATCTCAAGAGTGTTTTTGCTCCATTACGAGTAATGGGACCTCTTTGTAGCTCCGTCCATAAAAAAAGGCTACGTTATTGTAGCTAGAGGGATAGAGACGAAAGGTTATTTGAAAAAATGCAAGGCATTTCTGTTAGTAGGGGTCCTGGCTAAAGGTTGATTAGAAAATTACAATGTTGAGAATTTGATTACAGTGTAATTGATTAAATGGTTGTTTATAGTTCAGTTTTGTTTAGGACGAAGACAAAATAACAAACAACAAATGACCTAAAAATTTGACTACTTTTTTATCGACGCTAGCCCTGCAAAATGTTTTATAGCACTAGCATCTCAGAATACAAACCGTCCACTGAGATGGCAACACATCTGTAATCCGGGGCCTCGCCGTCAATTTTATAAGATGAGCCGTGAAAACCGCCACAGTACTAACCCATGTGGTTCATCTCAAGTACAGAACGAGCAAACAACTCAGTTTATATAGGTTATTGGTATAATGAGTAATTTTTAATACACTCTGTAACCATTTTTCTTCTTTCTTTTATTAATTTTCTCCTTTTTCCTCTATGTCATTTTTCGGGGATCCTTTTCTTCTTTTTGGGATTCCATCTTCTTTTCTCTGGATCCCCTCTCTAATTTCTCAGGATCCATGTTCGCTTGTGCCCTGTACACTTTCCAGTCATAAGCCTGTTTCTCCTGTCTCTGGATCCCTTCTTTGTTTTCTCAGTAACCTTCTTTGATCATCTTTGTCTCTGTTCTATTTTTATATCAAGATTCATTTCATGTCTTAATAACTCTTCTCTCCTTTCTCAGAAATCTCTCTCTCCGTTCTCAGAAATCTCTCTATCTTTTCTCCTGAAGCCCATATTCATAAACTTTTTTCTAAACCCCCTGCGCTCCTTTCTCTTGAACTTATCTATTTCTTTCGATTCATACTTGTAGATATAAAGCCGATTCATACTCTCTGATTTACCAACGACATTTGTATAACACGTTTACGGTATATTTGTACTTTGCAATAAACAGAAAGAATTTATTATGCTGCAACTTTTCTCTTAATTGAAGCAAGCGAATCCATTGATCTTTGTATTAATCTAGAAAATGTCATTATGCTAATAAGTGCCCGTTTTTTGTCAAACCTTAATTGTGTATGCACAAGCGGTTTTGAATCAATATGTTTTAAAAGAGAAACTTCACGTTTGCATTACCATTTTATAACGAGAGACAATTCGGGGTAATTTAATCAACTTTCAAAAAGAGTTTCTACTTTAACTCAGATGCGAATTGTTTGCTTTTCCCAATTAAATTTCGTTCTTGCTTACGTGACAATGACGTAACATTTTTAACTTTTTTAAAGCTCGTAATGAATATTAAAGAATAAAAGACTCTGTAACGTGCTTTTTGTGTTGTGTTTTTGGCAATATAGTGGTGATTGTGACATTGATGGCGGCGTTATAATGCTTGATCACCTATCAAAATTTAAAAAGAAAACAAACAAAAAAACAGTTTATTTGAAGAGTGCATTGAAAACAAACGATATACAAGTGTTTCATATTGTATTTTATGTCAGTCAGAACATCGCGTACAAATGAAAGAAACTGTCAAGACTGTCGTAGGAAGCTAAACATCACTTCAAAATATCGCGTACGAATGAACCTACACAAAGAAATGCGAAAAAGCACCATGTGAAATTTTTAAAGAACACAGGGCCACAAGTCGAACTATCCTATTTATCGAATGGTTTCATAACACCGTTTTTCAGTGTTGCTATCAACATTATACGTTGCAATACACAATAAAACTTGTTTGTCAGTGTAAGAATTATGCTTTACTCTAATTACTAAATATGAAATTCATGTTAGTGTAGAAACAATAGCGTCATTTTTAGTACAGTTTCGTAAAACTGTTAGACAATTTCGCGATGTTATCATTCTTATTATGAAAAATAATTTAAAGGGGGCTGACGTATTTTATATAGTACCTGGTTTAGCATCATATTAGAAGGGGAGATAAACCAATCATAGACATGTTAGCAAACAAGAAAATAGATCACCTAAATTACCAAAACAAAACCAAGCACAGAAAAAACAACAACAACAAAACAAAAAATAATCAAATAAATAGAAAAAACACACAAACACATAGTAAGCTGGATTGAACAGGTAATAGAGATCTCAAACCTTCAGCTTTTTGTCCAACCTGCCGACATGCAGAGAAATATCCGTTTCAATTATTATTTGGAGTCGAACATACATGTACAATGCCCGCAGTGAGACATCAGCGTTGACAAGACTGATTGCAGATGACTAACTCGGTTATCGCCAAATAGAAATCTTATCACATAAAACGTTTCTTGTTTATTTGAATTTTGCAATACTATCGAGAACAAATCTTTAAATGGTCAGAAAATTGTTCTAAAATGACACATTTTCCGTCCAATTATTTAAATACTATACTGAAAATAAAGGTATAAATCGATTGCGTGACGGAATTGAACAAGACTGTGTTTCCGGTTAAACATGTTCGAAAATTAACTTCTTTATGTAAACAGTTAAAGTAATTGAATTAGAGTATGTAGACGTTGAAGTTTATTGGATTCCCTCTTAAACAAATATTAATCACTTCGTTCGGTTTATTCAGTCATAATTCAATTTTATTTCACGATTTTCTGATCCAAACATGCAGCGTGATATAATAATGGGGGTGTAATTTTCTCAAATATAGCCACATCAATTTCTAATATACCCACCAAATATACCGAAATGCTGACAGGAAGTTAATGTGCAGACTAAGCAGAATCTTGGGATTGGTCGATGAAGTCCAGCGTGCAATATATCATGTTAATATTTAGGATTTGAACAGGTTACCAAACAAATGAATACGCGTTAGGCGTGGCAAAATTTATTGCCTGGAACTTTGTTGTATTTCTTTTATTTCTAACATCCGTGAAGGTTAGCGCTGCTGGTGGACTTTTAATTCCCCGAGATTAGCCCGTTCCGGCATCAACACTTTTGTCTTGAAGAACACATCAAAGCTATGAAATTGTCCGTGTAAATTTCAAAATGGCCAAAACCCTAAGGTTCTTTCTACACAAGGTATAGGTTGATCTTATTCATAATTTGGTTTCCATATTTTGGTTGTATTGTTATACGCGCGCTCTTCATATTCATATAGTGGTTGGCTTTTTTAATCTTTTGGGTAGAGCGCCTCTGATGAGTCTTAAATAGACGAAACGCGCGTCAGGCGTAGCAAAATTTATTGCCTGGAACTTTGCTGTATTTTTTTATTTCACAGTTATCAAAAGAGGACAATAGGATAGGTCATTTTTCAATACATTTTTATTAAAAATAAAAAACAAGGCTAATAAAGATTAGAAATTTGCATAGCCGAGCAAGTACAGGTAACACAAGTTGTTGTTTTCGCACATATGCCACAGTCTAACCATTTACCCACCTATGTATAATGCTTGTGCGCGGAAACCAGATTCTTGTACCTGGATTCTCTGTGTGGGTAGTTTGGGTTGAGATATACGTGTATGTGATCTCGTTGTACTGAATGTGCAGAACTTTGCACGGAGCTACATCCGGGTAATTGGGCAAAACCTTACCCTCTACTAAAAATCACTTTGCATAAAATTTTTAATTCTTATTAGACTTTAAAATTGTTGTGCCGTTCAGATATTTTTTAGGGCAGATATTTTATTTTGAGAAAATAAGGTTATCACTAATAGTGAACGTCGGGTAAATTCAGTACTCTATAAAATGTTATAATCGCCAGCTATGTAAGTCAATTAGAAGAGATTATGAAACCATAACAGTTTAAATACAGCGCAAGTTTATAACCATGAAAAGATCAGCTCTAGAAACATTTATGAAATATGTTTTAAATAACAGAAACAAAGAGCACCAATAAACTATGCAGTCTAGAGTAGCCATTCAGACCCATACCATAACTGAATTTCAATGAGTTGCCGTATAGTACAATAACTAGACTGACCATAAGTCTGCTATAAGAGATTTACTTTTTATTATCAACATTTCCATTATGTAAATACTATAGGAAATTTTGTTTATATAACTGTCCAAAACGAAAACAAAATTAAAGCGAATTGTGGAAAGTCAAGTCAAAACAATAGCAGGTCTGAAAATTCTTCAGGAAGCAATTTTAAGCAGTTATCTTGTTTGTACTTTTAATCTTTATCGGATTTTGTACTAGAGTTTTAGTGTAAGATCTTCTTGATTAGTTTAATCTTCTTGATTAACGCACTGAATTTGAAAGACCTTTAGGTGACCAAAATATAGCAGCACTATTTTTTGTTTTGTTCTGTTTTTTACAATACAAACACAAGCTCAACTTACAGCTTGTATAATGCTTAACCATTTTGGCGGCAACGACAGTTTGGCAGATAAGTATATATATAACAATTAATCACATCATATAAGCGAATTATCATCACATTAATATATTTATATCTTGTTGTTAAAGTATTATGATTCATATGATCACATGTGAGATATTATCTATAATAGTCCAAATGGTAATTAGTCTGACATTTATTAATCACATTCTTGTCCTCGGACATCCATCACGAGTTGGAATAGCGCCACCTTACGGACAAAATAAATCGTCACAAATAACACTAGAATTTGTTTCATCATATTTTTAACATCATCCTACCCACGGACACATGAGGTTTGCCAGCATTTGCCGCAGATGAAATGTACTATGTTTTGAACAAATATGAAAATAATATCTTGAATGATTAATTTACTACTAAAATATTCGCTTAAATAACAGTTAAACTGCCAATATGATATATTTTGCTGAACCAGTCCAATACGGAATTAACTTGTCCAATATCGGTATTGGCCTGATTCGTCCTGTATTTGCCTAGCTCGTCCTTGTATTGGCCTAATTCCAACCTGTATTGGCCTGAGAGATTTGGACTAGTTAATTAATAAAGATATCATTACGTGATGATTTCTGTATTGGCCTAGTTATTGGTCCTTGGCCAGCTGTATTGTCCTTCGGCTGCGCCTCAGGCCAATACAGCAAGCCTTGGACCAATAACTAGGCCAATACAGAAATCATCAGGTAATAATATCATAATATTCTTTTGCTAAAAGTTATGATCTGAATGTTTAGTTTATACTTATTGACGACACGTTAGCAATATGATATTCAAATGCATGCCTTGTGAATGCCACCCGATTCACAAAGGAGTTATAAAATGTTTGGGATTTGTGAAAGCTTGCGTGGATAATCGAACCCGTTATAAATTTCACAGAACTAATGAAAGATTTCTCAAATTTAATAATTTTTAAAACGCTTAAAAGATCCCTACAGTGTAGATCATAGAATGGCCACAAGTCCCTTTGAATTTGTTTGCTATAGGAGAGATAAATCTTTATTATCAACATTTCTTATACTATCCACTTGTACACAAGTGGATAGTATAAGAAATGTTAACACAAGTGGAAAGTATAAGAAATGTTAACACAATTGGAAAGTATAAGAAATGTTAACACAAGGGGATAGTATAAGAAATGTAGATTTAATGTTGTATCTCTCAAATAGAAAAAGAAAAATCCAACGGGTCTTGTGGCACGTCAATGTAGATAAGAAAACAGATTTAAGCGCTAAGCTGATATCTTTATTACTTTAAGTATGAGAACTATCTGCATGGGATAAATATTTTGTTAGAAAAAAAAATGTTGGTTGGATCATTATTCTGTTACAAATCAAATAACTTCATACTGCTCCTACTTATCTTGGAGCAGTAATCTTGGCGTTGATATAATTATTGCATCATAAATGTTATCCTTTCGCCCTGACTAAATAGATGATTTTTACGGCTTTTCTACGATTTTCTAAGGACAACTATAATCACGGACAAACCTTTCGGGTATTTCCTATTACGTAAAGATTACAT
The DNA here is from genome assembly GCA_944474755.1 of Limnoperna fortunei. Taxonomy (NCBI): domain Eukaryota; kingdom Metazoa; phylum Mollusca; class Bivalvia; order Mytilida; family Modiolidae; genus Limnoperna; species Limnoperna fortunei. Next base: position 35,611,058 of record OX104119.1, read on the forward strand.
TTTTATAGCTAATTTGGACGAATTGTCTAGAGCGCTGCAAGATGGAAAGGTCCAAACATGTCTCAAGGTTATGAGTTCGAATTCAGCCCAGAGTGATAACCCGGAAGTATTAAAATAAAATTCATACGCATATTAATATTTGGTATCATTATTGTATATCTGATGTGTCAGAAATACGATGAATTTATATATATTATGTAGTCGAGCGCTCATATAGAGCTAGAGGGGGCCTCGGTGGCCGAGTGGTCAAGGTAGTTCGTCTACTATTGATCACGTGGTCTGTCAACACTGAGATTGCGGGTTCGATTCTCACTGCAGGCAGGGTGTACTCGACTCCAATCTTAATTGACAAGGATTGCCAGTTTTCCTACCGCAGGTCGGGGGTTTTCTCCGGGTACTCCGGCTTCCTCCCCCAATAAAAACTGGACGCCATGATATAGCTGAAAAATTGCTGATAATGGCGTTAAACAATATTAAACAAACAAACAAACATATAGAGCTAGATATGGTAGTGTAGGTAAATGGGTGCCACATTGTTTCAGAGTTCGAATCTGACTGCTTAGTAATACAAAAAATTACAAAGAATTGTAGGAATCTAATTTCTACAATGTATAGTTTATTGCGTAAAGGTATAAACCATTTGGCGTAAAGTCTGTATTTCTGATGCTTCAAAAATCCGCTGAATAAATAAGAAATAGATTGGTTTGATTGCCGTCACGTGGTGACCACAGATTTTTGGGCCTCATAGAAACACACAGAAAAGAAATGATTGTGTCTGAATTTCGAAGGTTAAGAACAGTCGGTACGATATATTAGTTACCCAGTCAGTTGCTGAACTAATACAAGATATACACGGATAGCTATATAGTACGCTTTATATGGGTACTCTCCCAACGCAACTGCTTATGTACCAACCAATATGATTGCCGAAATACCTGTATATAGTCTGACAAACAGAACCATTATACTGTCTTTTATCAGAGCTGCTATAGACACTATTACAAAAGTGTTTTTCGATGGCAATTAATAATAAGATCGATTAGACCTGGAAAGAATTCTTTATGGAATATTTTGTAAGTAAATGCTGCTTCTTTCACTTCAATTTCCTGTGACATAAATTTCTGAGAGAATTATGACAGGAACTGGATATAAATTTCAGGATGTGAAGCTGCCCATCGATTCTAGTATTGACAGAAAACGAAATAGCCTCGACACTTGATACATAACGGTATAGCGTAATACCTGTTTTATTACAAAGTTGAACTTCACTATAATCAGAGACAGGCTTTCTGGTTCGGAACATTGCTGCCTGTAGTTAATCTTTACAATAAAAACATTTTATGTAAAAGATGATAAAAATCATCTTTAATAAACATAAATATGAATGAATCGAAATGCCATGGTAATTATAAATATGACAAGCTACCGTACATCCTTGCATAAAAGTCGATCCGTGTTGTAAGCGTTTTTTGTTGACAGTAAAATTCTGCTATCGTGATTTGCTGTAGACAGGTGTTTACATCAAAGTGAGTATCGAGTAAATAATATTGTAATTTCCAGAAAAAATCATCAATATTACATACTGTGTTCATACATAGCCTTGTTCTTTATGTTTTACGTGTTAAATTGCTACGGTACTTTTACTTCATAAACAACTATAAAATGATAGCGTTAAGAAATTATATAAAAGTATAATATTCAGCGGCGGACCGATTACTTGAATAATGCTTAATATTTATCATGATAACATGTCGATGGTATTCAAATCATCACACTCAAAAACAGCGAGTCGAACTCTTAATGGTAAGCTGATTCCCTATTCATTAATTCATTTATTCATTGGAGTTTAATGTCTAGCAAGCACTGTTTAATCTATATTCAGAACGTCTCTCGTTTTAGCAGAAATGCATCGAAATCTTTTCAGTGTAGTTGATTCGAGTTGAATTAACTGTCTGCGCACGCCCTACCTAAACCAAAAATGTGTTGTTTCTATGTCATCGTCAGTACAGTTTTTACGATGTTTTTAGTTGTAATGAAAATTGTAAACTCCACTTGTTGTCAGTTTTTGCAAATTGCATCAAAAACAGAAACGGTGTTAATTTCAGTGCAGGTGACTTTTAGCACTTAAAATTTAACTAGCAAACTACGTCACTGAGAAAAAAGTCACACTTATGAGTTAAGCGCTGTCTTAGAAAACGCGATTACCGAGAATGTTACAAAACAGTCGTATAAATATAACATTACGAGCTGTGATAGTAATTGTGTTATACCATGCGTTAATAATACTTAAATTAATGGTTAGCAAGCACGGTTCTGTAACGTTATAGATGCTACAATTATAAATCGATTTCAACTTAAGTCTGTCAATCAATTAAACGAAATGCATTTCAACTGCATGGTACTGTGATTTTGAGGGCTTTTAAAGGTATCCGACCCATAATTGAAGTTACAGTTTAATTTTATTTTACGACCGAGAAATACAGCTTTATTAAATCAATGTATTGATGATTAATGATACAAATTAAGTATATTGTTTAACTTCGAGTCCATGTTAACAGTTTTGAGCAAAGAAGTTAGTTTCTCAAATAGTATTTCCGATGTTTGCCGAACTTTACCGAAGTCTGCTCCATAGAAAAACAATGGACATCCGGGACACCAAATATGATCACGTGATCAATTGTGGTCCGGATACCTTAAAGAAATGCAAATTATTTGAGCATTGAAAATGTATTCAAAAGTAGAGTACGCATTACGAAAGACAGCATTGAACAGGCATGTACATACTGCTTAATTACAAATTAATCATCATCATCATCTTAAGTGTAAAGTCCAATTAAAATCTTTTACTAGCTTCCCCCTTTTTGTTTTTGTCGCTGTGGAAAAGGGGGGGGGGGGGGTTGTGAACGACTTAATTTCAATAAGATTGCTTAAGTGTACAAAAATCAAATTTGAAATATATTTAATTAAATACTTAACACTAACCGGTTAAGTTTTCGATGAAAAAATATATAAACATTCAAAACTAAGTATATTACACTTGATTTGGCGCCTAGAAGGTTTCCGACAAAATAAACCCTTTGATTAAAAAATATACTTTGAGTAGAGGGAATTATGTCAGTTAAATTACTCTTATTATAGACAGGAATGTCTAATAATTATGTAGTAATTGAGAGATTTGATAAAACGATTGCAATTGTTAGAAATATCTGTGTGAAGCTGTGTTTAATGACATTATGAAATTTATTACACGTATCCAGCAAACATGATGATATTATAAACATGTTTAATGTCCTACAATGAGTTTTAATTTTAGGCTGATTTTGTTTACTTTTAAATAGGGAATTGTTATTGTCAAAACCATAGTCTGAGAGTATTGTTATGAACAGCCATGAGGATTGTTAACACTACGATATATGAGGGTTGTTGTTGACACCAAGTTCTAAGAGGATATTCGTTAACCCCAGGGTCTAAGAGGATTGTTGTTAAAACCAGGGTCTGAGAAGATTGTTATTAACATCAAGGTCTCAAAGGATTGTTTGTTGTTAACAAGGTCTGTGAGGATTGTTATTACTGCCAAGGTTTTGGTGGGATTATAGTTAACATCAAAGTCTGAGAGGATTGTTGTTAACACCAGTCTAAGAGGATTGTTGTTAACACCAGTCTAAGAGGATTATTGTTAACACCAGTCTAAGAGGATTATTGTTAACACCAGTCTAAGAGGATTATAGTTAACATCAAAGTCTGAGAGGATTGTTGTTAACATCAGTCTAAGAGGATTATTGTTAACATCAGTCTAAGAGGATTATTGTTAACACCAGTCTAAGAGGATTATAGTTAACATCAAAGTCTGAGAGGATTGTTGTTAACATCAGTCTAAGAGGATTATTGTTTACATCAGTCTAAGAGGATTATTGTTAACACCAGTCTAAGAGGATTATAGTTAACATCAAAGTCTGAGAGGATTGTTGTTAACACCAGTCTAAGAGGATTATTGTTAACATTAGTCTAAGAGGATTATTGTTAACACCAGTCTAAGAGGATTGTAGTTAACATCAAAGTCTGAGAGGATTGTTATTAACACCAGTCTAAGAGGATTATAGTTAACATCAAAGTCTGAGAGGATTGTTGTTAACACCAGTCTAAGAGGATTATAGTTAACATCAAAGTCTGAGAGGATTGTTGTTAACACCAGTCTAAGAGGATTATAGTTCACATCAAAGTCTGAGAGGATTGTTGTTAACACCAGTCTAAGAGGATTATAGTTAACATCAAAGTCTGAGAGGATTGTTGTTAACACCAGTCTAAGAGGATTATAGTTAACATCAAAGTCTGAGAGGATTGTTGTTAACACCAGTCTAAGAGGATTATAGTTAACATCAAAGTCTGAGAGGATTGTTGTTAACACCAGTCTAAGAGGATTATTGTTAACACCAGTCTAAGAGGATTGTTGTTAACACCTGTCTAAGAGGATTGTTGTTAACACCAGTGTCTGAGAGAATTGTTGTTAAACCAATGTCTAAGATAATTGTTTTCTTTACACCAGTCTAAGAGGATTGTTGGTAACACCAGTGCCTGAGATAATTGTTTTCTTTACACAAGTATAAGAGGATTGTTTTTAACACCAGTCTAAGAGGATTGTTTTTAACACCAGTCTAAGAGGATTGTTGTTAACACCAGTGTCTGAGAGGACTGTTGTTAACACCAGTGTCTGAGAGAATTGTTGTTAACACCAGTGTCTGAAATGATTGTTGTTAACACCAAGGTCTGAAAGGATTGTTGCTAACATACAGGTCTATGAGGATTGTTTTAAAACGAATGCAAGAGAGGATAGGTGTCAATATCAACGACTGAAAGAATTGTTGTTAACACGAAGGTCTGAAAGGATTGTTGCTAACATACAGGTCTATGAGGCTTCTTTAAAAACCAATTCAAGAGAGGATAGGTGTCAATATCAACGACTGAAAGAATTGTTGTTAACACCAAGGTCTGAGATCATTATTGTTAACACGTTCTAAGAGGATTGTTGTTCACACCAGTGTCTGAGAGGCCTGCTGTTAACACTAAGGTCTGAGAGGATTGATGTTAACATTAAGAACTATGAGGACTGTTGTTAACCTCAAAGCCTTAGCACTTAGGCCTTAGAGAATTGTTAGTAACCAGGATCAAAGCATTACAACTTATAACAATTTTGTTTTGGTTAAATATGTTTTCAAAAGAAATCATTTCACACAATACAAATGAAAAATGGCTGATGACTTATTCTAAATAATAACAAAAAAGTCTTCATATTTGCATGAAGTCATAACAATTAACTCAATACTATAACAATATGAAATTATAGATGCTTACTCACCTTGGTAATGAACTGAAAAACCGGAAGTAATTCAGTTTGAAAGAAGCTCACTATTTGGTGATAACTAATGTATCGAGTGTCACCATTTGTGACATCATATCTATATCATATAGCAAGTTTGGTATTTTATCATGCGGAACAAGAAATATTGAAAAGCAACACTTTATTATAGTTGAAAAAATTATAATGCTTTTATGATCATATTATTTTTAAATGTTATCAGATTTCTTCATTACAAAAGTAATCAACGATTTAGTCATCACTAGAGATATAGTATAGCTTTACGATGTATTAGTTTTTTTCATCATGCATTGAGGCCTGGATGGAATAACAAAATTAAAACAATTAAACCATAACATAGCTTCTTTTGTTCCTTTGTTATTTTGTTGGTGAGAACATGGGTATTTTAAAGTTATGCTATTCCTTAACACTAGAACACATTAAGGAAATACGATGGGTGGTTTGGGGCTCGGTGTTCAAGTTAAAGTAGTTATAAACTATCACTCGGGTGTCAACACTGCGATTGCGAGTTCCAGCTTTAATGCTGGAGGGTGTGCTCAACAGCAACCTTAATTAACAAGTATGAATTTTTTCATATCGAAGGTGGGGGGATTGCCCCGGTACTTAGGCTCTCCTTCCATGTGGTTTACATTTCATAAGGATCTTAAAATGACACTATTTTCTGTGAATCGATTGTGATCAACATTCTAAAAATCAAATTCAGATCTATAACCTTATTGAATTGTGCAATTCACTATGAAAATACCCACCAAGATTGCTACAAAAAATTCTTGATATTACGAGCTTAATTTTAAGCCAAAAATGATTATTTGGCAAAAAAAAAAATTAAACTCATGATTTAGAGTAAAATGATAAAACATTTCATTAAGATTAATTATACATAATGAAAAACGTAAAATTTTTGTTTGAATGGATACTGAACAACAATCCTCTCAGACTTTGAATGTAGCTTCTGCTATCACGGCCTTGTCATTTCTTTTAGTTATGTCTGGAATAAGCATCTTATCACATATTGTCACATCTAGTATATCCATATTTATTTGAAAAAGTCCTGTTTTATTTGATAAAATATTTATCTTACTGTCCTGTAACATTGTAAATTATCGGGTGCGTTGTTTTAAATCTTACAACCATAGAAAACGAGGTAAGTTTACTTAATACTTTAACAGACATCAGATAATCTCCATAAGTCTCATAAGAAACCATAAAGACTTCTTGTTCTCATTAACACTTTATAATCATAATCGCCATTTTTATGATCTTTGCGACATTTCTTTGATTACATTCGGAATGTTTCCACTGTTATTGATTATTCCGTCAATTTCTCATCTCGAATAGTCTACGAAGTGATTGCTCGTCAAATTAGTTCTGACAAATTTGACTACTACAGTTCTACAAATATTGATTCTGATACTAAACGTTGTAACGGTGTTTCTTCCCAAAAATGTCATCCGTATGAAGGATAACCTGTCTAATTTTGTAGCTATCAGAATTGATGATAGTTCACGATTTCTTCTCAATTATGTAAAACATTTATTTACAAGCGTCGGTAAATTCATATTTGCCGATAACCACAAGGAAAATCTGTATATTTTATAACATTCCTAACCCTGTCATGCGTAGAGTATCAAAACTGTACAAGTTTATTATATGAAATTTGGCTTTTTTGTCAGCAAGAAATTGCTTTTATGACACAGTGATGTACAAGGTACAGAACAATTTATCAGAAAATTATGGGTTTCCTATCTCCACGATTACTTACTCACTATATTTCGGACAATTCATTCCCATAAGGCAATTTCTATCCCATTATTCCATAATCAATTTCCGTTTCCGATTACCCTCCTTAGTTGTGTATAAATTGACAAGGAATTTCGCTTTCAAATTCCTCGCGGATATATTAAGTAAGAGATGGATCGTCCTGTGGCAGCGACCACATTAATTACATAAATATGACTCTACAAAGAACTTGTCTGTCTTGTCTTTTGGGAATCTCCTTTTTCAAGACGAAGTAATAATGCACAAATGAATGTTATTCAAACAGACCATAACTTTTTGTGACATATTAAACCCTCTTGCTGCAGAATATTTTTTTCCGATTAATCGCCCCAAATCTCAAAACTAGTTTTTTTTGTTCTATGACTTTGCACTCTTGTATAGGGCTTCAATAATTCATCAATTTCCCTCCGTTTTCACATTATTTCCCGCAAATATCGACAAGATATCCCGCGCTTTTTAGTTATAGCCTTAAATTTAAGGGGTAACTGTGTTCTATCTCATGATTTGCCGGCATCAATGGGTGATATGATTTGATTTGGTCGGAAATTGAGCATATTGGCGACGCGTAAGCTGAGCCAGTAAGCGGATATTTCCAACCATCAAATCACCAATTGATGCCGGCAAATCTTCAAATACATTACGCTTATAGCTCCATTCTAACACTATGGCAATTAAAAACTAAATTAAGCGACTAAAATGGGCATTTTTTATTTACCTGAAATAACGTTTGCGCTTGCAGATAACTTACTTGTGATAACATTTCGTAAACCAGATACTAAACATCGTTAAAAGTGAAAACAAGGGTACCAGAAGACTGCCTTTATTGTTAATAAAATCTAAGGATTTGCAGGATAGACCCTATACGCGGCATTATAAACCGCATTTTGCAATATACAAAAACAAATTTCAGAACTGGGACAAAAACTATCTTTCTGTATTAATTGTACCACAAGGCAACATGACTCACTAACAAAGGTGTAGCGGTAGTAAATGTGAACCAGTTACAGGTTACCAGATTGTGTACTCTCAGTACATACCCATGTGGTGTTTTGTCGATAGTGGGAACCGGTGTACTTGCTCTCTTTAAGCTCAGACATGAAATACCTGTTTTAAAATTGCAACATTTTTGTTAAAATCTTTTAGGATCAAATTTTGGTAAATTTTTAAAAAGTTTTACATTTATGCTCCGACATGAATTAAGTTTTAAAAAATTGTAACATTTTTTACTTAATCTTTTATGATAAAATTTTGATAGTTTTTTTCAAATGATTTATTATTTTTACATTCACTCATAGTAAAAGCGGGGTCATCTCAAAATACTTAGAAAATATGTGGCACATATTTAATTTTGTATGCAAGTTGTTATACTTCCTATTTCAGGTAAAAACTGGTCAATTTTAGAAATGAAATGTCAACATAACCAAGGTTATAAAATTTCAATGGGTAAAATTTACTATGAAATAAGCGTTAGTTATGCAAATCACAGAGATGACGTAAAAACTATTTCCTACTTAACTTTCTGCATCTATAATAAAATTGCTTTGTTTGTTTTAATGGGGAAAACGCCACGCCACTTTCATAAATTTTTCAGCTATATTATGGCGTCCAATTTTATTTAGGAATCCGGAGTACCAGCCCGGAGAAAACTCCCGATCTGCGGTAATAAAAATGCAATTAAGTTGGTCTGATTAACTGCTATTTTTAGATCGTCATCTGTTGTACGGCCATTAAATTTTAATGAAATATAAACAGATTACGCTAGTGATAAATTTTACGCAAGATTGCTTCCAAACATCTGGCTTTTTATCACCTTTTTGTCATGCGCGGTTTAAGCTGTTACCTGCATTTATGGATCGATATTATGAATAAATCTTTGTCGCCTTTGTTCCACAATTTGCACTAGATCTGGTTGCATTACACGGATGATGTGCACATATGGTGCATTAAAACTCTCTCTACTTACACGAATTTCGTGCCTCACGTGCAAAAACAGAATGTTCACAACAAAATGGTAGATTGATCACAATTAATGGAAGATTGATTCCTCAGTGTAGAGACAGTCTGGCTTGCTTCAGTTTCTTTTTCCGACATAAAGAAAAGTGCTATTTATTAAAGTTATCCACAAATCGGTTATTTCTGCTTATTGACACAAGCATTAGGATTCTTCTCATACTAAATATCTATTATACAACGTAATACATGTATATACCCGAATATCTATGTCGATCGCATGAGTTGATGGTGGTTAAGTAAATGCATCAATTTCCATGTAAAGATATCAGAGTTGCATGCTGTAATTTTAATTGTAATTATAGTTTCACCTGTTATAGTAAAAAATAATAACAACGTAATGTATACATGCTCTAGCGTGTCCTAAAATAAGTATGTGCATGTGATCTTTAGAACGTAAGCTGATATTTGATTTGTAATATAGAGTTACCCGTAAAGCATCACACGCTTAGAATCAGATTCATTTCAGATTGAAATGTGTTATTTCTGGACTATGAAATCAATTTACTTCATTAATGAAAGACAATGAGTGACAACTGCTGTTATTGCACTAGCAATAGCCTTTACAAATACAGTGAAACATGCTGGGCTTTTAAAAAGCACAATTGTTAATATATCTAAATTGCATATTAAAATAATTAAACTTGATATGACAAAAAATTACACAGTTGGCGATAAGGATCATGCACTCTTTTTGATTAACAATTAAATTTAATATTTATATACTGCAGAGCAAGAAACAACCTGTACTGAAACAACACGAGGATTCATTCTAAACGAACAATATACTTAAGTGTGACAGACATGTGGTTGCCGACATGCATCATCCGCGAATAAAAATGAAACTGATTTAATAAAATGAAACATTGAGACGTGATTTGTTCTTGGTTTAAGACAAAAGACAAAAACTAGTGTTAAATGGTCCTTCCAATATCTAAAGCAGTACAGATGGATCATGATCACAAGAAACAGGCGTCGTCTGGCGCAAGAAATTTTTATAATCTGCATATTTTCGATTACCAAGGGTCGATGCGTTGAAGGAATCGATAGACCCCGAGTGTAGCACCTGCCATGTAGTAACACGTTAGTGCTGATATGATATCCATATATCTATTTATTTATTATTATTATTAGAGTCATTTTAAACTTTACTGCTCCGACATTTCAAAAATGTTTTTAATTTCTTTGCGTAAAATAATAAAGATATTCTCAAAGCAGATAACTGGCATTGAAATACCTTTTTGAAATGTTGATGACATAGTTTCCCGACTACTGCATTATCCAACCTTCAGATGTTTTATTACAAACTAATTTTGTAACTATATATGTTCTTGGAAATGAAATGCATGTTCGAATTCTCTATAGTTGAGCGCAAAACTAATATCAGCCCCGTCGATAAAAGACTATTATATAATTATAACAACACTGTTCCAAGTTCGTGATGACTGCTGTTGATACTTCAATGCAGTTGGTCTTCACACGTTGATGAAAATGGGCGTGATATGATAAAACGTTATTACTAACAGCTGTTAAAGCGCCATTACTTGTTGCACAATCGATTACAGAGATAATAAAATAGAAATTGACAACAAAGAGCGCGTGCAATATGTCTCAGATTTCTAATTGATTTCTGCACGTGCAATCAATTTCAAAAAGAAATTGTTATTTTTGTTCTAGACGCTGTGATGGAGAATTGATTTGAAAAGAAAATCTTCAGTTCTGCTTCTCTAACGTTATTACGTAAATGTTATGAGAATTGAATTAATTTTTTTGGCACCATACAAAAGAACAGTAATGAGGATATAAGTGAATTACAACAACATGGGATCTTTCTCGTATTGTTTGCACGCAGGTTTCGTCTTGCAATGCTCTTCACAAATTGAACCCGAGACCAGTTAGATCCTTTGAATTAAACTCGTTAAACGCACAGGATCGACGATTTTGGTTCAAAAATATATTTGTGATATTTTTGAGTTTTTTATTTTGGATGTAAATAAAAATCGCTGCTTCGGTGTTTTGAATGCGCTTGTACAATCATTGTTCGTGTATTTAGGGTATTTGGCTTCCTCGTCTATTTATTGTCGCACAGACAAAAATTCTCTCATATTCAAATAAGCCAGAATTTAGCGCATGCGCAAACGCGGCATTTAACCTTTGTATAAAACATTAAACATTGTGTTATTCAGAGTACATGTTTGTATCATTTTTACAATTTAAATAAGTCTGAAAACACTAAATGAAAAGAGTTATTTTCAGAAAGACCAATACTGAACAAACAGTTTCACAATTGCGAGTTTCTTCATAATGTTCTTATAGATAGATATACATAGTATATTTCATTGTGGCGAAATGTACTCGTTACACTCAAGTTAGTCCTAAGAATCTTTGAAGTTCGAAAAGCAAACACGTTAAATAAACTTTAATGTGCAAACCTCATATCATCAATTGTTTGTGTAATACATACATTAAATATTTGCGATATTAACACTAATAAACCTGCAGGACCATACATATTAGACTATAGAAAACGTCGTTGTTTATTAAACTTTATAACGATTCGGTGTCTGTAATATTTGTTTGGGTTCGGTATCGATTTATATTTAAACCCCAGTCTCCTGACATGTTTAAAAATAAAAGTCACGTATATTTTGAAATTCTTAGATGAATGATACGTGAATGTTGACGTAAAATATGTCCTGGTGAATTGTAAACTTGTTCACACGCCAAGAAAGGCGAAACGAATATGCAACTTTAGTTTTAGATTATTCACTTCATAGCAAAAGCAATGTGCACTTTGGTTATGGATAATGCAGGTTATAACAAAATACCGTTCACCATGGAAACTGTCAAAAAAAGACAATCCACAAATCAAAGTCCAAGAAACGGCAAACTTGAGAACCAAAAAACCCCAAAATAAAGCAACTACATCAATGGTCATGACTTGGTACAGGCAAAAGAAATGATTGGTTAAACCAGGTTACACGGCATGACAAACCTCCCGCTTCCCGTATCATACGCCAATAATCAGTAATATGTGAATCCACAATTGATCATTTTTTCACAATAAAAACGAATGTTCATATCTATTAGAGAACAACCCTAACGTTTTTTGTAAACTCTACGATTTTTAAATTTAGTAGTTCATGCAAGGTGATATACACTCTCCGGCACAGAGAACATAACTGGTTCCCAGATATTGATGTATGATACCCAGAATTCTTGCGTGGAGATTGGGCGATATATTGTATTGGAACATACAGAGTCGGATTAAGGTGTTACTGTAAATTACAGATTCACAAATAAAACGATACAGCTTTACCATAATATATAGATACTTATGGTCAAATAACCAAGAAATGTTCCTAATTTTTGATCCATGAATGTTTTTGACTAACTGGTTATTCATAGTGTAACTGGATAAAAATCTCAGAAACGCAAATAAAAAGACCGAAATTAAACCTAACAATAACGTACTAAAATCTGAATGAGTCAAATTAACTTATTACTAGAAGCCTAACAGTTTAATATAAAAAAAACAGGTTTAAAAAGGACCGAAATTAAATGTTATATAGACTTTTTTATAAACGAAAAGAGTACAAGTAAAGTGTACCCCTGGGAGCCTTTATCGTGCAATACTTGTCTTTAATGAAGTAAACTCGGGACACGTCGGGAACCTTTATTGTGTAATACTTATTCATGGGATACTGACAGATATATCCTACGGATTTCCAACCGTTGAGTCGGAGATTATATTCTTACAAATTTTCCAATAAGGGAATTAATGATTGCATTTAAAGTGTGTCCTTAAGAATGGGATGGAAACGTTCAAATACCGGAAGTATCTTATATCAGACGCCATTAGATTGACACATTTCTGACCCTAGACGGTAATAAAATAGAAAATGTCAACTTTCTTTACTTTTTTGTGTGAAGTAGATATGACACTTGAATATTACTATTGAGTATCTTACATTTCAGTGTTTGTCAGCCCCCCCCCCCCCCCCGTGCCCCCGCAAAATAGTGCCAGTTCACTCAAACATATTTGAAGAGAATCTGAAAATTAAACATGCCGGGAAATAACAGTCCGAGATCCAAGTTTGCGTATTATGTAAGTCATTATTCCCTAAATTAGTCTTCCTTGTGTTCAATGCGTTCTTACATCACCTTTTATATTTTTTAAATTTTCACACATGACCTTATATTTTTTTTTAATTTCACAGCTCATAAAACCGTTACACGCGGACAAGACAGATAGAAAATGTTTTGACTTGACTTCGGGAGTTTTTTACGTCCTACACCGACAACTTAATGCCCTAGGACGGACGGAAAATGCTTTGTGGAGTAAGGACGCTTACATAATCTTGCTACTGATAAGCCTAGCATGTTTCTTAATACTGATTACCACTGATGATAAAAAAACTTGGGGTTATTTCTCGGCATGATTTTTAACACAGTAGAAATACGAATATGAGCTTAATACTGAACAATGAAATGTCGAAAATCTTGAATAAGTAATTGTAATACTTCTATCAAGACATATACTTCCTTTTTATAAATAACATAAAATAAATGATAATTATTTGAAAAGAAGCCATAAACTTTTAAATCTTCACTATCATTTACATGGTCCATTCTACAACGAAAATAATTTCATGAAATCGCTTTACTGTTTTCTTTCTTGAGAACTACGCAAATACATGCAATAAATTATTGAGTTTTTCATATTATTTTAATACGAAGACATATAACGGATGATCTATTATGCAATTACACTGATTTGACTTCAAAATAAAGCAATATACTATAAACAAAAATCCAGACGTATAGTCACGTGACTTTTTTAACGCCCCAAACAGGATATGTCGATATACTCATCCGGAGCACCTGCATTTATTATTTTCGATTGATAGCGTTTTCTTGTTTTCAATCGTGCTTGTGGTGCTTGAGTTTGAGTCGGGGTGGGAGGAAGGGGGAACGGTCGTA